>JAABKJ010007545.1:202324192-202431984 GCA_011634705.1 Andricus grossulariae
AAGAATTTTCAAGCAAGAAGATTACATTTTTTTTCAAATATAAGTTTCCAACAAAAAAAGGGAATAGTTAGATTTTCAGTTGAAAAAATAATAATTTCCAATCAGAGATGAATTTTCAACCAAAAAGAATAATTTTCTACTAAAAAAGATTTATTTTACCAAATACATGAATTTTCAAACAAATTTCGGATTTTCAAAGGAATTTTCAAACAAAGAAATGAGTTTTCAACCAAAAATATGAATAAATTACCAAGAAGATTAATATTCTGCCAAAAAAGAAAAAGTTCTAACAAAATACAGAACTGTTTACACAGATAGCTAAATTTTCAAGTAAAAAAGATAAATGTTAAGCCAAACATGGAATAGTCAAATTTTCAGGTAAAAAATGTACTTTTAACAGAAAAAACGAATTTCCAGCAAAACAGAATAATTTTCAAGCAAATCAATGAATTTCCAATTAAAATAATGAATCTTCAACCAAAAAAAAATTAATTTTTATGCCAATTGTTGAATTTTCAACCTAAAAGAAGACAAATTTTCAAAAAATAGATGAATCTTCAACAAAATATTTCGATCTTCAACCAAAAAAAAAACCACGCGTCCTATCCAAAAGTGATCGCTAACAAATTTGTAGATCTTTTTTGAACGCAACTTATTGTTGATTCATTTTTTTTTCGTACCTTGCGTCGTTTTTCCAAGAATTTAATTCTTTTATTGGTAATTTTATTTTTCACGATTAGAAAAAAAAACTACGCATCCTATCAAAAAATAATTAATAACAAATTTGTAGCTCTTTTTTGGTTGAACACATTTTTTCTATTTATTTTTTTCGTTTCTTCTGTCGTTTGTCTAAATATTCATTTTTCATATTTTCCAAGCAGTTTTTTTACCAATAAAACAAAAACTACTCGTTCTATGAAAAAGTGACTTTTCACAAATTTTGTAGATCTGTTTTTAGACCACAATTTTTGTTTAACATCTTTTTTTGTATCTTATATATTTTGACCGCAAAATGGAATTTTTGATTTTTCATTACTATTTCTATGGTCAAAATTGGAAATTTTCATTTTTCAAGGAAATTCTCAAAGTTGTTATTATAATATTGTAGGTCGTTCAAAATGCGACGTTTTTCTTTTTGTGACATTTTTTTATATCGTGCGTTGTTTAGCCTAAAATGTTAATTTTCGTTTGTTTTTTGGAATTTTATAAATGCTATAAATCCAGTTTTTTTTCAAAAAAAATCATTGATATAAATTGTTTGCCTCTTTGAGTACTTTTAATAACCGAACATAGAGTTTTTGAATTAGAATAAAGGGTTCTCAAAAATTTCGAAAATTGGCTCACTTTTTGAATTTTTATCCAAAATGGCTGGCTCACGAACTTTCTTTATTTTATGACACTTAAAGAGTATACCAAAGCCCAATCCAATATGTCAATTTTTTCTAAAGTTATCGTGCTAACAAACTAAAAATCTACACACCAACACACATACAGACAGACATGCACATTTGTAAAAACATGTTTATCCATTCTATAATGAAATAAATTTTCAACGAAATAGTTACACTTTCTATCAAAAGATTAAATTTCTATCGAAAAAAAATTTTGACAAAAAATTTAGTTAAAAAAATTAAAATTCTACCTCATAATTGAATATTCAACCAAAAAGGTGAATTGGTCACCAAGAAGATTAATATTATACCACAAATGATAAAGTTTCAACAAAATACAGAAATTTTCAAAAAATAGTTGAATTTTCAACTGAAAAGGATTAATGTTCAAACAATCATAATAAAGTTATATTTTAAGTTATAAAATTAATTTTTAATAAAAAAAAATAATTATGAACCAAAAAGATGAATTTTCTACCAAAAAAGATTGATTTTAAATAAAATACATGAATTTTCAACTGAAGAAGACAAATCTTCAACCAAACATGCAATAGTTAAATTTTCTGTTGAAAATATAATTTTTATAAATGTTGACAACATTCTTAAATTTTGAACAAGAAATTTTTTTTGACAAAGTAGTTCCATTTTTTAAATTCTATTCTAAAGGGTAACTAGCGCGCACAAAGTTCTAGTTATATTAAATTTTAAGACACCGAGGCTCACCTGTGTCCAAAAACAGATCACGAAGATGAAAATGACGAACTTCATGACTAAGTGAGTGACTGGTAGAATCTAACTTGAAAAAACGAATGTTACGCAGAAACCGGAAACGATTAATTACAGATATTGAAGCAATCCGAGTATTTATTATGCCGATCAACCAACCGGATGCTGCGACGATTATCAGCTGATGGAATTTCCACCCATCAGCAATGAATTGCGTGGGCGAAGAGGAAAATGATAAGGTGGAGAAAAAAAAAATTTCATTGCAAAAAGAGGCGTCTAAAAGTAACAAAAAAATCACGTGTCGAAAAAATCGAGAAAAACCTACTCACATATCATAAATCTTATCTTTATCTGAATCAATGGGAAACAACATTTTATCTTCTCGGCCAGAATGGATGACGTTTATGAATGGAAAATATAATTATTTCTATACGTAAATAGTTTTGAAACATTATTTCTTATTTATTGTGCAAACATAGTACCATTTTACAATTTTAAAAAATTAGTGGCAGAGGTTTATAATTTTAATACATTCTTTTAAACAAAATCAATTTAGATACCGTATTGAACTCAATTTAGGATTTAATTTCGTACAATGTTCGACCAAAGACGATGACTTCAACAAAATAGTTGATTTTTCAGCACTATAATCAAACTTTTAACAAAATAGTTATATTTTTTAGCAAATAGCTGTGAATTTTTAACCTACAAAGATCAATTTTGAACCAAAAAGGTGAAATATTCTAACTACAGAAGAATTTTCAAGAAAATACATGAATTTTTAACCAGATAGTTGAATTTTCAATTCAAAAATATAAATTTTGAACCAATCAGGTGACAGTTAAATTTTCTGATTGAAAAGTTAGTTTTCTGAAAAACAAATCAACTTTCAACCAGTAAATTTCAACGAAAAAAAACTAAGTTTTAATACAGTAGATGAATCTTGAACCAAATAGATGAATTTTTCAACTAAGAAGACGAATCAGCCGGAAAAATTTCAAAAAAATTCAATTTCTTAAAACTTTTAAAAGCTTTGATCATTCCTTAAAATAATTAAAATCCTTAGAAACTCTTTGAAATCCCTTGAAAGTTGTTAAAAACCTTTCCGATCCTTCAAATGTCTTGAAATCTGTTTAAATCCTTTTGAATCCCTGGAAATTTTCAAAATCTTTTAAAAGCTTTCAAAAAAATTAGGTATAAAGGCTTTTAACCCGATCTACAAGACTGTTATTGAGTCGATTTGGTTAATTAATAAATAGTAATGCAATAATTGGTTCGAAAATGCTAATGAAGTCTTTTGATGAATTCATGAATTCAGAAGTATATAATTTAATTTTTTAATACTTTGAATTTAGAAGAGTTCTAATGCTTTAAATGCTTTGATTTTGTAGTTAAGTATTTGATATTTAAATTTAGGATTTTTTCTGGTAAGAAAGTTTTAATTTTTTAATTTTCATGACACTGTAAAATTCACAGAGTTCTGAAAATATTTTTATACTAACAGCTAATTTTACTGACTATTCTTTAATTATACCGGCTTTTAATTAGTGTATTGCATTCTAACGTGTTTATCGCAACACTGTATCATCCAATATTATGGATGTGATAGATATAAAACTTTAAATTTGGAATCAGGAATATAAATTAATTACAATAATTTAAAAGCTATTCTGTTTAATATTCCACATTTAGAAAAGTATAATTTTTAATTCTGTTATATTCAAATTTGAAATACAATTTCATTTTCTGAATTTCAAAATATCTTAACATAGTTTTCCTTTCTGAAACGAAGGATTGAAGAAGTACAATTTCAGATTTAAATTGACTGTTTCGATTTTATACTGAACAAGCGCTGAATAACAATTTGTCATATTGCCTATTTTTATCTGCTTATTTATGCATCAGAAATTTTCAACTCTTTTCCGATGCTAAAGCCTGAATTGCAGAGCTATCAAATTTCTTGGAAAGAGAATAGAATCTGTCAATATTTTTCTCTAAATAAGGCTTGGTATACTCGCGATGCATTATTCATGTTTATTTCAATAATCTAGAAAATAAAGCGTCAATATTGTGTCAATTTCGTATGCAGTCTATACATTTTATTCACTTCATCATTCTTATTTATTAAGGATCCTCTATATTCTGTCAATTATATAAAGATCAGATAGTGCTTTTGTAGGTTGTAATTTTAAAGCTTCAGAATAAAATTGCGACGTGAAGACTGCACTGTATTCCTGGATTGTGTTCATATATTATAACCTCCAAATTTAGGTATTGATTCTGTTCGTATTTTTATTTATTTATGCAAATGTTCCTGTGATCCTGAGACAACGTTGAAAACTCAAGACATTCATAAACGCCCAATTAAAATATTTTGCAAAAACCAAGATACTCCTGGTAATTTCAAATTTTCCCATCATCCTTTGCTTCCAAACTCATATGGTATGAACGGATGCTTTTTATTGTACCCGTGGACTTCGGATAATTTCTTGTGATATTTTGATTTGATTGCTGCTTTTCCTATCTTTCGACATATATATCTCAATTTTTGGGACTCAAGTTTTTTCCATCTCCTAGAAAGGCTTTATTGTGTACTTTTGGTATAGGTCTATGAGGAGAAAACGTACAATAATTTACTATCTTTTGAATCGAACTGAATTAATTGAGTTCCCAGTCCCGAAGCTTATTTTCTTTTGGTAGCAATGGAAACCTTTCCAGTTATGGCCCTGCTTAATCTCGAAAACTGTTTGAATGTTCGACGAATCAGAAGTTATAAGAAAAATCACTAATTTTAAAACAGAAGATAGTTTTAAAAAACGAAACAATCTCGTTGTTAGCCCTGCTGGATGTGAAAAGATAGACACCTTATCTTATTGAATAGTTTTGAATCTTTATGATTGAAAGAGATAGAGAAATTCACATCTATCTTTTTCAATTTCCTTTTTCCAATCTGATCGTATCATATGTCTATCAACGTCTATGTTACTTATCTATTTTTCAATCTGAATTCACGTCTATCTTTTTCAATACCTTCTTCTCTATCTCACCCTATCCTTTATCTATCCACGTCAATCTTTTCTTTTCTCTGATATTCTAAATTCCCGTCTACCTTTTTCAATCTTCTCTTTTCTTTCTCATCCTTGAGTACATCTATCAACGACAACATTCTTCTATCTCTTCGTAGGTCTAAATTTACGTGTATCGTTTTCTATTCTCTCTTCTTTACGCTGCTGGAAGTAGAAAGATTAGAGAGATAGGAATTGGGGGATGCAAAAACATAGAACCATTCTATTTCTCTCAATAGGTCACTTTGCATCCCTAAAACGCTATCTTTTCTTTGACGTTGACCACGTGCCTGTCCATGCTTATATATACCTACACACTGAAAAATTATTTCCATACCTTAATCGACAACTGTTTCGAACTTGGCCAAACGGTTTTCCGGGCCTCTACTTGTAGGCCCGTATACTGATTTCACTTGTTGGTTACTTTAACTGGCAGCCACCTAGCGGCAAAACCTTTGGGTTGACGTGGATAGATAAAGGATATGATAAGATGGAGAGGAGGAGATTGAAAAAATAGACGTGAATTCAGATTGACAAAGAGATAGAAAAAGTTAGTCGTTTATAGATGTAGTATAGAATGAGATAGGGAAGGGGACATTAAAAAAGATAGACGGGAATTTAGATTGAGAGAGATAGAAAAATATTGACGTGGATAGATAAACGATAGGATAACATAGGGAAGAGGATATTGAGGAAGATAGACGTGATTTCATATTGTAAAATAGATAGAGAAAGGTAAAAGTTGTTAGATGTATGATGCAATAAGATAGAAAAGAGGACATTGAAAAAGATAGACGTCAATTCAAAATAACAGAGTGATAGAAATATATTGACGTGGATAGATAAAGGATTGGATGAGATAGAGAAGAGGAAATTGAAAAAGCTTTTTCCTTATAAAAAACATTATCTTAGTCTTTCACATTCACTATTAGATCTTTTAGTCTCTCATACTCTTCGAAGATTCTCATTATCAGATTCATCCCTCTCTCATCATCCGCCACTAGCACAACGTCATCTGCATATGCGAGTAGATACACTTTGCCCTTTTCCAATATTGTCTTTCCTTGCCCTTCCCTCCCGATCTTCTCCTCTAAGTCTTCCAATAGAACATTAAATTTGGGCTCAGCGGGCCTTAGCCCTGTTCCTTACCAGAATTCCTCTCCTTTCCTTTCTCTTATCTTCAGAGGAGTAGATCTTTGTCTACTTCTCCTCCTTTTTTGTCTGTTCATAACACCTTCCTGTTAACTAAATCAAATGTCGCTTTAAAATCCATAAACAGTGCAACTAGTTTTCCTTTCTTTTGCCATAGGTTCCTGTTGACTAGATAGTTGAGCACATAGATGTTAATTATGGTCGCCATCCCTATCCTAAAACCCGTTTGATGTATCCCACATGAGTGCGATATATCTATATTCGTCCACTCTTTTTTCCTCTGCTTTCTCAATCAACGTCACTACTAGCCTTGTCTTCAATTCCATAAGCTGTTTTTCTTCTCTCCGCAACTTATTGCTGGTCCTGCAGATCTCTTCTTTCAGCCCAATTCCTCCATACTTCAGTGCTTTATTTCCCAAGCGATCCTTCCTTGTTGCATTGTTTCTTTTTAAACTTGCAATCGCTATTTTCCAGGACCCCAATCAGACCCTTGAAATACTCCGTCCGCTCGTTCATCCCGATATCATCATTTGTGCCCTTCCTTTCTCTTCTTTCCCTGTTTATCACTTCCTATTCCCTACCTTCCTTTACTGCTTTCTATACCTCTTCCATGTAACTTTCTTCCTCCTTCTGCCTTTTCTCTTTCTTCTGTTGAGTTCTCATTTTTTCATTTTCCGTTTCCTCTATTTTCTCAAAATTTTGTTTCCTGTCTTTACTTTCCCTGCATTCGACGTCCCACCAACCTCTTCTCACCCGCTCTTCTGCTCCTTTCGGTCCAAACTCTTTCTTTACTTTATCAGTCTTTCCTTTGAGTTTTTCTAACAGCGCGTCTACTCCTTTCTCTTTCATACGCCCTACTTCATCGTTTTCAATTCTTTCTCTAATTTCTCTTAACCTATCTTGCCCCCAACTGCCCGTTTCCAGTTTTCCTTTGACTGTTACTTTCTTCTTCCCCCACTCTGCTTTAGGCCTCCACATCTCAATGATGTTATTACGAGAAAGTACTTTGAGCCTATCTCATTGCCCACTTCCATCCTAATGATAAATTTATTCTTCTTTCTGACAGAATGTAGACTATTATGGTGTTCCCTACATCTGTGTCGTGAATTTTCCTTTTGTATCCCCCCTAGTATGGCCATTAAAAATAAAGCATTCTGCCTCTTCCAACAAGTCCAGACGGCTCCTGTTCTCCCGATCCGTTTCCTTGTCTTTCGAAGACATCCTTTTCTCCATCCCACACCTTACCCCCTTGTTCCCCGGGTTTATGCATTCAGTCCCCTTCACTCCGCCTATTCGCACCAACCCGTTGTACTTTTCCTCTGTCCATACACGCATACAATAACCATAACCAATTTTCCTACTTTTATTTTTTCCACCATTGTTCCATCCTTTTCTTGCATTTACTCTCCGTTTTCCTCGTCTACCATCACTTCCTTACTTACCACTGACACCATGCCACCCATTTCCCTCACTTTTACGTGACCCTTCCTCGCTGTTTGCATCTTCAACACATATTCTTTAAGCAATATTCTTTTCATGCTTTTCCACTCCTTCTCATCCACCCATGTTGCACTAATCATTATCACATCTCACTTTTGCAATTATCTCCAGAATACTTTGTCCTTATGTGTATCGAAATTGTCTCCAATGACAGGTCAAAATCAATAAACATGCAGCGAAATATAATTTGAAATCTGTCAATACGTTGCGCCTGCTATGTCAGCCCTCATCAGTCAAAACATTTATTGCTGAAGAAAAAATTATTTACGTCGATGTTAAAACATTTACAAAAATCATTTACAAAATTCAACCAAAAAATAAAATAAAAAGAGAATATACCTGATGTAGTGATGGTAAAAAAAAACATCAAAGCAATTCAAAGAAACAGAAACTCTACTTAAAACGTAAAAATAGTAAAAATATCAAACACTCATAAAATGTTTGAAATCAAAACAAAAAACTTGAATTATGAACGAAGGACAAAGACATTAATGAGTCGTTGACGGATGACAGTGTCAGACTGAGGTCTCGTATCTCAGTTGCCGTGTGAAGTTGCACCATTGATATTCACAACCTCCTGCAAATTTAAAATTACTCTTATGCAACACATTTTTATTATTATTTTCAACTCCATTTTTTAAGAGGAATACAAAAATATAAAAATGTACCTTGAGTACTGGGACACCCTGTATTTTTTATCGAAAATTGTAAACTGAAGAAAAATTGAGATCGTTAATAGAAAAAGGGTCCACACGCCAAACTGCTGCTTTTCTTTAAACAAATACCGTTAGCTATTGAATTTATATATTATTTGTACACAATTTAGCTAAATAAATATATAACAAAGACAAAATTATACAAAACATAAGTTTTTAACGTAACTTTTTTGAAATTATTTCCGCTCTTTGAAGTTCAAAGTTACAACTTTGAAAAATTTATTTAAAGCCTATTTTGATTATTTTTAAATTATTAGAGCAATTTTGAATTGTTATTAACTATTGTAAATATGAGAATATTAACATGAAGTTAATACATTATTTATAAAAGGTGCGTCTGAGTCAATTAAAACCATTGACGGAAAAAGCCCCATATAGGCTCTTTTTTCATCAATGGCCTCAGTTTAGTACGCCCTGTGAAAGTAGAACGAATCGTTTTTGTTGTGAATATATAACATTTGTAGAAGCCCAAAATTTATCCTTTTACCCTTGCATTTTCTATCAAGGAAATAGAATGAACTTCGGGCTTTTATTATTTAATTTCGCGTATAATACGTGATAGCTAGCTCAAAGCCATCATCAGAAACGATGACGATGCTCGTGATGCAATATATTGATTATTCTTAATCTTGAAATTATTTATAACTTAATATAGCTCGTAGGACATTCGCGCGAAAATTCCGTGATTGTTAATTTATTTAAAAGTCCCGAGAAGGGCGGTAACGCGAACAATGTATGAGTGACAAACAACGAAAAAATATTGCCTCATCTTTTGAAGCGAACGGAACGCCATGCATGGATCACTCAAGCATCGAAAAAAAAAACACATTTCCCTGCAATAAAGGACATGCGTGATCTTCGTTGAGATGACAAAGTTCGATACTCCGTGAAATTCTGCGAATCGAGGATTTAATTTAAGCAAGTCCAAGAATCCAATTTTTAAACTGATAAATTCTGCATTCAGGCTTCAGAAAGTTTTTAAGTTACTGCTAGATTTACATACTCATAATTTAGAAATATGACAGCATAGATTTGATTTTATCGTTACCGGATGTAAATAATTTTAATTGCCGAAGACACGCGCGCTTTTTTAACTTTTGTGCAAATGTGAGTGATATTTGTTGCAAGTTGTGAATATCGACGAAGTCAGTCTACTTTTTTATAATTAGTAAAGTATGTTTGACGTTATCCAAGGACACATATCCATACTATAGGGACCCTAGTTTTGCGTGAGAGAGGGTTTCTTGATTGTAGATATTTTTAACTTACAGTATTTGTACATATTATACATTCATACGTCTAGAATAATTATTTAGACAGCGAGGCGCATTATTAATGATTATTATGATGTGAATATCGTTAATCATATATTGTAATTGTAATTAGCGTGGAATAATCCAATGGTTGATTTCTCAGTACCATTTGGTGCCTAACTGCGTGCTTTCGAAAGAAAGAACTTTTTATAGAATTAAATACTAGGAGCGCTTTACTTTTAGCTATTATTATATCTATTGAATAAAAAACGGAAAAGATAAAGAAATTTTCCTTTCATTCCTTCCTCCATAATTAAGTTTTTATACTGCAGAAAAATCTTAAGTTATGAAAAAATCTCCATTTTTAAAATTATCACACATTTATTGGCAATAAAATAATTACAACATGCAAATATATATATTCGTATTTAATCATAATCTTTATTATAAAAAAATGCAAATAACACATTTAATGCAAGGAATGATATATTTTTTCATGATCTCGTCCTCTGCCTGTACACTGGTTTCTTGATAATTAACAATTGTTTTTTGAGTCTAGAAGTTCTTGCCATTTAATTCGTTAAACTGAAATTTAAAACAAAAAATTAGGTTATTCTACATTAAACTCAATTTTTTCCATGTTTATAATTAATTTTTGCATTCGATTTCAATTTAGGACTTTTCCTTGCCAAGTTCTTATTACGAAAGAAAAGTGTTTATACATATCCTAATTGTTTGCAAAATAGAAATAACCTTTCCATTTTGAAATATCACTCAATTCTCTTATCCTTTTTGTTTGTACTCTTTTCGAAATGTGATATCTCCTCAGAACCAAGTTTATCTTAAAATAGCAGACTCAAGTTTGTACCCTAGAAATTATGTTTTGGGGATGCCTCCTCAGTATTTTTACTGATTATGAAAAAAATCGTTAGGCCCCCTTTTAAAATAAATCGATATTTATTGTTTTTTGATCAATTTATGTGATTTTTTTCGAAAGAAACAAATAATAAGTAAAGTTTTTTTAATGCAAACTTTTTAATTTTTAGTTCAAGATAAGTTCTCACGTGATTAATATTAGCTATTTTCACTTTAACCACCAGCTAACATCACTTCATTGAGTGCTGAGGGGAAAACAATGGTCCAAATTCATGGGACAAAACTTTATGTTATATCTTCGTAATGAATAATAATAATTATTGTCATTTTATTATTTCATTAAATAGTAACCAGGTTTCGGTGCGTCAAAGTCGGTAGATAATGAAATTTTCTTCTCAAGAACTTTGGTATTTTAACCAAGACAAGGCTCGTCTTGAGACAAGTTTCGTCGTCTTGAGTCACATCGATATGATACCATAATTTAGTGCTTATTTAGTGCTAATTTATGCTACAGAAAAAAAATTTGTGCCCGTTAATTTTGGTTAGAAACATGTAGTAATGCTATCTTCAGCTGAAGCCACAACTCCGGTATACGAAACTCGGAAACTATTAGTGATATAAAATTCTTCTTTGCGCAGGAATTTAGTGCCAATTTAGTGCTCTGAATTTGTGCCATGAACAAAATCCGGGCACTTTTTTTTTACAAAAAACGTGTAGTAATGCTGGCTTCAGGTCACTCTGGTACGTAAAACTCGGAAATTAGTGGTATCAAACTCTCCTTTGCGCAGGAATTTAGTGCTAATTAAGTGCTCTGGATTTGTGCCATGCACAACATCCGGCCACTTTTTGTTTTTTTACCAAAAACGTGTGGCAATGCTGGCTTCAGCATTTTGTGCATAGCACAAATCCAGAGCACTTAATTAGCACTGAATCCCTGTGCAAAGAACAATTTGATATCACTAACAGATTCCGATATTCGCATACCAGAGTTGTGGCTTCAGCTGAAGCTAGCATTACATGTTTTTGACCAAAATTACCGGGCACAAAATTCTTTTTCTGCAGCATAAATTAGCACTAAATTATGGCATAGTGCCCATATCGATATGACAATGTTGTAATTCCAGCTTCTGGGACTTAAATAAAATTAGTATCTACTCATTATGATTCTCTTTATGTTGTATGAATTGAAAAAAAAAAACAAGAAATATTTGTGCGTCACACACCGAAATTCGATGCGCCTACCCGCATGCCTACTTTTAACCTTGTAATCAGATATGATCAATCATTAAGTGACTTGATATAATTTCAACGTTTTTTTCTAAATAAAATTGCAGTTCAATTTAAAATAAAAGCTTATTCAACTTCAAATTTAACAAACTTAGGGTCGATAGGGTTAAGTGTGATACGAAATTACAAAGTTAGACTTTGATTAGTGATATTTCAAATATTTAAAAAGATTCTTGTTTAAAACTTTGCCAAAATTACCTTTGGACTTCCTACTTTTAATCGTCTGCTTCATTAATCAGCAGAAACTTGCCTGAAAAAATATTCTTAATTTTCTTTGGTAGTGTGTCGACGATTTTAGATTTTCCGTCTTACGAGTAAGTGTGATACGTGTAAAAAAAACACTAAAATCTAAATTTTACGAGAATCTACTTTTTTAACCATAAATTAAACATCCACTTATTCTTAAAATGTATGTTTTCTTCCATTTTTTTGATACTTATAAGAATATTAATGAATATCAGATAACAAAATTTGAATTTGGAATGCAGGTTCAGTAATATTAAAAAACTTACCAATTTCAAATTATATCACTTCTAAATTGATTTAAACATTTTTTTTAGTGAAAATTTATGCATTAAAATGTTATTTTATAATTATTATTTGCTTAAATTTTTGTTTCAAAAATGAGGTTTATTAACCTCTCCAACTAACCTAGAGAAAAAATAAAAACATAAAACAGACAGCACACTTACCCCTTCGTCTGATTTTTAATTAATGTGTCGCAATTTATCATTAAAAAGTAATAAAAATGTAAAATTTGTGAAAAAAATGGATATTCAAAGAAAATATAATATCTACCTTCATTCCTAAAATAAATCAACAAAAGGTGCTTTATGTAGAAAAACATCAAATCGAACGATCAGATGACACAATTACGAATTGGAGTTTTCTAAAAGCATCTCTGTTTTGAGAAAAAACTGATTGAACGCATAACTAATGACAGCCACCTTTTTCCTACAAACAATAAGAGATATAATCATCATGTTTTGACAAAAAAAATTAAATAACAAATTTGTTTTAAATTCCAAATATTCTCATCACACTAACCCCGATATCACACTTACCTCTGTGGACCCTACAACATCATCACTTATTTGGTGTTGGTTACATATGAAAAAAGATTTGTGGAAATATTTTATTTTGTAGATAAAAAAAAAGTTGCCTAACCTATATATTTTTTAAATAATTCTACATCTCTTTTATATGAAACTTTGTATATATTACTTATATTTTCTATTCAACTAACATTTTTCCTTTTTACTTTTGTTTATATTCACAAGAATTTTTGTTAAGTACTTAGACCTTGAATTTAAAACCTTATGTAAAACAATTATAGTGATAACTTACTTGCCAATTTCCTCGAGTAACTCGTAATTTTTTTCAATTGGTTCGTGTTGAACTTCCATCAATGTGTCCCACTCGGACTCTAGGAACAAAAATAAAACATTCCCATGTTGTATTCTAATATAATTTTTAAATTTACTTTCTTTTGAACCATTAACAATTAACAGAACTACGCGCATAGACAATTAAATATCTCAGTAATAATTACGCTTTAAGAAATGTTATGTCACTATGCCTATCTAATTCTGATTAGAATAAAAAAGCATAAAAATGCATTGCACCAGATAAAAAATAAACTATCGACATTAAAATAAAAATGCAATGCGGAAATTTCCTAACATGGGAAGATGACGTTCTCCACACACAAAAGGAATGAGATAATGCATAATGTTTACAAACAACCTCGAAACAATTTTCATAATTATAAACATTTCCTTAAAATTCTCCGAATTACACTCTTGCGCAAAAAATGAGGTTATTTTTCAGAATTTAAGCGGTGAAAAAATCCCGTTAGCATTTACTGGAAGAAAATAGAAAACATAAAATTTCAACTGACACTTCACAAAGGCGACAAAGGCAGCATAGGGATTCGCGTAGATAACTGCGGAATAGCGTTGAACGCCATAAAATATGCACGACCATTTTTCTATTCGATTCTAGGCAAGCCCATTGCACTCATTAGAACGAGTAACGAAACTACTTCGAAAATTGATTTTAGGTGAAAATTCAGACGAGAGGGTCACACGCGATTCACTCCAAAACGTCAAACATCTGTCAGCTTGGAATACTATTTGGTAGAAATGTCAAATGGTGGAAAAACTCGTGAATATTTACCATCGTTGGAAGCCCCCGATGGAAAGGAGGTAGTTGGCATCATCTCCTTCTCATACTGAACGTTTTTTTAATATGAGCTAAATTTTTGACGGACATAAAAAACCGTTACGACAATCCTGGCATTTGTCGGCCTTTTACCTCGCTTTTAGTTTAACACGTTAACATGCCGGCCATCCCACGCAGTCACGCACACAATCAATAAACATATGCGACGCCATCACGCCACCTACAACTCTTCGTGTATTCTCATTTTTCACCATTTTGGCATTCTCACAACAAATTTCTAGGAATTGAAACGAAAATGGATTTGAGAATCGACTTTACGTTCATGAGCCTAGAAATTTCCCTTTTTTATGCAAAAGCAAGATATTTTCAGATTATAATGATCAAACAAATCTTTATTGACTGCAAGTGAGGAAAGACAAGAGAAGATGCTTCCGCCTTCTCTAATTGGACAAGCGACACTTCAAAGTTCAAGAAACCACTTTGGCGCCAATTTCAAAAGTAGAAAAATATGATCGCTTTTTCACCTGAATAATAATTATGGTACAATTACAGAATAGGTAATTTCCCAGAAATTCATATTTCCAAATTCAGTGATAACACACACACAATTTTTAGTTTCAATTTTCAGTATTATTCCAATTTCCAAAAGCTTTCAAAGTTGAATAAATTTAATTGCAAGACCTTCAAGATAGAAAATATTCAAAATTAAACATTTTTTTATAATGCGATAATATTTTCATGTATTGATAACAAGTCTTTGCAATTAAACAGATATGGGTGAAAATCAAAAAGTTGGAACTATTGTATTTCGAAATGAATGGGGAAAAAAAGGATTTCAAATCAACATAAAACATATTTTTTTCTATTCATATTAATTATAGATCTGCTTCTCGAGGCTTATAGTATGAGTATGATTTAATATTATTTATAAGATTTCCAGAGATTTCAGGAAATTAAAAAAAAATGTAATAGTATTGCACAGAATTTCCCAAACTTTTGAAGGATTTTAAAGGATTTCAATACATATCAACAAGTTATGAACATTTTGTAATATTTCTATAAATTAAGGGTTTCCGTAGGATTTGAAGAGATTTTCAAATATTTCACAGAATAGCAAAAATTCCATGCAGATTTAAAGAATTTCCTTGAATTTCAGAAGACTTGGAAGGATTTCATGTAGGATTTTAGGATATTTCAAAAGATTTAATGGTATTTCAGAAATTTGAAAATTTCTCAAAGGATTTTTAAGGGATTTCAAGGAACTTTATAAGATTTCAATAACTTCAAGGAATTTCGAAGGCTTTCAATAACATATTTTAATAAATCTTCGAGGATCTCTAAAGATTTCATAGGACTTCAATATGAAGAGCTTTGAATTTTTTTTTATATTTCAAAGGATTTGAAATATTTTAGGGTATTTTAAAAGATTCAAAGGAATTTTCTATATATTAAAATACATCAAAGCGATTTCAAAGCATTTACAATATTTTAGAAGATTTTAAAAGATTGCAAGGAATTTTGGAATTTTCTAAAATATCGGAAGCTATGGAACAATTTTATAGAACCTATAAGGTTTTAGGATATTTCAAATGATTCCAGGAGATTTCAACACATTTAATTAGATTTGCGAGGATTTCAATGATTTTAAGGGGGTTTAGATGCTCTTAAGTTATTTAATTTTCCAGGAATGCCGGAAATATAATTAGATTTCATGGAATTTTGCGGGTCTTACATATTCTAATAATTCTTACTTTCGTCATATTTGTACATTGGAAGTTAATTGTATAGATTAATTTTAATAGAGAATCAATTAATTTCATATTTTTATGTTTACTTATTTAAAATATATGTTTAGTAATTATGTTCACGATGCGAATCATTCTAATAAAAGTAAAATAATACTTTAAATTTATTTCAAATAATGTTTCAATTAGAAAATAAGTGGAATATCGATTATTTTCCGTTTTTCAGTTAACTTCCTTTGTTGTACGCTCTCTTTCGGACTTTTAAATCATTTTTTTGT
Organism: Andricus grossulariae; assembly: GCA_011634705.1. Lineage (NCBI taxonomy): Eukaryota > Metazoa > Arthropoda > Insecta > Hymenoptera > Cynipidae > Andricus > Andricus grossulariae. Next base: position 202,340,366 of record JAABKJ010007545.1, read on the forward strand.
CAAATAAAGACACTTTGAATGTAATTAAATGTTCAAGTCTTGAAGTATATTCAATAATCTTCAATTATTAATCAATGTAAGAGTGGAAATTGAACTTTTAAGCCAATAAATTAATAAAAAGTTGTCTTTTTACCGAATGACATAAAAACTCGGAGACATTGAAAATGGATAACTCTGAAAACTATAATTGAAAACAAAATAAAGCCTTATTTTGTAATTCTGCAATTAATTCTGAAAATATACGTATTTAACAATTGGATCTTAATGTTTCCTTTGAAAGATAAAACTCCATAAATTTTAAAAAAGGTAGTCAGGGACACATTACCGGATAACATTTACTCATATATAATCGAATTTATTATGATACGGAGTAAAGTAAAAATAGTTGGTAGATAGAATATTGTTGGAGAAAATACATCTAATAAAACCGTATGATTCAGAAAATTATTCTTCCAAACACAAGCGTATAATATTCCGGGGACATGATATTGTGAACTTTTTGATTTGCACCCACATACAAAATTAATTTTTAGAATTCTAAGCACGAAAAAATATACCTACCCAAATTTCTTAGACAATTACCAACAAAATTCTTGATTTTTTTTCATTTTTATTCTTTTGTTTGTGCTAAATATTTCTAGCTTTAACATTAGAATTTAAAATCCTAAAGACAACTGTCTAGTTTTCAAAACTTTGCAATCATCGTTTAAAAATAAAAAACAATAGTTTTATTACTGAACAATTTAAAAAATCGAAAAAACTTTTTTCCTTCTTCTTCGACAGATTTAAAACAAAAGGAAAGGAAAATAGGAGTCCAGCTAACTCCTACTTTTTCTTTTAAACGTCACAACACTTTGAACTGTTGTCTCCATTGTTGCATCCTTCTTATTAAAAAATCTCTATTACATTATCCAAACAGTTTTAAGACTGAAGATTAGCTGAACCCCGAGCTTAAAGTTTCAACCTGAATCCAAAAATACACGAGTTGTATGAATATTTATCAATGTAATTCTTAATTTCGTAGAAATGCATTCGCATCAGATTGACAGGGTGTTATAACGCAAACTATAAGTTAAGCATAACGTAGTGAGTAAAAAATACAGTTGATATCGTTGCAGTAGAGCTGAACTGAATGAAAAATACAAATCTTATAATTAGCACTTGAATCACTCCTTCATCGATTCTTCGGTAGGCTGGCTCGGTTGAGATGGCGTATTATCAACGTTCTTCTTTTTGCTTCCGGAAACGATGTCGTCGATCCTCAGGAGTAAAATCGCTGTTTCGATCGCCGTCTTATAGGTTTGCAGTTTGACTGCAAGTGGTTCCCAAATGCCTCGCTCCTTCATGTCGACCAGCTGGCCAGTCTCGCCATCAATTCCCCAGGTTGTGCCACCAGTGGCGTGTTTTGCGCGCAGCGCAGTTAAAGTACGAATCGTATTTGCTCCACAATTTTGAGCCAAAGTCCTGGGAATGATTTCCAAAGCTTGGGCGACTGCCTTGTAAGGCCACTGCTCGACTCCAGCGAGTGCTCCTGCCTTTTCGGTTATGAGACGAGAGACTGACATTTCTACTGCTCCACCACCTGAAATAATTTTTTTTTTTAATATATAACAGAGCTCGGCTCGACTAGAAGGCTTAAAAAAAGTTGCGCAAAATTACAAAAATGTCGCATGGAATTTCAAAGTCCAAAAAAAGTCGCATCAAATTTTTAAAGATAATGAAAATAAGCAGTATCAGACACTGATTGAAGTTAAAACTTTATTTGTTTAGGAATACAAAGTACATAATTATTATTGGTTCGGAAATATTTGGTGCACAATCAATATAAGCTTTTAAGTTAAAACAATGTTTTAACAATAGTGATTCAGCTTGAAGGATTCCGAAACTAGGTTTCAAATATTTCTTTTTGAACTGTTAAATCTTTTCTACTCGGATTATTTTAAATTAATCGGAATTAATAATTTACATTAATTTTGAACTTCAGGAACATTTATTTTGAACACTTTAAACTTGAAATTACTCAAACAATAAAAGCTTTAAATTTGAGACTGTATAATTTGAATATGAAATTATTCATTTTTTAAACCCGAAAGATTAATTTTTAACCAAATTGTCGAATTGAAAAAATAACTGAATTACTTTTCAATCAAAAAGTTGCATTTACAACCACGCAATTAAGAACTTTCAAGCAAAAGAGACGAGTTTGTAACAAATAAATTGAAGTTTTAGCCAAATAGTTGAACTTTCAATCAAAAGAGATGAATTTTTAACAAAATAGATGCATTTTTAACCAAATAGTTGAATTTTCATGCCAAAAAGACGAATTTTTTAGAATACAGTTAGATTTTTCACAAAAAACTGAATATTCACTTCAGAAAGCTGAATTTTCAATTTAAAAAAAGATTACTTTTCTACATAAAAGAGGAATTTTCAATCCAAAAGGATTAATTCTCTACCCAAAAAGGCGAATTTGCAATAAAACAGTTGGATTTTCTTATTAGGTATTTTCACTTCAGCCATCAGCTAACTTCACTTAGTTGATTGCTGAGGGGAAAACAAGGGACCAAATGCATGGGACAAAACTTTATTTTTGTAATATATTCGTAATGAATAATAAATATTATCATTTTATTATGTCATTAAATAGTTCTTGAAAAATAAAAACTATTTTTCCAATACACTTATATAAAAAAAAAATTAGTTTTTACGAAGATATTAGCAAAATAGGGCAAAAATGGACCGAAAAAGAGAAAGGGGAAAAAAGGAAATAGGAGATTAATTATTTATTTCAAATTATAAATTAATTACAAATTTTCTAATTATAAAGCTTTAATGAGAAAGTACTTAATATTTAATGGTCTCAATTAAAATGGTTATAACTCAAAACTACGTATGCATGCAGTTACTTAACACAGTAAGATTAACTCAAATTTGAACGAGGTGTGTTCCAAATATGGGAAGGTGGATTAGTTGGTGAACTTAGATTTAGTACAATATTGTATTTTCATTGGAAATACGAGCACGCCAGAGCAAAATAAAGACTCCTCAGAATCGTGAGGAAAAACGGGATAAGTACCTTTAGAAAGAGAAAGTCTTGAGTCGTATTCAGACGAGCGGTTCCCGGTTCCGATAACGGTTACGATTGGAACCGTCGACTGCCACAGTCGACTGCCACTGGCCACAGTCGTCGCTGATCGAAGCCAATCACAGCGGTCGGTGAAAGCGATGCACCATGTGCATGAACCGGACCGTCAATCGTAACCGGGAACCGCTCGTCTGAACACGGCTTTACAGAGAATGCTTGAAGAGCAAGACAGCGCAATGATAGTTGTCTCGTTTTTCCTCACGACACTGAGGAGTCTTTCCTTTTCTCTGACATGCTTATACGTATCTATGCAAAGTTTCAAGACGATTGGGTATGGGGAAGTGTGTCAAAACTGGAATACAAAATTTGACACAAGGTTGTAATTCCTTTAGATTTTAGATGTTCTCAACTTGAATGCATTTAGGCAATTACATGTAACTGGAAATTCAGTTACTTACCAGGCACGAGTTTCGGTTCCATCAGGAGATTTCTCGCGACGTGAAGAGCGTCCTGAAGATTTCTCTCAGTCTCATTCAAGATGTCCTTGCTCGCTCCTCTGAGCATAATCGTGCAAGCTTTGGGATCCTTGCACTCAGTGATGAAGCAGAAATACTCATCACCAATTTTTTTGATCTCGAACAGTCCAGCACCAGTTCCGACATCTTCTTCTCTCAGCTCATCAGTGCGATTAACAACAGTCGCTCCACAAGCTCTGCCAACTCTGTTGATATCCGACTTCCTCAGTCGGCGAACAGCAGAGATGTTGGCCTTCACCAAGTAATGCTGGGCCAAATCAGAAACTCCCTTCTCAGTGAATATCACATCCGGCTTCAAAGCGATAATATCTTCGCACATCTTCTTCACGTTCTCTTCCTCCATCTCCAAAATCTTCGTGAAATCCGTCTCCTTCATTATCTCAACATTGGTCTGAGACTCTCCCTTTTTGTACTCCAAAGGACAATCCAGGAGAATTATTCTCGGGTTTTTAATAAAGCGACGCATTTTTGGATGAGTCACATCCTTATTGATCATCACACCTTTTAGAACAGAGCTGTCTTCGATGCTCCCTCCAGGAATCTTCTCGACTTTGGCGTATCGCTTAATGTCAATTTCACGACGTCCATGTTCTTCGAACATAACTGTGTGTACAGCATCCAAAGCTATGTCGCAGGCAAGATCAGACCAGCGACCGATGAATTTTGTACCGACACATGATCTGACGACTTCTGCGAGTTTTTTCCTGTCGGTGCGGTCGAGTTCGATGCTTATTTGATCGTTGAGAACCGCAACCATGTCCTCGAGAGCTTGACGGTAAGCTCGGATAATGACTGTGGGGTGCATTCCCTGTGCAAGGAATGGCTCTGCAGTTGCCAAAATTTCCCCAGCGAGGACGATGACTGATGTGGTTCCGTCACCCACTTCTTCATCCTGAGTTCTGGCAATCTCGATCATAGATTTTCCAGCTGGATGCTGAACTGTGATTTCACGGAGGATCGCATTTCCGTCATTTGTCATCACTATTCCTCCCATCGGGTCCATCAACATCTTCAACATTGCTTGTGGTCCCAGACATGTTCTGATGACGTCAGCGATTGCCTTAGCAAATAAAAAGAATTGGATTCAAGTGTGAAATTTACGAAGAAAAGGTTATGCTAAATTTCAATTATATATTTAATTACATTCAATTGTACAGTTCTGAGGTTTTTCGTTTTAAATTATATTTCAGCAAAAAAAACTAGATATTGTAAATATGTACTTCTTTAAAAAACAATGTTATTATCTTTATTAGAGGTCATGATTACAAGTTTAAATAGGTATTTTTTACGAGTGCTCATGATTATAAGTTAAAAATTTTTAATAGGTCTTTTTTGCCACAGTTCCTATTGAGGGGTTGACCGCTCGGTTTTTGAGTGTACATCAGATTTCAAAGATTTCAAAGGATTTTAAAAGATTTCACAAAAATTAAAAAATAGTTCACAAAGATTTAAAAATATTTCACAAAGATGTTTTCAATGTTTTTACGAAGATTTCGCAAAGATGATAAAGATTTCAAATAATTCTCAAACATTTCAAAAAACTTTACCAAGATTTCAAATATTTCGAAGTATTTCAAAGATTTCAGAAAGAATCAAAGGTTTCACAAAGATTTCGAAAATATGACACAAAAATTGCAATGATTTCAAAAAGCTTCACAAAGATTTCAAAGCATTCAGAAAGAATTAAAAGATTTCAGAAGATTTTACAATGATTTCACAAAATATCAATGATTTTACGAAAATTTACAAATATTTTAAATGATTCACAAAGCTTTTAATGACTTCAAAAAACTATACAAATATTTCAAATATTTCAAAAAGAATTGAAAGATTTCAGAAGATTTTACAAAGATTCCAATGATTTCATGAAGATTTCACAAATATTTCAAATAATTCACAAAAAGTTAAATGATTTCAAAAAACTGCACAAAGATTTCGAAGTATTTCAAATATTTCATAAAGAATTGAAACATGTCAAAAGATAGTAAAAAGATTTCAGGAAGATTTCAATGATTTCACGAAGATTTCACGAAGATTTCACGAAGGCCTGTGCACCAGAACTCAAGAGTAATCAACCCCTCAGTTTAATATTTATCTATGATGCTGAATCTAGCACCCAGTTATCAGCACCAAGTTAATTTTTGATAAAATGTAGGTTAGTATCAATGAGCCAAAGAAATAAGTGGCGCCTGCGCCTTGGCAATGTTGAAGTTTGTGATCTTCGTAACCTCCGTTTGACATTTCTCGATGATATATTCAAAATTTCCATATTTTTCACAGATTCATTAAGGGATGAGAGTTGATATTGGAAGGAGGTTATTTTCGACCAAATCGCAATAGAAAATATAATATTTATAGGTAGGATTTGAAACCTCTGAACTTTTCAGAAATTAAAAATAATGGTTTTTTTCTTCTTCTCAGGCTAAACATATATTTTTTCTGACCAATCCAGTGATACTAGACTTCAATGCTATTGAAAATGCATTTCTATTTAACATTCTAATATATATGATTTAGCGGTCAGCAGGCTTCAGAAGTGGATATTCTTCAATTCCCAACTCAGTGCACCAGTTAAATTTAGTCAAGGGAAAAACCAGGGCCACTTTTCGATTTTCACGACCTCGACAACGTCATCGCCGGAGTCCAGAGTCGCGTCCCCTGAAATTTCGTGGTCAACAGGTTTCAGAAGTGAATATTCTTCAATTCCCAACTCAGTGCACCAGTTAAATTTAGTCACCTCTCAAGATATAACAAAGTATGGGATAGAGTAATTAACTGGTTACAGTAATTTTCTTTGACTAGATAACAGAAATATTTCTTCTTTATAAAGCAATCAATTTCTCAATAAATATAATTGATGAGATTAAACTTAATCAAATTTTGTATTAACACTGTTTTAAACATTTTCTTTACAGATTTTATTGATTTTTCATACCTTTAGTTATTCCCTATAAACAATCCCTGATGAGGGGGTTGAATTAACTTCGAAACATGTTGGTCCCCTCGTAGTATAAAAGGGACGGAGAAACTAAATAGTAAGAGGTTGGTTTTTGGTTGACTTTTTACCTTTTTCTCTCTCTTTTTTCCTTACGTTATTCTTGTCTCTAATGAGACGAAAAGTGAGGTTTTTGGGAAGTTTATTTTTAAATTGTGAATCAATTTGTTGCTTATTCTGGAAAAATTATTCATGATAAAATGGATTTCTTTTCAATCTTAATTTATAAAAAATGTTAAAGTGTTGTTCATTGGAACAGAACACATCGATTGAAATGTTGATGGGATTTTAAAAGCAAAGGTACCGAGCGGCACTATTAGCGCATAGAGAAGTCTTACTGGCTACTGGACTGTTTAAGACGAATTGTGGAATATTGAGTTGTTCGATAAGATTTTTCTCACAACACTCTCCCGCTGCACGTCAGTCGCTTTGCGTTCCGTCTGGAGTCGCGATCGATATCGGCCTCTCTCAGTGTAATCATTACGGCATTGTGAGAAAACACGTTTTCGAGCTTTTACCTCGCGATCCTTCATTTGTCGCATCTTCGAAAAGATAAGGCAGACATGCCGTTCTTCAAAAAGCTCAAGAGATTTTCCCGCCATAAAAGTAAGTAGAAAGAATTAATGGTGCGCGATCTATTTTCTTTCCTCGGTTCATTCTCAATTTTTACGTTTAAATTATTATTGTTTTTTTTTGTGAATTTAAAGTCTGTGAGGTGAATTAAATAATTTATTATTGCACTTTATTATGGAATATATGAGGAGTAAGCGACCAATATGTGGTGAATCTATTTTTTGAAAAAATTGAGTTGATGGTTGTTTCTCTATATTTGGAATAACAATTCAATTATAAAACTGAAGTTGGCGAAATTTTTTTTAAATTGAAAATATAATCATGTATGAAATTATCTTCTGATTTCATATATCAAGATATTAGGAAATGAGAAATAATTTTGTATTGCTTTTTTTTATTGTTGAAATTTTTTTAATTATTAGAAATTAGGCGACACTTGTTTTTCCGATTGCAACAAAAATTTTCCACTAAGTTACGAATATTTGAATTTTGATACCTCTTTTTTTAGAAAGCACAAATTTTTTATTTTAATTTCTATAGTTTTTGAGATAAAGCAGACATTAAAATTGTTGTTGCATTCAACTCTTTTTCCATTAAAATTTTAATATTTTCTGGGTTGAAAATTTTCCTATTTGGTTGGAATTTGAACTATGTAATTTGTTAAAAATTCTTTTTATTGGTTGAAGATTGGACTATTTTGTTGAAAATTCGTTTTCTTTTTGTAGAAAATTGATTCTTTTATGACTGAAACTTTAACTATTCCATTTTTCATTAAATATCTATCGTTTTTAGTTGAAAATTCATTTATTTGGTTTAAAATTGATAATTGAAGATTCAAATATTAATTTTTCCGTTGAGAATTTATCTTTTTTAGTTGATAATTCAACTACTTGGTTCAAAACTGAACTAATTTGTTAAAAATTAATTTTATTGGTCGAAGACTTCACTCTTTTTTTTCGAAAATTAATTTTTTCAATCTACTATTCCATTATTCGTTGAAAATTGATCTTTTTAGTTGAAAATTCATCTATTTGGAAAAGATTAGTGTATTTTATTGGAAATTAATCTTCTTGTTGAGAATTCCACTAATAGGTTGAAAGTTTAACAGCTTTGTTAAAAATTCAATTGTTGTTTGAAGTTTGACTATTTTGTTGAAACCTGGTTTCTTTTTGGTTTTAAACTCATTTTTCCAACTCAAAATTTAACTATTCCACTTTTGGCTAAAAATTTGCCGTTTTTAGTTGAAGATTCAGCTATTAAATTTTTCATTAGGAATTTATCTTTTTTGGTTAAAAATTCATCTACTTGCTTGAAAGCTGAAATACTTTTTTCAACATTAATTTCATTGGTTGAAGACGTCACTTTTTTTTAAATTAATTTTTTCAACCTAAAATTGAACTATTCCATTTTTGGTTGATTGATCTTTTTAGTCGAAAATTGATCTATTTAGTCGAAAATTCTTGGTTGACTATTCCACTGTTTGGTTGAAAATTGAACAGCTTTATTTAAAATTCAATTTTTGGTCGGAAATTGAACTATTTTGTTAAAAATTAGTTTCTTTTCAGCTGAAAATTAATTTTTTTAACCCAAAATTTTACTATTCTACTTATGGTTAATAATGTTTTTAGTTAAAAATTTCCCTATTTGGCTGAAAAATAATTTTTTGTTTGAAATTCAACTGTTTTATATAAAATTTGTCTTTTTGGGTTGAAAATTCAACTTTGTTGTTAAAAATTCGTCTTTTGATTTGAAAATTCTATTATTTTGGTATAAAATTCAACTATTTGGTTGAATGACCTTTTTGGTACAAAGTTCATATTTTCGGGTTGAACATTCAACTGTTTTGTTGAAAATTCATCTTTTTTGGCGGTATTTAACTGTTTTTCATTTTAAATTAAAATGTTGTTTCGTGGAAATATCAACAATTAAATGTTTCGTCGAGAATCCATATTTTTTAAATGAAAATTCAAGTTTTTTTGGATGGAAATTCAACCATTTGATTAAAAATTCAACTATTATGTTGAAAATTTAATTTTTGTTGATGAATATTCAACTCTTTTGTTAAAAAATCGTCTTCTTCGGTTGAAGATTCAACTACTTATGTTAGTTGAAAATACATCTTGTTAGTTTGAAAATTAAATTATTTGACTACAAATTCAGCTATTATGTTAAGATTTAATTATTGTGTTAAAAATTCAACTATTTTGTTTACAAATTAGAAAGAATGGTGCGACATATATTTTTTACTCTGTTAATTCTCAGTTTATACATTCCAACATTAAAATATTTCATTTAATGTTGTTTTGAAGATTTAAAGTTCATGATATGAACTAAATACTTTACTATCGCATTTATAATGAAATTTAATTAAGGATTAAGCGAGAAAAATATGATCAATCTTTTTTACTTTTCAATTGAGATAATGACTTTTTCTGTATGTTTGGAATATCAATTCGATTATCAAACTTGAGTTGGCGAACAAAATTTCTTCTTGTCGATTTCAACGTCTATCCAAAAAACAAAATGATTTAAAAAAATTTTAATTTCACTTTTTTTTTTATTTTATGTGAAAAATTGTTAAGACTCATAAATATTTTTCTGCAATTCTCTTATATTATATAATTTGACAAAACTCAAAGTTTTTTTTTAATTTGTCGCAGTATCTCTTAGCGACGATATATGTTGTTTTTTAGAGAAATTTAGGCAACATGTAGTTTAACGATTTAAAAAAAAAAGTTTTTGAGAATAATCTGGCGGAAAATTTTTAATACCAAATTTTTGGATTTTCCTCGAAAACAACGAAAGATACAAAAAAATTAAGATTATATTTTGTACATCTAGAAAATTTCTATAAAAAAGCTTGTTGCATTTTTTTACGAGATAAAATAATTTTTTTGTAAACTCCCGGTGTTTATGTTGTTCACAATTTATATTGTTTTATATAAATATGAGCATGTTTTTTTCAACCTCTTAAATAAAGAACTCAAAATATCAAAAAATATCTAAATAATTGTTTTAAATGGAAGAACCTTTTAAATAATAATGCAGAAAAGTCCCAAATTTTGGCGATTTCATTTCAGAAGCGAAATTATTGACAAAAAACTTAAAAAATATTAATTTATGCTAAAATAAATAAAATATAAAATTACAATGCGAAATTTTTCCGAATTAAATATTTTAACTATACTGAGCACATTTTTTCCTTCTGTTCATTTTTTCTGTTCTGCTTTTTTCTTATAAAGAGTGTGGTATAGTTAAAATATTAAAAATGCGGAAAAATTTACGCTTAATAATTTATTATTTATAAGGTTTTTTAATTTAAAATAAATGCTCTAGTAATTTTTTTATGTTTTCAGTTTTTTATTTAAGAAACTTTAAAACAAATGTTTTTATTTGTATAATTGTAAATAACATGAAAGCCGGCAGTATTTTCAAATTTTTTGGTTATTTATTTTCAAATGTTTTTAGTTTCTAATTTAGTTTTTTTTTTAATTTTTCAGTTTTTCTTACCTAAAATATGTCTTTATTTATATAACTATGAAGAACACAATTATAAAGAGAATTCCTTCAAATTTTGTAATTTATCATTTTTTAGTTATTTCTTTGATTTCTTTTTTTAACCTTTTTAGTTTTGAACTATTTTTTTATTTGAAGTTATATTTTTTTACTTGTACAATTTTTATTTTAAACAATACATAGAACCAAGACTTTCTTCAAAAGTTAAATTTTTTAGCTATTTTAATTGTTTTTGGGTTCAAAACAAAACAGTTTTTCTTTGAAAAAACTTTTTTTCTTGTGTGGGATCTTATTCCTGCAATATATTTATTAGAAATTTTTTGTTTTCTGCTAATATAAGGAAATCATATCAATTTCATACGCGCTAAACCATTTTTGATACCGGAAGTTTTTTTTCCCTTTTTTTTTCAACCTTTTTCAAATTTTTTGATCGATTTCGGGAGAGGACAGTAAAAATTACTAGGATTCGAAAATAAAATTGTTATACCTAAATTAAATCAAAAACTGTAGATGCTTAACAAATTCAGGGTTTTTTCTGGAAAAGGGACGTTAAAATTCAAATACTCGTAGCTTCTTGAAAAATATTTTTTTTTTCAAATCGGAAAAATGATTATTTCCTCTAAAAGCAACTGATTTGAAATGAATTGGATCATTAGAACATGAATAGTCAGTAATATATGTATTTACTGAATCTAAAGTGAATGAATCCATTTTATTAATAACTTCAAGACAGTATCAAATTAATTTTTTTTGTTTCGTTTCAATTTATCTAAGAGTCCGACTGATTATAATAGGTCATTTTAAGTTTTGTATCGATCAATCGATTTCAAGCTTCAATATATGTTAGCCTGAAATCGATTGATCGACATAAAACATATATCGAAATTAGCTTACATTCTTCTATGATAAGTTATATTGATTATTTATATTTGAATAAATGATTAGACTTTATACAGCGTTTCCAAAGGGAATAAATACACCATTTTTTTAGAAATGAGAAACTTTTGCAAAATAATTTCTCTTTGAAAAATGGTTTCTACTCCGTATAAAACCATGGGAAACTCGGCTGCTCTGGTGCATCAGAACGGAAGAAATTTCGTATTCCTCTCGCGTATCTAGTTTTCTGAAGAGAAAACTTTGCCTTGTGCTAAATTTTAAATAAAAATCACGATCACAAGAATCATATACGCAAATAATATTGCTACCCACTCAAAATGCAAATTTGAGTTTAAAAAAGTTGTCTGATATCATGTCACATATTCTTTTAAGACCTTAGAATAATAAATTGCTCGCAGTAAATAATTATCAACAATTGTCTCCTTTTTCTTCTGTTTGTAATACATTTTAATTATAGATCTAAAAGCTCCTTTCACCCATAGAGTTGCGTCTATGCGAACCCCGCTAATCATTAATAAGTGCCCATATTTTAAAATTATATTCTATACGCTTTAAAGTATGATAATGCACCTGTCTAGCCAGTTCGGCTTGTTCTTATCTGATTATTTTCTATTCTGATCTCTCTTTTTCTCGAATGACATTTTTACCTTCAATTATTAGCACTGAAGGTTTACCCTTTTTTTTAAACAAAATTTATCTTTTTTCCCCTGCTTTCAAAAAGTCAATAAAAAATCCAACTATTTTTGGTTGGAAGTTAATTCTTTTTAATTGAAATGTCTACTAATTGAATGTTTGTTTAAAATTATCAACACTACTTTGTTTAAAGTTGAAATACATTTTTAGAAATTAGCTTTATTGATTGAAGATTCAACTAGTTCGTTAAAAATTCCTTTTTTTGATTGAAAATTAATTTTTTTTATTGAAAATTTAATTATTCCATTTTATGTGAATTCATATTTTTTGTTGAAAATACAACTACTTGGTTGAAAATTTAACTATGTTCTTTGGTAAAAAATTATTTTATTTGTTGCAGATTTGACTATTTGGTTGATTTTTTTTTAAATTAATTCTTTTGACTTAAAATTGAACTATTCCATTTTTGGTTGAAAACTGATATTTTTAATTGAAAATTCATCTAATTGGTGGAAAATTCATGTATTTTATTGAAAATTAGTCTTTTTGGTCAAAAATTTCACTACTTGGTAAAAAGTTAAACAGCTATGTTAAAAATTCAATTTTTGATCGAATTTTGAACTATATTGTTGAAAATCAGTTTCTTTTAAGTTGAAAATTAATTTTTTCGACTTTAAATTTAATTATTCCGTTTTTGGTTAAAATTTGATAGTTTTTAGTTGAAATTTCAACTGTTTAGTTAAAAATGTAACTATTTTGTTAAAAATGATTTTTTTTGTGAAAAATCATATTTCCGGGTTGTGAATTCAAGTACAGTGAAACCTGGATTTAGCTCCCCTGGATTGTGCCCTTCCGAGAATTGACGCCGCGCCGTGGGGTTACGTGAGAGGCGTTTGCGGGGGGATGTGCGGCGTGCACTCAGGCGTGACAAAACAGAGAGAGAAACAGGAGAGAGATAAAACAGGAGAGTGACAAAATAGTTCCGAGTCTCTGGATATAACGTCAAGGTCAGCCCCAAAATCGGCGCTAAATCCAGGTTCAACTGTATTTTGTAGAAAATTCGTCCTTTTGGCCTAAAACTTCAACTTTTTTGTTAGAAATTCGTCTTTTGTGCTGAAAATTCAACTTTTTTGTTAAAAATTCATCTTGTTGGGTTGAAAATTCTATTGTTTTGGTAGAAAACTCAACTATTTGGTTAAAAATTCAACTACTTGGTTGCAATTTTCATTGAAAATTCATCTATTTCGTGGAAAATTCATTACTTTTTTTTTAATTAGCCTTTTTGAACTGAAAATTTAACTATTACATTTTTTTTAAATTGATAGTTTTTAGTTAAAAATTCCAATATTTGGTTGAATATTAATTTTTTGTTGAAAATTCTACAGTTTTGTAGAAAATTCGTCTTTTTGGCTTAAAAATTCAACTTTTTTGTTAAAAATTCGTCTTTTTAATTGAAAATTCTCTTATTTTTGTATAAAATTGAACTATATGGTTGAAAATTAACTTTTTGGAACAAACTTCATAACTTCAGGTTGAATATTCATATTTTGTTGTTGTATTTAACCGTTTTTTTTAAATTACGTTTTTTTTCAATTGAAATATAAACTATTACATGACTCGTCGAGAATTCATATTTTTTAAATGAAAATTCAACTACTTGGTTGAACTACTTTGTTAAAATTTTATTGACCTTTTTGTTGAAAATTTAACTATTTTTTTGAAAATTCGTTTTTTTTTGGTTGAAAATTAATTTGTTTAACTGAAAATTTGACATTCCAGTTTTGGTTGAAAATGTATCTGTTTTGATTGAAAGTTCAAGTATTTGGTTGAAAATACATAATTGTAGTTTGAAAATTCAACTATTCGATAAAAAATTCCAATTTTATGTTAAAAATTTTATTATCTTGCTGAAAATTCAACTATTTAGTTAAAAATTCATTTTTTTAGATGAAAATACATATTTGTTGGTTGGGAATTCAATCATTTGATTAAGAATTCAACTATTATGTTGAAAATTCAATTATTTTATTGAAAATGTAACTATCGTTAAAAAGTCTTTTTATACTGAAAATTCAACGGGTTTTTTTAACATTCGTCTTTTGGATAGAAAATTCGTCCTTTTAGATTTAGAATTAAACTGTCTTCTGAAAAATTTGTCTCTTTGGCTTGAAAATTCAACCATTTGGTTTAAAATGAAACTGTTTTTATTCCACACTCGACCGAAATGTCCACCTTTTACCCCTGAAAATAGAGGCGAAAGTAGCATGCATTTCCCGTAAACCGCATTTGCGGGACAAAAATTATCGGGGCGAAAGTTAAATTAGCTGGGCGAAAGTAAAAATAGCGGGGCGAAATTAAAATTAGTGGGGCGAAAGTAAAATTTGCGGGGCGAAAGTAAAATTGAGAAAATTGAGTGGATCAGAATTCGGGCCGCGAACAAAGCTATAAAAAATGCGTCGGACCCGCTTTTCAGGGCCAAAAGGTGGCCACGGTCTAATATGGAATAAAATACTATATGCAACACGGGACGAAAGTAGATTTTTCCCACCCGCGGGAAAAATCTGCTTCTTTCGTCCCTTGTTACATAATGTACTATTATTCCACTCTTGCCCGTGGCCACTTTTTGGCCCTGAAAAGCGGTTCCCGCTCATTTTACTTTCGCCCCGCTAATTTTATTTTCGCCCCGCTAATTTTAATTTCGCCCGCAAATTTTACTTTCGCCCCGCTAATTTTACTTTCGCCCCGATGATTTTACTTTTGCCCCGCAAATGCGGTTTACGGCAAATGTATGCTACTTTCGCCCCTATTTTCAGGGGAAAAAGGTGGCCATTTCAGTTGAGTATTGAATAAAATACTATATGCAACACGAGACGAAAATATCGTAATTATTGCCCGCGGGAAAAATCTGCTACTTTCGTCCCTCGTTACACAATGCACTATGTAAAAAATTTAATTTTTTTGAAAATTGAAATACTTAGTTGAAAAATCATCTTTCTTGGTTGAAAATTCATCTCTTTTAGTTAAAAATTAATATTTTTTGTTAGAAATTCTACTATTTTGTTGAAAATGCAATTTGATTAAAAATAATTTATTCTCCTCTTATTCCGCTCTTTTCTTGAAAAATCAATCTATTTCCCCTATTTTGTGAGCATTTCGGACTGTGAAGTCTGTATGTATCTGGTCTTTGGAAAAAATGGTATATTATGTATCAAGGACGGAAAGAAGGCGATTGACTCCCACGATACATTATCGCCTTACACCCATGGTGCACAGAGTGCTTTTTGTCCATAACCTACGTCTAAAGTTTGCCTTTGAGGGGATGTGAAGCGGGCGGAAAGTAGCCTTTTCCTCCCGACGACTGAAGAAGCAAGTGGAAAATGGCTTTTTCTGCCTAGAGACTGAAGAAGCGGGTGGAAAGTAGCTTTTCCTGCCCATAGACAAAAGAAGCGGGTGGAAAGTAGCTTTTTATGTCCGACGAAGGAACCGGGCTGAAAAAATCCAATTTGCGCTCACTTCACATGCACTAAAAGATATACTTTCGGTACAGGTTGGCCAAAAATGGTTATATTGATCCTCTTTTTTCGCTATTGTTTTTCCTTTATTTCCGCCTCTATCAGGTACGGCAGCTTTGCGCTGATGGACTCTTTTTATGCGACCGATAAGGGGAATTTAGTGGCAAGTAGAACCTTTCATTCCTTGTAGTTTAGGTGTGGTTGCCTTAGATAACGTAGTTTATGTGAAGCATATATATCTTACACCACCAATGCTATTTGAAAGGAGCTCATGAAAATCAAAATAAAATAAAACTGCAACTTCCTACGTACGTTCTTTCAAACCGCGTTTGAAAGGTAACAATTCATTAGGGCCTAAACCTTAACTTTTCGAAAACAAGATTATTGTCTGAAAAAATCAAAAAATTCTAATACACATCCTGACGGAACGATTTTTTTATAATCTTATTTTTTAATTTTTTTTTTAACATGCCGTAAGGAACTAACTGTGTTTGCACATTGGATTTTTTATCACCGTCTAATGTTTTTTTATTACGTCCAAACGTGCACCTTGATTGAAAAAAATTCCCCCTCCACTTTCTCAAATCCTAATACTATTTTTCAATAAAATTTTACTTGTGTTAGTTCAACAACTCAATAGCTAAAAAATAAATTGTTAATTTTTTGTTTAATTGAAAATTTTATTTTTTGTTACCGTTCCAAATTCAAAAATTATAATATTTTTTTCAATGTAACTTTTGTTGTATCTTTTCCGCAACTTGATAGTTAAAAAGTAAATTCCTTTTTTTAAATTAAAAATTAGATTTTTTTTTGAGAAAACGTGCTCCTCGAATGACAAAAAAACTTTCCCCACCATTTTCTCAAAACCTAATACTTGTTTTTAATAAAACTTTTTTTGTGTCAATTCAGTATATCAGTAGCTAAAAATTTAATTTTCCCTTTTTTCAAATTTAAAATTGAATTTTTAATCACTGTCCAAATTTTTTTTCACGTCCAAACGTGCTCCTCGTACAAAGTTAAAAAAACGTGCGCCTCGGGCTAAAAAAATTTCCCCTCCATTTTCTTGAAACATAATAATGTTTTTTATTCAAACTTTTATTGTATCTTTTCAGCAATTCAATAGGTAATAAGTAAATTCTCACTTTTTTAAAATAAAAAATTGGATTTTTTATTTTAGAAAATGTGCCCCTCGGGCGAAAAAAAATCCACCTCTATTTTCTCAAAACCTAATACTATTTTTAGTGAGGCTTTTCTTATACTAATTCATCAACTCAATAACTAAAAATTGAATTGCTACCTTTTTTAAAATTGAAAATTGGATTTCTTATCACCGTCCAATTTTTTTTCACGTCCAAACGTGCGCCGCAAGCTAAATAAAAATTTCCTCTCCATTTTCTCGGAACCTAATAATATTTTTTAATCAAATTTTTGGTGTACCCATTCAGCAACTTTAACCCTAAATTCTCACTTCTTTATTTAATCGAAAATTATACTTTTTTATTTAATAAAATGTGCCCAGCGAGCGAAAAAAACTTCCCCTCCATTTTCTCCAAATATAATACTAGTTTTTAATCAAACTTTTCTTATGTCAATTCTTCAATTCAATAGCTAAAAACCAGATTCTCTCGTTTTTTGAAATTGGAAATTTGATTTTTTGTTACCGTCCAAAGTTTTTATTTATCACGTCCAAACGTGCCCCTCGAGAGGTTCCCCTCCATTTTTTCAAAAAATTATACTATTAATTAATAAATGGTTTCTTGTGTCAATTCAATAGTTAAGTATTAAATTCTCACATTTTTAAAAATTAAATTCCCACATTTATGAAAATTAAAAATTGGAATTTTTCACACTGTCCAAATTTTTTGTTTAAGTCCAAACGTGCGCCTCGAACTAAAAAAAAGTTCCCCTCCATTTTCTCGAAACCTAATAACGTTTTTTGATCAAACTTTTGTTGAATCTTTTCAGCAACTCAATAGATAAAAAGTGAATTTTCATTTTTTTGTTATTTAAAAATTGTATTTTTTATTTGATAAAATGTGCCCATCGAACGAAAAAAATCAACACTCCATTTTATGAAAATCACTTACTAGTTTTTAATCAAACTTTTCTTGTACCAATTTGTCAACTCAATAGCTGAAAAATAAATTCTCATTTTTTTTCAATTCAAAATTGGCCTTTTTATCACCGTCCAATTTTTTTTTATCACGTCCAAACATGCCCAGCGAACGAAAAAATGTCCCCCTCTATTTTCTGAAAACCTAATACTATTTTTTAATCAGACTTTTCTTGTGTCAATTCATCAACTCAATAGCTAAAAATTAAATTCTTACTTTATTTTCAAATTGAAAATTGGATTTTTTATTTGAGAAAATGTGCGCATCGAGCGAAAAAAATGCCCCTCCATTTTCTCAAAATCTAATACTAGTTTTTAAGCAAACCTTTCTTGTAGGAATTCCTGAACTCAATAGCTAAAAATTAAATTCTTACTTTATTTTCAAACTAAAAGTTTTTTTTATTAAAGTCCAAAGTTGAAAAAACGTGTTCCACGAGCGAAAAAAGAGTTCTCCCTTATTTTTCTCAGAACCTAATAACATTTTCCAATGAAACTTCTCAAAGTTCAATTTAGCACTGATTTATCTCAAAGCTGCTTTTTCATTTTTTTAAATCTATTTTTGAGAAAGTTTTTTGTCTCTCGTATGTAAAATTGTGAATATGATCCAGTTATAAGCAAATCCACTAATAAAAATGAGCAAAATAAAAATATTTAAAAAAATATGCTTGACCATCGTATGCTTAAATTTTGCCAAGTAATTTATTTGATCGATTCAATCAATCAAATCGTTTATTATTAATCGATTTACGCAAATAAATCACATCAAGTGATCAATTTAACCAATCGAGATGGGAAATACAGCATCGTAAACGTTTATAATAAGTAAAATGTGTTACAAGAAAATCAGTATTGCGTAGGAACGAGCGAAAGATCGATCTTTGACCAGTTTAACACGCGGAAGTGCAATGCATTAGTAGGTCAAGTTCAGTTCAGATGAAATTTCAACATGTTTCATTATGTTCTATATGGTGCCACCACATGATATAATTAGTCAATAATTGATCTCTTACTAGAATTTATCGTCATCGATCTCTTTCAAAGAAATTCAATTCTCAATTTGGTCACGATCCTTTTACGATCGCTTTCACTAAGAAAAATATTTCTCTTTAATTAAAGAAACTGTGCCTTTAACAAAATTCGTTTCATTTAAGCAAACATAAATTCAAAATAGAGAAAATGATTTTATGTAAAAGAAAAATTTTAGTTGTAACAAAAAACCATTTTTTGAATCCAAGAAATTTCTTTGATTCAATGAAATGCATTTATGTAAAGTTGTATCTAGTAATATAAGTAGATATTATTATTTATTGCAATAACCATAAATTTACGAAATAATAATAAATATATATATAATATGCTATAAAATAAATTCTGTGAATTACATAAACGTGGAACCTCATTGAAATTATAAAAAAAAATAAAATGTGTTAATAACTATAGGTATTTAGTTTTACAAACGTACAATTTTCTCATTTCTTCAGGGCCCAAAATGTGGTTTTCTTGAAAATTTATCTTGCTGGCTTGAAAATCCAAGAATTTGATTGAATTGTTTTATTATTTTGACAACATCATTTTTTGTTGTTGTTGAAAATTCATGTATTTTGTTGAAAATTCATCTTTTTTGTAGAAAATAATATTTTTTAAAATCAAAATTCAACTGTTTGGTGGAAAACTAATCTGTTTAGGTTGTGGATTCAAGTATTTGGTTGAAAATTCATCGAATATTACATTTTTCGTTGATAATTCATATTTTTGGTTGAAAATTAGATTTTTTTTAGTTAAAAATGAATATTTTTAAACTGCAATATATATATATATTCGGTTGGAAAATTTTATATGGGTGAAAAAGTCAACTATTTTGTAGAAAATTCATCTTATTGACTTGAAAATTTAACAATTTGGTAGAAAATTCTACTATTTGGATAAAAAATAAACTCTTTCTCAGAATTTTTTTTTATTGAAAATTTATCTACTCTATTTTTTGTTTGAAAACGATCATTTTTTGTTTAAAAATTCAACCGTTTAGTTAAAAATTGATTCGTTTCTTTAAATTAAAATTTAATTTTTTTTTGTAAATTGAATTATACTAAATTGATCTTAGTTTAAAAGTTGAACTATTTGGTGGAAACTTTATGTAATTCGTTGCAAACTATTATTTTTTGTTTGTACAAAATTTAACTATTTGGTTAAAAATTGGTGTATTTCGTTGAAGATTCGTATTTTTCGTAGAAAAATTTGTTCTCTGGGTTAAAAATTTTACTATTTGTTTGCAAACTGAACTACTTGGTTAAAAATATGTTGTTTTTTGTTGTTATATTCTTTTTCGCCTAAAAATTAACTATTTTGTTGAAAATTCCTATTTCTGGGTAGAAAATTCTACTGTTATCTTGAAAATTCATCTTTTTGGTAGAAAATTTAATTATTTGGTTAAAAATTGGTGTATTTTTCGTAGAAAAAGTAGTCCTTTTGATTTAATTTAATTATTTAATTAATTAATATTATTATTCATTTACAAATTGAACTACTTTGTTGAAAATTTGTTAATTTTGTTTGAAACTGAAAATTAACTATTTTGTGGAAAATTCCTATTTCGCGGTGGAAAATACTACTGGTTTCTGGAAAAATTGGTCTTTTTTGGTTGTATTCAACTGTTTGACTTGAAAATTTTTAAATACAATTATAAGCATTTTTAATTTCCAATTTGGCTTAAGGTGACGATTACTAGTGCATTTACCTTATTTCTAGTATAATTTTGCATTCAATCCTAGTAAGAATGTATTATTTGGTGGTGTTTTTTACTCTCATTTCTTTCTTCAAAATTATAGCTAAACAGGGCAAAACACGATGCAAAGTCCAACATAAAAGTTTCTCCTCTTAAAAGGATTTACAAAATTGCCTGTAACAGTTTTTTGATAGCACCCATAGTTTTTGCAATGAAATTTGAATTTAAACATTCTCATACTACTACAGTCAGACAGAACTCTAGTAAAAACCTTCTTGCTCCATAACGGTATAAAAACGTGAAGATTTTATGAAAGCACGAGATCTGGATAAATTTTCTGCTTTGTGCTTTTTCTAACTAGTAGTCAACGCTTCAGCATTCAGCTTGCCCACTTATCCACTTGTAATTTAATTTCGCCCTTCCCCTCTCCTAATTTATCACTCTTTTCTGTGACCTTGGTACCTGCCCACGCAAGACGAAGACAAATTTATTTTCCGGCATATAATAAAGCTCTCGACATGCGTTAGCATGATCGTAGCATTATTACGTCATGGATGATTAAGTTGAACCAGTAAAATCTAGACCTCTTTTGTCAAATCGTTGGAGACGTCTCGCGATGATTCAGGATCCTTTTAGCGTCTTATAACATGATTCATGGTAAAAAAATTGATTTTGTTATCGCAAATCAAAATAAATAAACATTAAGTGCTCAAAAAATTCCTATGAAGCATGTGCATACATGCCAGAGGGAAAGTTTACAGCCCTATAGAAAAATGGAGACATGAGAATGATAACGGGATAAGGACCAATTGATCGTAATTCTGTTTTTATCGATTTTAAGTAACATAGGAAACTATTTATCGGTGCGTATTAGGAATATTTAAAAATCATGTCTCCTTTCACCCAACAAAAAAAATAAATTAAAAAAGTGTATATTCACAACTGGATAAGAGCCACTTGGGTTTTCCGCCCTCAAACACAAAAAATAAAAATAAAAATTACCTCCCTGAAACTTTGTGAAAAATGGCCCCATACTTCTATAATTTTGACTATATTTTCTACCATGTGATATAGAAATAATTTTATTTTTGTTCCTTATTCAGTTGCCATTGTAATATTTTTATAAAGTCTTAAACTGCGGTGCGAACATTTTCCGAAATTTCGGCATATCAAAGAATACATATATTACACTTCCATCCCCTGACAGGAAAATTGAAACAGGAACCCCATTGCAGTTAGGGTGTTTGCAAGCGTTTGTTTTTCGTACTGTTTCTGTGGCAACACTACGTTACACAAATCAAGATGGAGAACTAGAAGCAAATTTGACCTGTATTTCCAACTCAATAACCTGATTGAGACTTCATAATAAATACTGTAAATCAAAATTCAAACACAATCATTTACGAATCTACTCGTTCTAGTGTCCACTTTAATATTGAAATTCAGTTTAAAAACTAGTATAACTGAACTTAAACTTCACTTTGATAAAGTTGATTGATTTTTCAGGTGAATTATTTATGCTAAAATTATGTTAGAATTCGAAAATTAAATTCATGTAACGTGACTTATAGGTTAGGTCGAGGTTTTGAATTCTATCTGCATTATTCTGTAAAATTTATAGTTTAAGGTATTTGTGGATTATACTATGATAAAATCTACATAATTTTTCATTTAAAATAAATTTAAAATACTAGTGTAATGCATAAAAAATAGGAAGGATAAAAAGAATCTTCATCAATGAATTTCTACTTAGACGTACGTAAAAAATACTTCCAGTTACCAGTGCCTGAAATTTAAGTTGCATTTGTACTTTTAACGTGCTTGAATTTCAAAAAAAGTTCCAGCTCATGCTTTCTACTCGAAGGAAAATCATGGGCGACGGCGCGTAATTTAAAAAACGGTTCCCAACGGCTCAGTGCTGATTTCCTTCAGTTTATAAATTTAAAATAAAAGGTTCAAGTTTTCATTTTAGCCCGTGTGAAATTTCGATGTGTATTTCCACGCAGCCATTTTAACCTGAGGAAGGACTGTACACTAGGTTGGTTTAAAATCACTTTTTTATAGAGGACAACGATCCCCCCAATTCGGTTGCAAACCGGAAAAAATAAGATGCATAAACATATTTTTTCGACATTTTGATTTTAACAGGTGCCGCTGGGCACTCGAAATTTTCCATATAAAATACGTAGGAAAGAACCACTTTTTGGGCTTTTTGGGAAAACGTTACGGGCAAGTTATGGGACTTGTAGAGGAATTTCCAAAGAAGAATTCTTTGTATCAATCATATAAGTTTGCCACCTCTAACACAACCCCACGGTACCTTGAAAAGTATCCCTCAATACAAAAATGTTCTGATGGAATAGAAATAAATATTTGAAAGCAATTTTCAATTATATAAACTAATTATATTTGTTTAAATAATGTTTTTTCTCAAAAAGTAAACTTTTTTCTAATCGAATAAAAATAAGGGTTGCCTTTTTATATCTTTTATATGTTTTCGGTAACTTCACTTCATTATTTAACAAAAGCTTATTTGTTTACACAAATTAACTTTGTTTGAAACAATGTGCTTCCAGGACAATCAGGAATTTTCTCTAGTTTCTGTTATGAATATTACAACTAGTGGATTGTTGAAAACATAAATATAATTTTTATGACGCCTATGAAGCGGGGCTACAGCCCTCCATTTTACTCCTTTTTACTCCCTAGGGAGTGAAAAATGACGTCAGAGGTAAATAATTAAAATTATACATCTATGAGCTCGCATTTTGCGATAATCAGTCAACTCACCGTGAAAAACTATAGGAAAATTTTGGTTACAGATAATAGAATTTTGCGGTAATTTATGGAAAGTTACCATATATAACTGATCAATTTACCGTCAATTACCGAAAATTTCCGGAAATGTATAGAAATTTTTTTATTGAATTTTGGGTAATTTATCCTAAGTTGCCATAAATTAACTGTAAGATTACCATAAATTACCGAAAATGTCCATAAATTTCCGGAAATTTTTGTAATTGAACTTTGGCTAATTCATGGTAAGTTATCATATATACCTGTAAGATTACCACAAATGACCGAAAACTGCTTTGCGATCATGCTTTCTTTATTCGAAACCCAATATGGGCTGAAATCATGAATTTAATATTTAGAGAAATGTCCCTCTTCCCCCCCCCTAGGTGCGTAATATACTATTTGTATATTCACGAATTTATTAAACAATTTATTTTCCGGTATTTTATCGTTTTTTTTTTTTTTTTTTTTGTAAATTTAACTGGAGAACAAAAATGACCTATGGTCCCATCCAATGCGACATACACTTTCCAACGTATTTTCTGATGCTGAACACGAATCTTCCTTCCATTTTATACCATCAGGTGTTGTTTAATAGACATTTTCAATTCCATTATACTTTTTTCGTATGATGCAAGTTTGACCGCAAAATGGTCCCAAAGTCGATCCTACTTTGGTAACCGATCTATGGTAACCAAGAGTTGGACCGACTACGGTGTTTTCAAGCTGCCATGGTCTCACCGACGTCGGCGGTGGGCGAAAAGCCGACTGTCGGCCCATTTCTGGCCCAACTTTGGGCCGACGATCGGATAAACTGTGGCAAATTGTTCGGTACGACCGCAAAAATGCGGTCGGCCCGACTCTGTATACAGCAGTCGGTTAGCCACAAGTCACCTTCATGCACCCGACGGTCTGCCAAACCTTGGCCCAAAAGTGGGCCGGCTGCCGGACAAACGCTGGTTCATTGTTTCAAAAAGACCGTGAAAATAGGGTCGGCCCGACTCTGGGCAAGAGATGGCCCGACCGTCGGCATAACATTGGCTTGTAAAAGTTACCATGTTGCACCCGACGGTCGGTCAAACCTCGGCCCAAATATGGGCCGACCGTCGGATATACTAGGGTTCATTATTTCAAAACAAACGAAATTTGGGTACGAATAGCTAGATTTTTGTGCAGACATATCCATATTCGTACCGAAATTTCCGTACACGTAGACAATTACTTTTTTTTAAGAAAAAAATTCTAAGCTCCATCTTTATGATAAATTGTAAATGTTCCGAAAAAATTACTTTTGATGTAATTCTGAATCGTTTTAAAATAGTCTGAAACACCTAAAAAGCAAAAAGTTACACAAAAGTTTAAAAAAATTTCTTATTAAAAAAATTGTCGCAGTACGCGATAAAATTTGTAAGTTCCGCCAAGGCCAATTTTAAATGCTCATTAAAAATCACATTTTATGTCATTATCAAAAGTTGTAAAATAGCCTAAAACGCGAAAAAAAAAATATATTGCACGAAGAAAAATTGTTGAAAAACAAATTTTGTTGAAAAGTTGTTGAAAAAAAAATTGAAGGGTTTCAGCCCGAGGCTACGAAACCCTAATAATTGTAATGGGTTTAAATTATTTATTTAAAAGTTATTTCATTGAGAAAAAAGAGTTTAAAAAATGTTTAATTTCCACTGCTTTGAGATGTGGCTTATGAGGATGGTTTTTTTCATTGACTTTTAATTTTTCAGGTATAGAGAAATGGGTAAGACTCCCGACTGCTAGGCGATATATTGACGTATAGATGTAGGTTCGAAACCCCGTAGCGATAGAAATTTTATTTGTAATATAATGTTTAAAAATGTAATATATGTATTCATTCTAAGCAGGACCATTAACATTTATAGTCAAAATACTCGCAATCAATTATTATTAATTTTTTGAATACCTTGAACCTTAAAAAATCAAAGTCGGCCCCACATTGTTGTCCAAGGTTGGGCCGACATCATCTTGATAGATGGCCCATATATGGGACCAAATGTCGGGCCGACGTCGAGAAGTCAAAGGCGGTTGACCGTTATCATTTAGCTGGTTGGCCCGACCAGTAGCGCACAAAGTTGGACCGACCGTCCGACAGTTGGCCCGACCGTGGGCCGACGGTCAATTCGCACCTGGGTGAGCGCAATCCAATACGATTAGTCTTTCAAAAGATATCCAGTATACAGAGGTCAACTACAACAACAACAAAGACGATTACGGCAAACAGACTCCAGCGTGAAACCTGTTTCTTCGGATTCAGGGGGTCTCGAGACGTGGAGATTTATAAAAATCGGCGAGTCAGTTTTCACACAAACCTTATACCTTCTCATTATGATGAGAATGTAAAAAATCTTGATTCACAGAAATGATCTTACTGAATACGTTCTATAAAACATTTCTTTAATAAAATGTAATAGTTTTACCCAAGCCAAAAGTATGAAATTATTGTTTCAAATTATTATTTATTAAAGTCATTGAAATATTAGCTAAGCGAACGAAAGTTGTTATTGGTTAAATTTCTTGGTTTAAAGAAGCGTTCTCAAGCTTTACCAAATATTTCTTGGAAACAAATAAATGGGATTTTATTATGAGTGAAGATTTCTGTGACCCTAGGATGCGATATATTGTTCAGAATAAGCATGTAACGAAGTTGAAAAAACATTGATTCAAAAAATCAAGTCCTTGATTTAAAGAAAAGAGATACAGTCAACCGAAAAGCGCGGGTAGATTTGAAATAAATAAATACTACCAATAATAATACAAATAAATACACCCGACATTCTTAGAACTGCTGGCCCACGCAGTTTCTCAACTCAAGGGGTGAGAGACGGTTGCGATTCTCGCCTCGGAAAGGTCGCCGTGTGCGAGTACTCAGTCGAGTGCATTGCGCAATATTATGGGAACGGTTCAGGCGAGTGGATATCCGGCTTATTGCGCATCCGGATTATTGCGCAGTTGAAAAAGTCGCAGAGTGTTAGTCTGCATGCATGCATCAGTGTTTTTTCAAGTCTTTTTGTTCACGTACGACAATTTAACAACTAAAAATCAATATTATAGAATAAAAAAACGACGCAAGTATTTCGCAGAATAGTGAGTTTTGCACCATGACGTACCTTGACGATATGCTAGACTAGGTGGAGGAAATGTCAGCCGTCAGGAAGGTTAGTACATGGTACTGCAACTGCATACGACTTTTTGGAGAAAATCTCCGGAACGTGGAGGTGAGTTATAAAGGTCTGCAAGTAATATTTTCAAGCGTAAAATGCATTTGCGCAATTCTGTTTCTTCATCCTTTTATCGGTCGAAAACCTTTCAGTGTCACGAAATACAAACAACTGTCCGAAATTTGAGGTCAGAGTACCACTCACCTGACATTTAGGATATTTTATTTTATTTCGTGAAACTGTAAGGTCGTAAATCGACAAAAGAATGGAACGTGACTGAGGAAATAGATTCTACACTTGAGAAATATTACTACTTGTACATGTATGACTCACGTCTAGAATATTTTCTCGCAAAAGTCGTATGACGTATTCCCATGCCGTAATACTAAAATACTCAATTCAAGGCTTCCCGCTCTTCGGGCCTCTTTTTAATTGGCCAGCCACTGATGCGGAGGAGAATATACCGGGACCGTGGTGGGAGTTGCCGGAACTGTGTAAATGGAAATAACCGTGTACAGCCGACGGGAAATAAGGGAGATGGGAAATAGGTGAGACTTCACTGTAATTCTAAATAATATAGTACAACAATGAGTATTATTGACTAAACCTGTCTGCTGTTTGTTGCGCATGTGAACTTAAACGAGGGGCTAACTGAAAATGCAGAGTGGTTAGTTTATTCAACCAACGCCACAGAGTGGTCGTTTTGCACGTACATTCCGAGAGGGATCGTTCATATATTACGTAACGCATTTTTCTTTTGTGTATATCGTTGTAACCCTTTTGGCTTCAGGGCAATTTTATTTTTGTCTTTATTTGAACGAAAAAAAAACGCTTTACGTAATATGTGCACGATCCTAGAGGTTCTTTTAACATGGAGTTACGGATACGTAGGTGTTTAAATTAATAATTCTAATTCGAACTAGTATCTAGGTATCAAACTGATCATTCAAATTACAGCTCCACGAACTCATACCATCTGTAGCGACATGTATAGTAACTAAGCAACTTTGTATGAGACCAGAAATGGATAATCACTGGGCACTTCGAGATTTCGCTTCTCGCTTAATGGCGCAAATCTGCAAAAACTTTAACACTTCCACAAATAACGTTCAAACTAGAGTTACTCGTATGTTCAGTCAAGCCTTAGCGAAAAGCAGCCAGGTGCGTGAAGAAACAAATGTGCGTTACTGACATTCTTAGCCCAAAAGGCACTCGTATAAATTAGACTACTTTTCATTCTGCTGTGATCAATAAACTTTTATTTCAGACTCCACTGGCTTCTTTGTATGGTGCAATTGATGGTCTTTGTGAACTGGGACCTGAGGTTGTGAAAGCATTGGTTGTACCAAAAATCAAGACCATATCAGAGCGGATTGAATCAAATACAGACGGTATTGGGCTTTCAACTGTAGATAAAAATGCTGCTGGTCATATAAAAATTTTATTAGTGGTAAGCATTTTCATTAAATTAACCTAACAATATTCACCTTTATCATAATTATTATAAAAAAGGGCTCTGACTCGCGCTACTATTGACACTATTTGCTACATTTGTTAGCAATGCTAGTATTTTACCACTATACTGGAACTTGGATTTAATCAGTC
The DNA here is from genome assembly GCA_011634705.1 of Andricus grossulariae. NCBI lineage: Eukaryota > Metazoa > Arthropoda > Insecta > Hymenoptera > Cynipidae > Andricus > Andricus grossulariae. The sequence goes on from JAABKJ010007545.1 coordinate 202,368,537, forward strand.
CAGATTTACTGCTTTCCGAGAAGCTGCTCAGTCTATCGTGACAAACAACTTGAGGGTCGCTCTCTGATCGCGTTATTTGCATCAGTTTACGTCATGCGTCCAAATCCAACAGAAAGGATTCATGCGGCCCTACCTGTTCAAGTTCAGACGGCCTGGATTTTGTTTCAAGGCTACTGCAAGTCATGCCCGAAACCGGTATTAAATCCAAGTTTCAGTTTGTCTTAAAAAAATTCCATTATTTTCTCGTACACTTTAAAAATACTTACCAACTTTTTTTATGATTAGGTAGAAAAAATATCTCCATCACGTTAAATAAATATATACCGGAAAATACCCCCAAAGGTTATTATGTACAAAAATTAATTTAATATATTTTTTATTGCCATCTTAGTCCTCCGATTTTCATACATTTTCGACTTTTTGAAGAAAAATGTTTCAAAATTGTTCAACTGAACATTTTAAAGTCGAAAACGTCCGAAATAGAATAATTTAAAATTCGATTATTAAAAAATGAACAAATACGTATTTCAATCTAAATGAAAAGTGTTCATAATAAAAAAAGATTTGAGTTGAACAATTTAAAAATAAACAAGCTCAACATTGAACAATATTTTAATGGATTCTAGAAGAATTATAAAAAAGAAGTATTCATCTTTGAACAATAATAAAATTTCAAATTTAAAAGTTTTTTTTGTTTCGAAAATACTTTACATTAGAAATCACGCCCAGTTGATAAGAAGTGAAATAAAAAATATTCGAATTTGGAAAAGAATTAAGTTCTAATTAATCAACGGACAAAAGTGAAATTTTCGAATGCGCATGAACTCAAATTTACAACAACAACAAAACTAGAACCTAAAAAGTATTCTAAATTGAATAATTCTTAAAATCTTGAATCTCAGGCAAGTGAAATTCAAAATACATGTAAGTATCTATGAACTTGTCTCATTCGAAAATAATGCATGTTTAGCAGTTTAAAATTTTGTAAAGAAATATTTTAGACGTGGTATGCCGTATGTCTTATAACTTCATAACGAATTTTAAAGTGGTACAGCAATTCTTCAATTTTAATTCTGTGTCTTAATCGTTACTTCGTAGTTAATGACATTTGTGCAAATATAATTTGTAAGTCTATAGGATTTTATTCTACTAGGAAGAAAATTCAAGTTACTCATTATTTTATTATTTTTATACCAATTTCGATCAGCGTAGACACGGCCTTCTTCTACGCGCGTGGCGTTTGATCTAATTTTCTTCGAAAAAGAAAAGAAAAATATTACAAGTTAGAGTTCCTTGTCTGAAATTTTTACTCTTTATTCTTAAAGAAATTAATTTTTCGAAATTTCATGCGACTTTTTAATAACATTCTAGTCGATCCGAGGCTTGTGTGATTTATATAAATATTTTTATTATTCAAAAAATGTCATACTACTTTTTTTAAAATGTATTCTTAATATTGACACTATTTTTTATCTCTGAAGTGAGCCTGAGCCCTGCAATATCTACATAAATTAATGCGATGCTTACAAAACATTGACAGAAATCCGTAGCTCCTGTTTTGAAAATGATTCGGTCGCCACCAGACTTTGTTGAAGAGTACAAACAAGATTTTGGATATCTCGGACCAGCCTTATGTGCTGCAGTTGCTAAAGCGCGAACACAGCCAGCTGCTTTAGCAACTACTGCGACAACAACGACAACCTTGACCGCAAATCAGCAGCAGGCGACAATAAGCACTGGAAAGACTATTGTGCAAACAGGTAAATGTGCGCAGGACGTGTAAAGAAAAACTCAAAGCTATTTAAATGAAGTCGTGAAGAGTATTTCTAAATTCAAGAGTTATACTTTTCTCTTAATGAATTTCTTAAAATATCGATTACGAAATATGCATACTAAATGAATCTGATCAGATCATATTGCAGTTTCGAGTCCAAGTCCAGGACAGCCGCAAACGAGCCGTACAATTATGTTGAACCCAGGTCGAAGTGGTGGACCAGCGTCGACTGGAAAGTTTGTAATTTTGCAATCCCGAGCGCAAACACCGACTTCTTCTGGAATTGTTTCAAGCCCTGGACAGCAGCAACATGTGCAGCAGCAGCAGCAGCAGCAACAACAACAGCCCCAACAACTAAAGATAACTCAAGGCATTCCTGTTCAGCAAAAACCACACTTGCAGAGCTCAGCTCCCAAGTTGGTTGTGGTTTGCATGCCTAATAGCAGTCATAGCGTCACATCGACCGTAACGCAGGTAAATTGAAAGCAAACTTTTTGTATTGCTACATTTATTGCTAAATGAGATTTCATGTGGACTCAATGTTTTCAGTCAAATCGTATTCAATTTTAGAAATTATGCATAGATCAATTTTTCAAATCTTCAAGTAATTTATGTTTACACTTTATCGTCTTCATACGTTTTACTATAAAATTTTTGCACTTCATGCAATTTAAAATTTTTATTGTTCAAGCCTTCAAAACTGTATTTAAAAACTTTGAATTTGAGAATTAACAATTAGAAATTAAGATTGAAAAATTAAAATGTTTGCAAGTAATGGGCTTTCGAATTACACATTGTAAACATAATTATTTGATACAGAAAAATGTTACAAATTGAACTTTTCAAACTCAAAACAATTGAAAATGAAGCTCATTAAGAAGTCATTCATTCATTCCACCCATGGCGTAGGTAAATTAACAAGTATTGGCCCAACAATTAATTTATTAATTATTAACAAATAATTAACTACCTTTTCATGGGTGGGAACATTTTCTGTTTTACAAATGTACATAATATAAATATACTAAGTCCATACAAAGTTTTACCCAACTACAATTTAACAATTTGGACAATTTAAGAATTTTAAATGCTACTCAACAGTTTTACAATATTTCTTTTTTCATTTCTGCGCTAAATTATGATATGTTTGGTTATGCATTTCTTAATGTACTTTAATTATCCTGATGAAGCCCTACGTTGTATGTTCGAAACGTCGAAATAACTAATTTATTAAATACTGACCCGAAAACTCAGAACATCTTTTATTATTAGTTCAGCGGTCATCCGGAAATTGAATTAATTAAATATTTTGGTGTGTCAGGAAATCAATTTTTCTGAGCATTCTGTGAAATACACAAATACGTAATTCAAATTATTTATTGCATTTAAAAATAAAATATGTTTTAATTAATTTAAGTGGATATATATAATATACCTATCTCACGGTCGTGAGACGTGGTTACAGCTGAAATTTTACCGCGATTTCGCTGGGAGCGGGTGCAATTTTTCAGAGTAGCACCTGCACCCAGCGAAATCCTGCGGTTCTCCTTATGACAAAATTTGAGATAAATATGTATATATAATATTTCTCAAATTTTTAAGTTTATTTATAATGTCTATTGCCAACCGAAAAATATGTACAATTTAATTTATCAGTTGTAAAAATGTTTATAACAACACATCGATTTTCAGTTCAGAAAAAGTATTTTTCTGTGATTTTGATATTTTAGTGTGATTTTCATCATAAAATAGTAAATTGACTCGATGAAAGAACGTTTTTATTATAAATTATTGAATATATTTCCTTATTATAAATTGTTATAAAACATCTTCACAAACAAATTGACTTATTTCGCGTTTTAGAGCAGACACAGTTTGTTCTGCAAATTATTTCTTTTCCTCTCAAAAATAATATTTTGACACAAGAAATTGTCTTTAACGCCACTTGTGATTGTTATCAAGAATTATTAGGAACAAACCACATTTTTAAACATGCAACAGTTTTATTTTCTGCAGTCGCTTCTCTTTATATTAGCAATAATATTATTACCAAAAATATCCATTTTACAACTTATAGTAATAATTATCATTGTATTTATCAATTTTTATGAATAAAATAATTTTTTTGGCCTCTTTCAACTAATCAGGTTCTTTTTCTCGGAAAAATATCATTATTGCGATAAGAATAAGCGATTTCGCCAAGAAGGAGAACCTTGTACGTAAAAGGAGTTTAAACTTTGGATTACGTTATAAGAATTTTTAAAAATAATGATATTTAGGTGAAATGAAATGAGTGCAAAAAAGAAAAAATTTCTTGGTTCAAAACTGCAGTATAAATGTCTGTGTTTATAACAATTGATGTCGAAAGACAACCTACTGTAATAATAACAACCGTTTGAAAATTTCGATGACGTTAAATCCGCCTATGTTGGAGTTATTTTAATTGGACAATTTAAAAAATTTGTAGCTTCAAATTCCAAGGTTTTTCCAGCGAAATGATTTTTCGAAATCTTGCGTTCAACTCATCGCCAAATCTAGTAAAAAAATGTAGTAAATCTCCTTGAATTTAAATAAAAATTTTAATCTCAAGCAAATCATACGCTTTAAATCTGGGCCGAAAACACGAATAAATATTACGTGATTTCTAAGTAATCATGACAAATTTTTAGCCGTGGAAAGGAAATTTCGACCAAGATAAATATACGAGATTCGTCGCGTGCGTCAATTTCTTATCATGTAATCATTCTTTGAAAAACAAATATTTGACTTTCATTAATGAATTAAATTTTTTTTCGAATTTCAGCCTGTAAACTTTTTTTATTGATATTAAAAGAGTTAGAAAGCACTGAAGTCGATGGTACCCGAAAAAAAATTAAAAAATCCCCCCCCCCCAGCCTTCGGAAAATATTTCTTTTAATAGAAACAAATTTTCCATGAATTGTCATCCAATAGAAATACAATTTGTCGAAGTTTGAGTCCGATCGAAGAACTTCAGAAATAATGCCCCATATAGATATACTATTTCTTCAATTTTGAAAATATAACTATTATCTTTCAACTATATTCATATTATTGAGAGTTATTCGCTTTTTATTAATAACCAAGAAAGAATTTGTCTAAATTATCAAATTTCTCCTCAGAAATCATGTAATATTTATTCACTTTATTTTATGAATTATGCAAATTTTTTGGAAGAATTGTCTAGATTTGGCAATGAGTTGAACGCGCAAGATTTCACAAGTTATGATTATGACGCGAAATTTTCTAAAATTTCAAACGGTTGTTCTTCAAAAATCGTTGATTCAGTTTCTGCACAGGTATTTTACCTTTGCAGTAAAGCATGGTTTCTTAAACGGTCATTACAATTGTACCAAAAAAGGTGTATCAATGACGATCTTGTTGTTTAGTTTTCAGCCATGATTGGTAATTTTACATAATTTAACGACGAAAACTGTTCGAAGAATAAATTCAAACACCAAAAATGCGGAAGATACTAGGGCTTTTTCATCAAGAAATTTGACAAAATTGAGACCTTTTAATTGACCGTTCTGCCAAGTGTAGCGTGTCTGTTAAAAAAAAAATTTATTACGTCATTTGATCCGTATGACCAAATAAATTTTTTTTTCAAGCAAGCCACTAGAAATCCTTGAAGCTCACCGCGAAGGGTCAAAATACTTCAGTGAACGGCAATTTTAACAATTTCTATTAAATATTCATCTGTATTAAAAATAATTTTGGAAAATCTTGGTAACACGAAATTATTATTGAACTGACAGGACAGAATATGTGTTATTCTTAACAGGCCGTACTCAAATTACGTAACGGATTATACACCCTCTCCAAAACCACCCTCCCCCTGTAAAGAACCGTAAAAAGATATTTCTAACCCCCTCCTCTTACTGTAGGTAATTTATGGTCCCGAGAAATACATACGTTACAGGGTGAAAACTTCATTTTCAAAATTCGCTGATTTTTCCTTACCCAATTTCTCATTTTCTCTTACCACTAACATTCAAATACCAGCATTTTAATATTGTAATATTTTTACCATAGACTTTTTTATAAACGCAATAAAACAATGTTTCAAATAAAAATCAAAAATGTTCAAATTCATTCATTTATTTTAAACAGAAAATACAAATTTTCAACAAATAATTATTTTTCAGTCACAAAAAAAATTACACCTGAATTCTTGAATCATCAAGCAAAAAGATGAATTTTTTGTTTAAAAAATTTTAATTTATAATTGAAAAAGATCAGTTTTTAACAAGCTAGTTGAAGTTTCAACCAAAGGGATGAATTTTCGATTAAAAATATAAATTTTTAACAAAACAAAAAATGTAACTGTTTCAGTTGATATATCATCGTTTTAGTTATAAAATCATCTCTTTTGGTAGAAATTTGACATCTTTTGTTAAAAATCCAACAATTTCTGGTTGAAAGTTAATTATTTTTAGTTGAAAAGTCTGCTGTTATATTTTTTAATAAAAATTAATCTTGTTTCAATTAAAAATTTAATAATTTAGTAGAACATTTGTCTTTTTGCTTGAGAAGTCGACAATTTCGTTAAAACTTTTTTCTCTCCTGACTGATGAACTTTCTAGCTCGAAAAATTAACTTTTTGGCTGGAAATTCGTCTTTCTTGATTAAATGCATTTTTTCAAATAAAAATCTTTTTGGTAGAAATTTATCTTGTTGAGATGAAAATTCTACTGGCTGCTTAAAAATTGAAATTTTAAGACGGAAATGGAGAGGAGAGGAGAGGAGAGGAGTGGAGAGGAGAGGAGAGGAGAGGAGAGGAGAGGAGTGTAATTGTTAATGAAATGAGAAATGTACCTTTCCCCATTCGCCAAGGTGCCACTTGACAGGGCAGTCAAAGACATTGCAATATCTTCTGTCCACTGGTGGTGGCTGTGGGCACATATGACTTGGTACCGCCGCAGTCTTCCCAGTTCCGCGTGTCACTTCATGTATGCAAGTGACGTCTCTTGTTTGTATCCCAAGGCCACAAGGACTCATACATGGTGAGAAATCAGTGGTATTCCACCTGCAAACAAATTTTAGGTAAAGGTTATCCACTCTAAAGTACAAATTGATAATTGATTCGAGAATATCTCCAGGATCTTGAAGATTATTGAAAAATAAGTGGTTGCTACAGAAGCAAACAAATTTTATTTATTTTAAAAACCCGCTCAGGGGGTAAATGATCAAAATTTCTATTTATTTATTAGCAGGCATATTGTATGAAAATCCTAATGTTATATTTTTGATTGAGAATTCGTTTTTTTTTTAAGAAAACATTTTCATTATTTGATTAAAAATTTGATTATTTGTTGTCTTTTTGGATGGAAAATTCAACTATTTTAGTGAAGAATAAAAAAATTGGTTTGAAAATTGAATTATTACGTTAAAAGTTTAACTATTTGGCTAAAAATCAACTTTGTGTTTCTAATTAATAAGTTTGGTTGAAAATTCGTCTTTTGGGATTGTAAATTCAACTATTTCGGTAGATAATTCAACTATGTAGTTAACAATTAAACTACTCACTTAGAAATTCGAAATTGTTGTTGAACGGTTATTCTTTTTGGTTAAAAATTCAATTTTTTTGTTAAAAATTCGTCATTTTGGGTTGAATATTCAACAGCTTGGTAGAAAATTGACCTTTTTGGTTTGAAATAACTTTCTTGTTGAAAATTAATATTGTGGAGTTAAAAATTCAATTATTTTGTGAAACATTAGTTATTGCTGTTGTTTAAAATTCAACTATTTTGTTGAAAATTTCAGTATTTAGGAATAAAATTCAAGTATTTGTTTTATAATTGAAAACTTCGTTGAAAATTCAACATTATTTTTAACAGTTAAACTTTTTCCTTGACAATTATACTATTTTCTTTAAAATTCAATTGTTATATCGAAAATTAATATTTCGTTGGAAATTTATAATTTCGGTTGGAAAAATCAACCATTTTGTTAAAAATTTGATTCGAATCTATTAAAATAAAGTTTGGTTGAAAATTCGTCTTTTCTAGTTGAATATTTAACTATTTATTTAGAAAATTCAACTATTTGTTTGAAAGATCGTACTTTTTCGTCGAAAATTTAACTTTTTGTGGAAAATTTGTTTCTTACACTTGAAAATTCAAATAGTCGGTTGTAAATGAACTATTTTTATTCAAAATTAATATTTTTAAATTTTTTGGTTATCAATTGAACTATTTTATTTCAAAATAAAATGTTATGTTGAGAATTGACATTTTCTTGAAAATTTATGATTTCGGTTTGCAAACTCAACTATTTTCTTCAAAATTGGATTCGAATCTATGCAAATAAAGTTTAATTGAAAATTCGTCTTTTTTAGTTAAATATTCAACTATTTAGGTAGAAGATACAATTATATTGTTGAAAATTTGTCTTCTTGAAAGAAAATTTTAACTATTAGATTGAAAATTTAACAATTTAGTACAAAATTGATCTATTTGGCTTAAAATTAACTTTTGTTGTTGAAAATTCAACTTTCTGAAGAAATCTTTTATTTTTTTTTTGCGAAAAATTCAATTAGTTGGTTATAAATTAACTGTTTTTGTTCAAAATTAATATTGTTAAACTTTTTGGTCGACAATTGAACTATTTCCTTTCAAATTTAACTGTTACATTGAAAATTAACATTTTGTTGAAAATTCATAATTTCGGTTTGAAAATTCAATCATTTTGTTAAAAATTTGATTCGAATATATTCAAATAAAGTTTAGTTGAAAATTCGTCTTTCTTAGTTGAACACTTGACTATTTAGGTCAAAAGTTCAACGTTGGTTGTAAATTAACTATTTTGATTAAAAGTTAATATTGTTAAACTTTTTAGTTGACAATTGAATTATTTTCTTCAAAATTCATAATTTTGGTTTGATAATTCAACTATTTTGTTAAAAATAAAATTCGAATATATTCAAATTAAGTTTTGTTGAAAATTCATCTTTTTTAGATAAATATTTAACGATTCAGGTAGAAAATTCAAAGATTTGTTTAAAAGATCGTACTTTTTGGTTGAAAATTCAATTGTATTGTTAAAAATTTGTCTTTTGAAGTCAAAATTTTAACTATTTCTTTGAAAATTTAACAATTTGGTAAAAAATTTATCCATTTGCTTTGAAATGAACTTTTCTTGTCGAAAATGCAACTTTCTGAAGATTTTTTTTTTTGCTTGAAAATTCAATTAGTTGGTTATAAATGAAATATTTGTATTCAAAATTGGTATGTTTAAAATTACCATTTGGTTTAAAATTCATAATTTCGGTTTGAAAATTCAACTATTTTGTTAAATATATGATTCGATTTAATTCAAATAAAGTTTTGTTGAAAATTCGCCTTTTTGAGTCAAAAATTTTACTATTTGGTTGAAAATTCAACAATTTGGTTTAAAATCAACTTTTCTTTTTGAAAATTCAAGTTTTGGTAAAAAATTTGTCTTTTTAGCTTGAAAATTCAATTAGTCGGTTGTAAATTACCTGTTTTTGTTAAAAATTAATATTTTCAGTTTGGAAATTTAATTATTTTGTAGAAAATCCGTCTTTTTTTTTGTTTGAAAATTCACCTGTTTTGGTAGAATCTTCATCCTTTTTAGACAAAATGCAACTGTTTGGTTAAAAATTCATTTGTTTTTTGTCGACGATTCAACTATCGTATTTTGCTCTTGTCCTTGAATAAAATTATTTTTTCATTTACAATTAAAATAACTCTTGGTTCAAATATTAACCTTATATAGTTTTCATTTTGAAATCATTTTCTTGGGTTGATAATTCAACTACTAGTTGGAAAATTGAACAACTTTTTAAACCATTTTTTTCTTTTGTTTCTTTAAAGATTCACTATTTAAAAAATACTTTTGTTACCTGAAAATTTGAATATTCAATTCTTGGTTAAAAATTGTTCTTTTTTAGTTAAAAAATCGACCAATAATCTTTTTGGGTTAACAATTCAACTACTAGTTTGAAAGTTGAACTACTTTGTTAAAAATTCTTTTTTTTATTTGTTTAAAGATGAACTATTTCCGAAATAATTTTGTCACCTGAAAATTTAAATATATAATTCTTGGTTAAACATTGTTCTTCTTCAGTTAAAAAATCAACCAATAATCTTTTTGGGTTGACAATTCAACTACTAGTTTGAAAGTTGAACTACTTTTCTTAAAAGTTCTTCTCTTTTGTTTGTTTAAAGATTCACTATTTCAAAAATAATTTTGCTTCCTGAAAATTGGAATATTTAATTTCTAATTGTAAATTGTTCTTTTTTAGTTGAAACACCAACTATTTGGTTGAAAATTCACATATTTTGTTAAAAATTCATCTTTCTTAGTAGACAATTTATCCTATTGGTTAAAAATTTACATTTTTCGTTGAATGCTCAACGACTTGCTCAAAAAATCATCTATTTTCTTGTTTCATTCCAATTTCTTTCAATTCAGAAGCCACTAAATAAATTTGTTTCGTTTCATTAAATTAAATCAAAAATAAAATCAAAGCAGCTCATCTTGACAAGAACGTTTTAGATCGTAGCTTCCCCGTAAGAAGTTGTAAAATTAAACAAATTAAAATGCGTTTAAACATCGTCGAAACTAAAAAATTTTTGAATCCAAAAAATATCCTTTTGACAGCATACTCTCTAATTATCTCATCAACAAAATTTTTTTTATAATTTGGGTTCTCTTTAATTTTAGAGAATGTCTCAACACATTCTTATTCTTTGGCGAATGGTAGAATTTAAACCAATATAAAGATGTTCAATGCCATGAGAGGACTTTAGACTTCAGAGAAGAAGTTTATTCAATTATTTCCATATAATAACAGATGTCAACAACTCAATTCATATTCTTGAAAATTAATAAATAATACTCACTTGGGAGGACAGGGATGATCATTACAAGTCTTTATCCTCGATTCAGGTTTCGTTTCTGGACTGCAAAGAAGGGGTGTTACAACTTTATTTGTATCATCACGTCTGCAATGTATAATTGAAGTCTGAACACCTAAAATAAAATCCCAAAAGTTTGATTGATTAATAAATGATCCAGTTAATCAATTAATTACTCAAGTAATCCATTTATATATTTTTATTAACAGATGGTAAAAGTAAGAGTGTGATTTGATGCGTCTGACTAAATGATTACTTATAAATAACGTGAAAGGTATAAAATGACATACTTCAGAACAAATAAGAAGACATTGATGATGTTCAGAAGATCCTTCAATCAATCGACATTTCGATAGGCAAATGCTCTCCCCATCAGGAAACATGAATCCAAGTCAAATATAAGTCTTTTATTTTTCTGTAAATTGGGAAAAACCAAAATGTCGAAGTCAAAAAGATTCATGCTCTTACATTAATTCTCATCTAAAGTTCTGAGAAGAAAATAATGCAATTGTTGATGAAGAGAAAGAGAAAAAGCATTTTATATACCATAACGAAACAGATACGATAAAAAAGTGAGGTTGAGAAACAAACTACAAATTGTAATTCTTTACCGGAAGCTATAATTTTTTAACTTTGACATGTTAACAAGTAGTAAGGTCCATTAGTATTACATCAACATTAAAAAATTCTTTGAAAAAACAAATTTTTAAGAATACAAATGGAAGACAGAATAAACGTTCTGCTCCATGGTAAGGGTTAACATCGATTGAAAGAAGGTAAGAGCATGAAGTGATAGAAACATATGTACAGTAAAGTAGTAAGTCAGATATATCAGGTTTCTGAAATTTTAGTTGAAACATTTTGTAATTTCGTTTTTATAAAGTCTAAGGAACAAATTATTGGTAGAGCAATTAATTAATATCAAATTAACAACTACTAAAATTGTAACAATAATGATGAAATGATGATAAGAGTATGTTTAAGGAAAAACATTGGATCTTAAATTAAAGTATATAGTATTACGTTGTATAATGGAATAAAATGATTGAGATAAACTATTATATTTAAAAAATTATCGCCTCATTCTTAATAAAAAACATTTCCGCTACAAGTCTTTAAAACTCATTAGGTTCATGGTGTAAAACCAATACATGTTCCCAGTCAAATTGATGATCAGTTTCAACCTAATGTTTTGCAATAACTTTATGGTTCATAGGATTGGGTCTGAAATTATCATGATATTCTTCAGTTCTGATGGAAAGTAATCTACCGGTCTCACGCAAATAGCAATTATCACAATTTAAACAAACAATTTTATATACTACATTACTAAGCCGAAAAATTATATGAAAATCTTGAATAAGAACTGAAAAAAGAAACTTTTAAATACTTGAACTCATGGAAACTCAGTGGTTATTTAGGCGAAAATATATTAGGTTGTGATATATCAATTCATGACACTAACTTCCCTAGAATATATGGTTGACCTAAAATTCAAAAACCAAATTGTCCATTACGACCTGTTGTTTCTTTAATTAATACTTTCACTTATAAAATGGCTAAGTTATCTAATAATATTCTTAAAGAAGCTTTATGGGTACGGGAAAGTCAAATTGAAATTTTCTTTGAATTCGAAAATGTAGCAGTTAAAAGAAAAGTTCGTCCTGATCATATTATGGTTTCATTAGATGTATCATCTTTATTCGCCAAAATTCCTATTGATTTAGTGATAAACAATATTTTAAGTAGATGTATTTACATTCAAAATTTTGCAGGTTTACCTTTGACTAAATTTGAAAAGGAAATTAAGTTTTTAATTAATCAAACAGTTTTGCAATTTATGCAAGATTTATATTTAATAGTTATCGAAAATTTAGATTTTACCATTCACACCTATTTTCGTTAGGTTAATGATACTTTTATTATGTTAACTAAGGATAAATTAGATTATGTTTTACACCAAATTAATTCTTCCTGTCCGAGGCTTAAATTCACACATCAAATAGAAACTAACAATTCCATTTCATTTTTAAACGTTAAAGTTATCAAAGCCAATGATGACACTATTATCACGGATTGGTACAGAGAAGATGCACTGTTAGAAAAATCTGTGCTAGATTTAGTATACATGTAATGGAAGCAAGAATGCACAAAATGAAATTAAATGTAGTATACCAGCGTACAGTAAATTTAGTATATGCATATACTGAATTTAGTATGCACGTACATGAAATTCAGTATACGCGTATACTAAATTCAGTATACATGTATACGAAATTTAGCATACGCATATACTAAATTCAGTGTACGCGTTCCGTTTCGCGTGGGTTCCGTCTTCATCATCTGTAAACATGATCAGATGAAAAATGAAATTAAAAACAAAGTTTGAATTGTCGGAAAATCATATAGTTAAGCTACATTTACGTTAATAAATTTAACATACCTTTTAAAGAGAAGACTTCGCATATCCTTGCAGAAAGAAGCCGAAACTTTTAACATTACAAAGAACTCAAACAAATGCCACCGACCACGTTGCCCAAATCGCCTAAATCAAAACGCGCTTGTGCAGCTGAACATAGTAAACACGCATATGAATTTTAGTATACAAAAACTATGAAATTCATATACGTGAAAGAAACTTACAATACACTTAATAAATTTAGTATACATATAACTTCATAAAAGAAATTCAGTATACGTAAGTATACTAAAATTACAAAGTGTAATGAATTTAGTAAATATATAGAAAATTTAATATGCACATGTATACTAAAATTGCAAACATTTCGAACAGTGTATCGTATGAAGAGTCAACAGACTTTCCAATTAAAATGATTAAACTCATTATATAAATATATTTTATTTTTTACTCAATATATATTCAGACAGCTTATTTCCCACTCGAATTACAGATTTAGATCGAAATAACGCTTTTTTCCTGAAGGTGGAATTCCACAAAAAAATAAAATTGAAAGCTTCCATTGTTTCCTGAGCGATAACATTTTATGGAGTAAAAACGCGAGTACTTCGCAGAAAGCTCTTTTCTCTTCGACTTGCCCAGCAAGGCACTTAATACGGCGAGGGTCTTTGAACTTGAAGGAGAAAAGAAAAATGAAATTACAGCAGAAAGATCGATCACACCTCAGCTGGAGTCGAGAGGTGCCCGACAAAAAGGTCGGAACTTGAAAAAAACTTTCTGGCTTCGCACTTTGGGGTTCCACTGGTTCCAGGCTCAAGGACACTTGAGTTTCGTCTTCTGGTAATCCTCATATGCTGGATGATCATCAAGAGTTGGACACAGGAAGTGTCTCGTGTTTCGCGGACCAACGACGCCGTTCTGACGACGAGAACACTCCGCCAACCAAAGTCCAACTGCAGTCACTTTGTCTTCAGAGACCTTTGGCCCAATCCCAGGGACTTGGAAAAGCTCACATGGATTTGGAAATTGGACCTTCATCCTACTGACAAACTCCTCGAGAGGGTCCACTGGGGGTTTCATTTCCGGTGGCTGTTCGGTCTCTCCTTGCGACTCGGGACATTCACAGGTTCCTTCAAGAGAGGAATTTTCAATATCTCAGTTTATAAAGGATTGTAAGAGCAGGGATCACAGTGGTGCAGTAGTTCAATTTCAGCAGGGCTGCCACAGACTAATGTACTTGAAAAAAGTGGGAAAAGCTAACAAACTTGAGCTAAAAATTGACTAAAAGTGAATACTGTTCATACAAAAAGAGGCATGTAATCACAATTACTAGTAGTAGTCACAATTTCTAGAATAAATTTTGAAAGTAATGTTCAAACAAATTGTAATTAATTCTATTCATTACAGTCTTTTCGGGCCATAATCGAGTGCTGCCTAGCCCGCTAGGATCAAACAATTTTCTAAGTGGCTCATTCGAATATTTTTTTGTACATTCCCAAAAAGAGCTAGGCTGTTTAAAAGAATAGAAAAAGAAAAGTGAACACTAAAAAAAAATACATTTTTTCCTTATCATCTAGTCAGTCTTTTTAGACCCTAATCGGGTGCTAGCTAGCCCGTCAGGAACAAACAATTTTCAAAGTGTCTGTTTAAAATACTTTTTTGTCTAGGGTGTTCATAACATAAAATACTATTAAGACAGGATAAATGGGGTAATTTTTCACGAAAATAGGGGAATAAATTCTTTTAAATAAAATGAATGTAAATACAATATTGAATTCAATATGAAACGCTTGAAATTCTTAAACTTTCAAGAAAAAATATTTCAATTTCAAAAAAAGAGATGAATTTTTAACCGAAAAGATGAATTTATGATTTAAGATGAAAATACATGAATTCACAACCAAATAGTTGAATTTTTTTATCATAAAAGATAAATTATCAACAAAAAAAGAAAGGATTTTCAATAAAATATTTATTTTTTCGAACAGAGATGGATATTCAACTAAAATTATGAATCCTCAACCAAAAAACTTAGTTTTTAACAAAGTAGTTCAACTTTCAACCAAGTAGTTGAATTTTCAACTAAATTGATGAATTCTAGACAAAAAATGTAGTTGTAACATTTCAATCAAAAAAGACAAATATTAAACAAACCAGTGGAATCCGTAACCAATTCAGATTGTTAATTTGTGAACCAAATAGTTTCATTTTTTACACAAAAAAACTAGATTTGTCAGTAAAGAGATGAATTTTCATCAATAAAAGTTAACAAAAAAGTTAATTTGTAACCAAGAAAGAGTTAGTATCAACCAAGTAGCTGAATTTTCAACGAAAAAAAATTCATTTTGAACGAAATAGTTGCATTGAGAACCAAACAGTAGAATTTTCAAGTCGAAAAGACGAATTTTTTAGAAAGCAGTTGCGTTTTTAACAGAAAAGTTCATTTTCAACCAAGAAAGATGACTTATCTACCAAAAACCATGCATTTTTTATCCAAAAAGACGTATGTTCGACAAAACAGCTGAATTTTCGATCAAAAAATATATGACTTCAACAAATTAGTTGAACTTTTAATAAAATAATTACATTTTCAACCAAAAAAAGATGAATTATCAACGGAAAATACTCAAACAAAAAAATTAATTTTTAGCAAAGTAGTTCAACTTTTAACCAAGCAGTTGAATTTTCAACCAAAAAATGATAAATTCTAGAAGAAAAATACTATAGTTAATATTTAAAAAAAAGAGAAGATTTTACTTTTGAATAAAAAACAATTGAGTCCATCTAAAAAAGAACATTTTTTAACAAAATAAAAATTCGTATTTTTTGAATGCATTCCATTGTTTTTTATCTAATATAAAAATATTTTTCGGTTAAAATATTAACTATTATATTTTTCTTTGAGAATTGATCATTTCCTTGGTTGAAAATGCAACTGCTTGGTTAACAGTTGAACAACTTTGTTAATAATTAATCTTTTTTGGTAGAAAATTAATCTTATTAGCTTGAAATTCATCCTTTTTACAGAGAATTCAACTATTTGTTTAAAAACTCATCCATTGTGAAGCCTCATTAAAAATGTTTTTGATTTTCAACTACAAAATTGATTTATCGTTCGTGTTTATTTTCTCGATTGAATAGTTAACGATTCTTCGCTTAAGAAATAAATTGTCTGGGTCCCAAGTAACCAATCATAAAATTATTATGCACCGGAGGGATTGGCCCCTGAGGAATTCCGATTACTTGATCCAGGCCCTTAATTTTAAAAATCGTAACAAATTTTTAATTTCAATGTTCAAAATATGTTTAATTGTGAAGCTTTGAAAAATATTCCCTGATTTTTTATAGTCTAGTGGCCACACTAACTATTCATTATAAATATTAAGAATTATATTTCTTTCTGAATTATTAAGAAAGTTCCTAGATTTATTTGCTTTTATTAAAGAACCTCGGAATTTCCCGATAAAATAAATTCTCCTATCAAGCTTCAAACCCTTCATTCACTGAGAGTATCCAATCAGAATTTTTATTTCCATTAAGTGCATTCAATTCAGAATTTGCTATTGTTACTCCTTGTTTGTTGAATTTGAAATATCAAAAAATTGGAACAAACAAAAACTAAAAAATAAATAAAAATACCGTACACATACAGTATAGAAGTAAAGTTTAGGTGAAAAAACCAGAACAATATTTTTTTTATCGCCGTTCAACCAACCCAAAAAATTTGTATTTCAAAAATCCGTCCATGCATCTCTCTCTTGACTTTCCTACCTGACTATGTTTTCAATTAATTTGTAAAACTTTAATTAAAAAGCAGGAAAGTGTAAAGAATCAGGAACACAAAAGATAACAAAATTTAGTTGTAAATCAAATTAGAGTTAATTGCACCCAAGTTAATTACTTTGAAAAGGGCAACAGCTACTGGACGCATCAATGATTCCGCACCTGGATTGAAGCTCGGAGGGTCAAAGATTAACAAGCATATTATAAAGCGTAGCAAACAGGATCATAAAGAGAAGCGATAAGGATCTCATTAGCAAACTGGCCACTAATTAAAAGTAAATATAAATGATTTAAAGATAAAAAAGATACGTCCTTGCCTTCTAAAAGTTTTTCGAGACCCATAGGTTCATGCTCAATGTATTCATCCACAAAGCTGCTGCTTTCTGTCTCCACTTCTTTAAATGAATAGCTATCAACATCCTCTCTTTTTTCGTCCGCCTCCTTAACCTCCTTTTCCTTCTCATCCACATTTTTCAGCTCATCGACAATCTACACGCGATATGTTAATTTCTCACAATCTTTGCTTAAAAATTTCCACATGCATTTCTTTCAAGGCTAAGGGGCTGTCCCTTAATTACGTTACTAATTTTGTGCTACTTTAACCCCCCCCCCCCACACACACATACACACACGCCTCGAAGTCAACGTTGGTATTGATTTTATATTTTTTCAAGAAAATATGGGAATAACTTATTTTAAATATAATTAATGCAGATACTTTATCGAATTTAATATGAAACACTTTAATCATTAAGATATCAAGCCGAATATATTGAATTTTCAACAAAAAAGTTGAAATTTCAACCAAAAAAGATTTTCTACCAAAGGAGATGAATTCTCAACCCGAAAAGACGACTTTCAACAAAAACCCAGTACTTTTTAACCAAACAGTTGCATTAACAACCAAATATTTGAACTTTGAAGCAAAAGGGACGAATTTTCAATAAAATAGTTTAACTTTTAACCAAACAGTTACATTTCCAGGCCGAAAAGATTGATTTTATCGGAGGTAGTTGAATTTTCAACAAAAAAGTTAATTTTCAACCAAGAAAGATGAATTTTTAATCCAAAAGGACGAATTTAAAGAAAAACCAGTTGAATTCTCGACCAAAAAAGATGATTTTAACAAAATAGTTGAATTTTAAACAAAGAAGTAAATTTTCAACAAAATAGTTAAATTTTAAACTAATTAGTTGAATTTTTAACCAAATAGCTGAATGTTTGACCTAAAAAGATAAATTTTCAATGAAGATGAATTTTGAACAAAATACACGAACTTTCAACCAAATAGTTGAATTAGCAACTAAAAAAGATAAGTTTTCAAACCCAAAATGGAATCGTTAAATTTTCAGTTATTAATTTTTAACCACTTGAGTTCGAATAAAAAAAGAACTATTTTTAACAAAATAGTTGAATCTTCAACCAAAAATATGATTTTTCAACAAAAAAGTTAATTTTCTACTAAATAGTTAAATTTTTAAACAAATAGTTTAATTTTTAACCAAATAGCTGAGTTTTCTATCTAAATAGTTAAATTTTTAACAAAAAAGTTCATTTTCTACCAAATTGTTGCATTTTTAAGTCAAAAAGACAAATTTTCTGCAGATCAGTTGAATATTCAACCCGAAAATATGAATTTTCAACAAAAAAGTTAACCCTTAAGGAGCACAACTTCAAATACACCTTCAGATATTTTTGGGTGAAAAAAAATCATGAGTGATATTGAAACAATACAAAATAGGAAAAAAATATCTCCAAAGCCTCAGTGATAATTTAACTATTCTAAACAAAAATATGGTGCCCTTCAAGGGATAATTTTCAAAAAGGAAGCTATATTTTCAGTCCGAAAGGACGAATTGTTAACAAAATAGTTGAATTTTCGACCAAAAAAGAAGAGTTCAGCAAAAGAGTTGAATTTTCAACAAAATAATTATATTTTCAACAAAATTGTTTATTTGTTAACCAGATAGTTCAATTTTTAACCAATTAGCTGAACGGTTAACCAGGAAACATACATTTTCAGTCGAGGCGAATTTTTAATAAAATACATGAATTTTCAAACAAGTAGTTGAATTTTCAAATAAAAGAGATAAGTTTTCAACAACAACAAACTTTCAACCAGTTGAATTCAACGAAAGAGACGAGTTTATAACAAAATATTCAAGTTTTCAAGCTAAGAAGTAGAATTTGTTAGAAAACAGTTAACTTTTAAACGTTAAATTTTCAGTTAAAAAAGTTAATTTCCAACCATTTGAATTCCACCAAAACAAGAACAATTTTTAACAAAGCAGTAAAATGTTCAAACAAATAGTTTAATTTTTAACCAAGTAGGTGAGTTTTCTACCAAAATAGTTAAATTTTTAACCAAAAATATCAATTACTAATAAAAGAAAATATGAATTTTCAACCAAAATAGATTTTACGTCGGTTTCTGTCTGTCTGTCGTCGTCTGTATACCAAATGACTTTTGAAAGACTAATCGGATTGGCTTGTCCTTTGGCACACAGTTTCAAGGGCCAAAAAGAAAGATCGAGTTTGTTAACCAGCTATTTTGGATAAAAATCCAAAAAGTCAGAGCATTTTCAAAAAATTTTAAACCACTTGTTTCAAAGTCCAGAAATTCCATGGACGGCTATCCGTAGTACTCAAAAATTCAAACAATTTATAATTAGTTAACAAATACAAAAGATTTGATGAGCAGATTTTTTGTTGCTTGAAATTTCAACAGTTTGGTAGAAAATTGAACTATTTGGTTAAAATTGAACTGTTTGGCAGAAAATAAACTTTTTTATTGAAAATTCGTGTTTTCGGTTTGAAAACTCAACTGTTTTGCAGAAAATTCGTGTTTTTAGCTTAAAAATTCAGCGATCAGCAAATCCACTTTTTTGTTGAAAATTCACATTCTTGTAGAAAATTCGTCTTTTTGTCTTGAAAACTCAACAATTTAGTAGATTTTTTTTCTTCTTAGCTGACAAATTATTCTTAGTTGAAAATTCATATTTTCGGGTTGAAAATTCAACTATTTTTTAGAAAATCCGTATGTTTGGCTTGAAATTAATAGTTTGGCAGAAAATTGAACTATGTGATAGAAAATTCAACTGTTTGGTTGAAAATTAATTGTTTTATTGAAAATTTATATCAAAATTCAACTATTTGGTTTAAATTTATGTAGTTTGTTGAAAATTTCTTTTTTTTCGGTCAAAAAGTAATCTTCTTGGATGAAAATTTAATTTTTTGTTGTTGAAAATTCGTCTTTGGCTTAAAAATTCATCTCTTTGGCAGAAATTTAATCTTTTTTGGTTGATAATGCAACTGTTGGATTTAAATGCTTAAGGATTTAACTAATTTCTTGAAAATTCATCTTTTTTGACTTAGAATTTATTTTTTTAACTGAAACTTTAACTATACCACTTTTGGTTGAAAACTTGTCTTTTTTTTGGTGACAAATTTAAAAAATGTTGTTAAAAATGCCACTGTTTGGTTGAAAAGTAATCTTTTTTAGTGAAAAATTCAACTCTTTTGTTGGAATTTGTCTGTTTCGTTAGAAAATTAATCTTTTGTTCAATTTAATTATTGTATTTAATTTAGAAAGTTTTTACTAATTTTACAGGTTATTCTTTAATATATTAATTATTACCATAGAATGACTAAATAATTTACTAATACTAAAAACATAATTAAGTCCGTAAGTTTTAATAATAATTCAAAACATATTTTTATTCTTTCTTCATACTTCAATTTTAAAGCATATTTAACATATTAATCAGGGTGTCTAGCGTTTCTTAAAAAAAATTCAAGGACTTTTCCAGGTCACACATCACTACTTTACCACCGAGCAATTCACGCCTACCCCGAAAGGGAAACGGCTTAATGATATGATAATAATAACTTCGTGTGGCATTCTAGTACTCACATTGCCTTAACTCCTATTACCAAAATATAATTTGTGGTCCGAATTCGAGAGTAAGAAAATAGCATACTTCGGAATTTACTTTAAAAGATTTTAAAAATTAAAAAATAACTTTTTAAACATTGTAGGTAATTTTTAGAACAAATTTTTCGCCGCATTAAGTTTGAATTAAAAAGCACACAGCTACATACATTTTAATCATATAATATCCAATTATTTAAGGCAAAATATCAAACTGATTTAATCACGTATTTTCGTAATACAGAAACTCTTTGAATAATTTATTACGAATTTCTGTTTGCCATCATTCCATAACACAGTAGCTGATTAGCCTAAAATTACAAGAATGTAATGGAATTAGTAAATTAATTAAATTTCGGTTTCCACGTAAAATTTCATAATAATGAACAATTGATACATTTCTGCTCTGAAGCCAAAAGTATGCAAATCATCCCTTTATGATAAACTCCACTCATAACATATTTGATCACATACTTTGAATTTGTACAAAATGTTTGAAAATGTAGAAAGGAATTTAAATTGCGTTCATTAAATCTATATAAAGAATAATGGATGAGGTAAAATCATAATGATTGACTGCGTCTAATAATAAAATTTGTTACCTACGCAATTAATTAATTTTTTGTTTTAACTAAATTTCCTGTCAACGTTCTTTCCATATCTCTTTGCTAATTATTTCTCCTTGCTAATTAACATTGTATTGGTTTTTTCTGTTCAAAGATGGGTTACATGAACGTCGTGATTCCTCCTGATATAATGGACGATGAATCGTCAAATGGCTTGGTAACTCATGAAGGTGGAAATATCAGACTCAAGTGCATAGCAACAGGTACACCTGAGCCCACTGTCACTTGGAAACGAGAAGATGGTCGAAATATTGTTCTTCGTGAGAATGGACAGAAAAAATGTAGGTTCAATCATTTTGTACGTATTCTATAGAAAAAAAATATTTAGGACTCGATTACGGAATTAATATGAAACGCGTAGGAATGATAAATCTTACATAAGGGGTACACAAGCAAAGCGTGATAAAACCAAAATTTGTTACCAATTTAATCAATTTTGTTTTTTTCCTTCAATTTTGGCCCCTATCCGTGGCCGGAATAGTATTATTTTAAAAGATTTTGTTTGCGGTTTAAAAAATAAAATTAATTAAGTTTCAACCCCTATCCGCGGTTGGAATGCATTATATTATTAACTGCAAAATTTACCAACAAACATAGCAATTTTGGAAAAAATACACATTACAATAAATTTAGGTTATTTAAACTGTTAAATGCATAAATTATAAAATGTATTGTCTGAGGCAGGACTGATTCACATAGCCTTACTGAAGAGTCCGGTGAGTAAGTCCAGGACGAAACATAAAAAATCCGAAATTTTATTTTAATTTTTTAAAAAGGAGAATGATATATTTCTTAAAAATTTATTGCAGAACAAAAATAAATACTATCGACCATAATGCCAATTGAAAAAATCTTCTTTACAGTCTTGATATTCGGGTCAATTAATAACGATGTATTTAAAAAAAACAGCAAAGTTATAATCTTACCACTTGAGTTACTTTAGCATGTCGCTGAAGTTTGTAGCGTTTACAAAAAATGAATTAAAAAAAAATCTCATGCGACACCTTAAATATTAAAGTTTTGAATGGCTCCATTAATTACCGAAGATACTGAAAAAAGTTGAATTCCCCTAGCACTTCCGCAACAGACCCCAATTCAACCTTAAAGAATCAATAAAATCATAAAAAATTAGTTCAAAGCTCCCCGTCCATACTTTCCCTCCCCTACTTCCTCCTCTCCTTACTTCCTCCTCTCCTTACTTCCCCAGCTCACACTCCCCTTCTCCTACTTCCCCACCCCTCATTTCCCCACTTCTCCTACTTCCCCTAAACCTCATTTCCCCGACTTCCCCTCCCCTAATTTCTCCTCACTTACTCCACATCACTTCCCCTTATTCCCCACTCCCCATTCCTCCTACGTTCCCACCCCTCATTTCCACTACTTCCCGTCCCATCCTTTTTCCATGCTTCACCCCATTTCCGAAATGATGCCAAAAAGGTATCAACCACCTGCACTTTCCGGAACACATCCTAATTCACCCCCTCCCCCTAATACTATAAATAATCATAAAAATACCCTAACTTACAAAACTTATATTTTACGGCCATTTGACTTCGAGGCCTAAAATTTTATGTCATAAAGCACTTTCATTTAATGTCGAAAGATACCAAAAAAAGTTATATCTTCCCAGCTCTTCTGGAAGACACTCACCGTTTCCCCCGAAATAGTAAAAAACCGAAAACAAATTCCAAAAAATGTCCTGACTTCAACACCTGAAATTTTATGGCTTTAAATGTTTTCACTTCAATGTCCAAAGATACCCAAAAAAGTTGAATTCCCCTAACTTTTTCGGGACAACCCCATTTTGTACCGTTCAGATATTGATCAATAAAAAAAATGCCCAAAATCAAAAACCTAAAATTTTATGGCTTAGAATGGTTCCATCTTCATATCCAAAGATACAGCAAATAGTTTTATTCTCCTATGTCTTCTAGAATACCCTCGTCTTCTACCCTTAAGATATGAAAAAATGGAAAAAATTCTAAGCAGGTCCTGACTTTGAGACAAATTTTAAAGGCTTCAAATGGTTTTATTTTATATCCAAAGAGACCATTCAAAGTTTCATCTCCCTAGCTCTTCTGCAACATCCTCGTTTGTTATCCCTAAAATAATAAACAAAAATCGAAAAAAGTTCCAAAAAATGTCCTAGCTTCAACATCTACAATGTTATCATTTCAAGTGCTTGCAATTAATGTCCGAAGATACCCAACAAAGTTGACTTCGTGAACACTTGCAGAACACCCCATTTGTCTACCCCTAATATATTAAAAAATCAAAAAATGCCTGAACTAAGAGACCTAAAATGTTATGGCTTATAATGGTTCCATTTTATGTCCAAAGATACGAAAAAAGTTTTATCCCCCAGCTCTTCTGGAACATCCTCGTCTTTTACCCCCAAAATAATAAAAAAATTTATTAATTTCCCAAAAATTCTCTAACATCGAGACCTACAATTTGATGACTTTAAACGGTTTCACTTAATGTTTGAAGATACGCGAAAAAGTTTCATGCGCCTAGCTATTCCAGAACACCATTGTTTTCTATCCCTATGATAATAAAAAATAGAAAAAATAATCGAAAAAATGTCCTAACTCCAAAAACTAAAATTTTATGACTCTAGATGGTTCTATTGGATGTCCGAAGATACGCAAAAAAGTTTCATCCACCTGGATCCTCTGGAAACCCCTCGTTTTCTACTGTAAATATATTAAAAAATCGAGAAAAAATTCTTAAAAGGCCTTAACTTCGAGACCTTATATTTTAAGGCTTAAAATGATTTCATTTGATGCCCAAAAATACGAAAAAAAAAAGTTTAATCCCCTCAGTTCTTCTGGCACATCTTCTTTTCTTATCCCTAAGATAATTACAAATATCAACCTAAAAAAATCTTTAAAAAATATGGTGGAATGTGGCACCAAATGATCCTATTATTTATCAACAGTAAAGTTTTATGTCTGGAATTTGGATCATTTTTATGACTTTTTTATTATTAGGGGTTGAAATGAGTGTTTTCCGGAAAATGTAGTTGGGTGATACTTTTACGTCATCATTTGAGCACCAAATAATCCTATTATCAAGAGTAACATTTTAGGTGTAGAAGTTATGTCATTTTTTATGATTTTTTGGATTCTTAGGGTTTGAATTGTTTTTTGCGGAGATGCTAGGGGGATGAACATTTTTTGAATGTCTTCGGTCATTAAACTGATCAATATGTAAGGATATAATATTATAGTTCGAATTTTATTGACCAAAATTCAATCAGTCGGGCTGTTGAATAAATTAAACGCTAAAAAAAACTTTTTAATTTAATACTGTCTGGAAGCTATTATTAACAAAATAGAATTGATTCATTCACTTTTGATTCAGTAAAGGCATATCTCGTTGCACATTGATGTTTTAATTATATAAATTTACAATTTATTGTTTATATATTAGATCATAAAATAATTTGATAAATTATGACCTATTTTCTTTATGAATCTGTAAGCGGAAATTTCAATTAAAAAAAATGAAATTAAAAAAAAATTGATTCATCACACGTTTTTTTCGCTTACTCTTCACATAATAGTAATAAATTATAAAGCACTCTTCAAAGGGACTTTTCCCTCGGCTATATCTTTTTCAGAGTGTAGCAGAAGTAAGTCACTTTGCAGACCTGTTCTCATTACTTTCTCCTATATATAATAGCCTAAAGTAATGAAGTAGTACGTTCTCAAACTAGTTAACAAAGTTCTCTATTTCCAAACTATAGAGTGCTCTAAGAGTATTCTCACGTTAGAGTTTCAAAAATAAAATTGTAGAAGGTTAAAATGTAACAATATTTGTATACAAATCAATGTATAATATTATGTACACTACCGTCATAAAGTTTTCAAATGGATCACAAAAATTTAATATTTTTATCAGAGATACATAAAGACTGGGGTGATTAAAAATAACTTTTTTTATAGAGGGCAATGATCGCCCCATATTTCCACTCGAAAATTTCCCATATACAAAAATGGCAAAAATCACTTTTTGGGGTTTTTGAAATAACTTCTGTGGGTTTGGAAAAATATTACTAAAAATATCGAAAAATATCAATTCACTAGGAAGTCTACATCTTTGAGCACTTTATTCCAATTTGTTTGTCAGAAATTATTATTGTTGGCCTAGTGGAATAATAATCAATATTTGAAAGTAATTTTTAATTATTTAAACAAATTCCCCAGGCGGGAAAATTATATATAGTCCATACATAGTGGGAAAAATTATTCCAAATATTTTCCACTATGTACAATTTTTCTGCCTGGGTCCATTTATTTAAATAATTGTGTTTCTCAAAAACTCGGCTTTTTTCTAACAGAATCATAATCATTTGTTGAAACAATTTTTGACATCAAATTTTCGAATTTTTTCTTTTTTCTGTTACAAATATTACAACTAGTGATAGCTAAACACATCAATGTTATTTTTTATTATCATGAATTGTTTAAACAGTTAGTTATTAGTTATTTCCAGTATTTTATTGTGTTGCACTAGAAAAGTCCGCCTGATTTGAAATGAATACGATCCTATGATTATGAGAACCAAAGGAATATTACCGATGATGTAATTTCAAATCGAAAACATTATTTTTAATGAAAAAACTTTAAAACTTACAAAAAACGTTTATTTTAACAATTTGTTTGTAACTGAATTTTTTCTTACTATCGCTACTTACCAATTTTTAAAAAACAGTTTAATTTTAATAAATGATGGCTAATTCTTTCAGAGAAAAAATTTGTGAATACCCTACTATTTCCAATTTGCTAAATAAACATTTCTAAAGCTGCAATCCTTAAAAAAAATTAAACGAAAATTGTTTTAAACAGCAACATTGAGAAAAATATTCAATTACAAAAACTGTTGTAAAAATAATTATTTTTTGTAAATTTTAAACTTTTCTCATAAAAAATAATGTTTTTTTCACTTAGAAGACATGACTGATAATAACATTTCAATTCTTAAAACTTTTTTTCTCAGAGACCTGATTTTTGGCATTAGTAAAGGAGAACGTTTGTGAAGTATCAGTAGTACAGGTCACTGTTTAGTCAGACAGTTAGAGAGTCAGTAAAGTAAACTAAGTTCAACAAAAAAATTAAAAATATTTTTTTAAACATCGAGCTTTTCTGAAAATATACTAAAAAGAAACAAAACAATTAAATCTGTAAAGGGGGCTTGCAATAATAATATAATAACAATAATAATAATTAGGTGACAAAAAATAAAAACGTGGGGTGTGAATATGAAAATTTCTTTGTCATCAAAATTTAATGTTTATTATTTGCGCCCCAAGCTTTTATTTTTAATCACCTCATTATTATTATATTATTATTGCAAATTCCTTTTCGGAGATAATTATATTGTAACTTTTTAGTATATTTTAATAAAAGCTTGATTTTAAACAATTTTTTTTATTTTTGTTTAGACATTGTAAAAGTAGTGCAACCTTCAATGTTGTCTTGAAATTTAAATAAAATCTAATATAATAAACATTTTAAAATGTCTTTGGAAACATATTAATGGTAATTTTCTATAAAATCGTACCAACTTATCATCATTATTGTGAAAAAATTTCTTTGCATAGTACAACATGTTTAATGTTAAAACAAAAATGTTAGAAAAATTTTAATATTTTTTCTGCTGAAAGAAATATCTTTGTAAAATATCATCACTGATTCATCTTGGTTTCTTTTGTAGAAAATTCTGATAACTTACAACCTCTTTAAGAGAAAAAGTTTTAACTCTCATATAGTTAAAATTAGAATAGCCTAAACAATCATCGAAAAACAATCAGATTATCCTCTCTGTTATTCTCGACTAAACAGTAAAAAGAAAATAAGGTAGAAAAAAGTAGATTTTTCGATGGAAGAAAAAAATTCCCGATCTTTAATAAAATTACCGTGTTTTCCCGGTTTTCCCCGGTTAAATGAAATTCCTGGGTTTTTCTTGGTTTTCTCGATTTTCCGATTTTAATTGAAATGTGAGCTAAAGTATTCTTTTATGAGTTTTTTCAGTACCTCTGCGAAACTATAAAATCTCTGTTAATGTTTTTATATGGGCAGTTAAGTTCTCAAATACTATAATTTCATCAAGCCCTGTAATTTACGTAAAACAAACGCCAAACGCTTCCTTTATATCATTATTAATAAACAAATTATTTGTAACCATTATTTTCCAAACCAAACCAAAATCTTTTTTATGCAGAGTATTTATTCAGAGAAATGAAATAAAACTCTAAATTACTGAAGTATAATAATTATTTACGAGCTATTTTAGAAATATCAGATTTTACAGACCAAAATGCTCTCAAAACAGGGGAAATGCGGTGATTTCTTACGAAAATAGGAAAATAATTGGGGAATAAATTCTATTAAATAAAAGGAATGTAGGTAATATATTTGATTCAACATGAAAAGCTTTAAATTTCCAAGATTTTAAGTCGAAATATATCGCATTTTCAACAAAATAGTTGTATTTTTAACTAAAAAAGACTAATTTTCTACCAAAAGAGATGAACTTTCAACAAAAGAGCTGAGTTTCCAAGCTAAAAAATTAAATATTTAGTAAATATTTAAACCTGAAAAAATAAATTTTTTACAACAAAGTTAATTTGTATCGAATACTTGAATTTTTAACAACAAAAAATCAACCAAACCGTTGAATTTACAACAACAAAACTGAGTTTTCTACAATAAAAGATGAATTTTCAATGCAAGATAACGAATTTTCTTTTAAAGAAACAAATGTACAAAAAATAAGTAAATTTTCCACCAAAAAAGATGCATTTTGAACAAAATAGTTTAATTTTAAACATAATAATTACATTTTTGACGAAGCAGTAGACTTTTCAAACAAAAAGAATAAACATTCAGTCAAAAATAGTTAGATTTTCTTGCTGGGTTCAATTAATTCAGGTAACATTTAAGATAGTTTTGCCAAAACTCAGGTCTAGGAAAAAAAAGTTTTCTATGATTTTAAGAATAGAAATGATACTATTAAGTATCTCTCATGAAATAAAAAACATTCTTTTTTACGAAAAAGGTTTAAAGCGTACACAAAATAATGATATTAACAACATTTATTGTAATTAAATTTTTTCTTACTGTCGCTTCTTACCAATTTAAAAAAAATGGTTTAATTTTTCTAATTCATGGTTTCTTTCAGGGAAAACATTCCCTGTAACTCTGCTATTTCAAATTAAAAAAAAAAGATGAATGAACTGTAGTTAACTTTTAATTATAGTTATTTTTACAAAAAATTTTGTTTAAAAAAAATTGTGTTCCAAAAATTGGTAAGAATCGATTATAAGAGAAAATTCAATTGCAACAAAAATTGTCAAAATAAATGTTTTTTGTAAGTTTGAACATTTTTTAATTCAAAATAATGTTTTTTTATTTTAAATAACGTCATCAGTAATATTATTTTGATTCCTAAAATCACAGAAGAACTATTTTTCGGGGATCTGATTTTTGGCGCAACAACTATTTCAAGCAAAAAAAATTTTGAGTAATTTTTTTAAAACAAGTTTTTATTAAAATCTATTATAAAAGAAACAACATAATTTACTCTGAAAAGAATTCTTGCAATAATAATATGATAATAAGGTGACTAGAAATAAAAGCCTGGGGCGTAGCAATTAAATTTTTTTCTCATATACATAAATGTAATGTTCAATTATTATTGCAACCTCCCTTTTTAGAGTATATTATTTTATTTCTTTTTATTACATAAAATAGTAAAAGCTTGTTTGAAAAATAATGTTGAAAAATTAATTTTTTTTTAAACAAGCGTGGGAATGGGGAGTGGTGGCTACTCAAATTTGATAACATTTTGTATTGTCATTTTATTTATATATATATTTTTTTTTCAACTCAAATTTGATAGTTTCAAGTAGATTGGATATGTGGAAGTGTGTCCAAATTGAAATGCAAAATTTTACTCTAATATAAACCCAGAAAAGAATTTCTCTTCAATCAACCAAATCATTTTGTTGATCGCATTTAGTTGATTTCAGAAAACGTTTTGGTTGAATGAACCAAATTATTGATCACTGTACTAAATTCGTCTCCTTGAATCAATCGAAGTTTTTGGCTAAATCGTTTTATTGATTTTGGAAAATATTTTATTGATTCAACTAAATTTTTAGGTTGGATCTACCAAATGATATAAGACAGCATTTTACTAGAATCAAGCAAAAGAGGTTTTAAATATTTTGTTGTGAGCATCTTAAAAATGACGGATGCATGCGCACTTGGTATAAAAAACAAGTGAACTGGAAACAGAATTGATTGGGATTAAGACATTAAGTGATTGTGTGAAAAATACGCAAAATTTCTTGAATCTGTATGATTACCTAAGATTGTGTGATCAAGCTTTTGATAAAACAACAAAAAGATTTTTTGAATTAAATGAACAAAGGATCCTGCACAATTTATATTGCAAATTACTTTTAGATGAATTGTCTCGTTTTGTCATATTTTATATTTAAACAAATAACTACTAAATAATTCCCACAAGATGACACAATTCCATGGTAAGTCATTTACAATGTAAATTGTACTGGGTCCTTTATGATTAGATGAAGTACAAATTTTGGTTAACTCAACCAAAATATTTTCTGAGACCAGCAAAAACACTTATTTGAAATAATTAAACTGTTCTCTTGGATCGAGAAAAATATTTGCTTGGATCAACCAAAGGATATGGTATGTAATAGCCCAAATTTTACTAACCAAAAAATGTTCTTGGATCAACTAAACATTTTGTGGTCCATATAATATCCATATACTAGGGTTGGTTCATCTAAATCTTTTTGCGGATCTACATATGTGAAGAAAAAAAAGGAAGTTTGTTGAAAACAGGGGAAAAAGAAGAGTCCTTGAAAAACGAGGAAAAGAGGTGAATAATGGAAAGATTCTGAAGTCTGGAAATATAATATTGACTTAATCGTCCACTGAAAATTAATTTGGAGGATATTATACGGGATTGTTCTAGGTATATGCCACATGTAGGTACGCATGCATGTAACGCATTCTAAATCTCGCCAACAATCCAGACATTACGGAAGTTACGGCATGTTCCAACAGCACAGCAGTTCCTTGAAATTACCTACGATTCGGCTTCCGGTCCCGGATGCCTCCTATCGCGCTTTTGCCGGACATCTCGAATTTACAATCCGTTTCATCCTATTTACACACGTGTTACACAGATGTAGCTCAACTCTCGGCAGAATTTCAATGAATTTTATGCGACTTTCCATCGAATTGGATGTCGTGTTGATCATGACGAACGTCTCTTTTTTGCTTAAAAAACGCAGCTGCGTGTTATAAGCTCAAAAAGCTCTTCTAATATTCTTAGAAGACATCAATAAAATAATATTTAATTAAGATTATGTCTAGGGGGAAATAACTTCTAAACATGCGGTCCGGCGAAGGTGGATTACTCTGGATTTTAACGAATTAGTCTGCATTACCTAAGTTTACTTCAGATTGCATATGATTACCCTGGATTACATAAAATTATGGTGGATTACGTCACCTAAATTAGAATCAAGCGAATTTTCAACCAAAAAGGATTACTTTTTAACAAAATTCTTGAATTTTCAACAATATAGATAAACTCTAAACCAAATAGTTGAATTTTCAATCAAGAAAAATAATTTTCTACCGAAAAGACGACTTTTCAACGAAATACATCAGTTTTTGAAGAACTTGTTGAATTTTCAACTAAAAAAAAGATCAATTTTCAAACGAAGAGTTGACTTTTCAACTAAAAAAGACCAATTTTTCACCAAAAATGGAATTTTTAAATTGTCAGTTAAAAAATTGATTTTTAAGAAAAAAAAAGAATTTTTAACAAGCTTTTTAGATTTTTGACCAAATAGGAGGATTTCGAAATAAATTATGAATTTTTAACTGAAATAGTTGAACTTTCAACTGAAGATATAGTTACATTTTCAACCATAGAGGTGCATTTTCAACTAAAATGAAAAAAGGGGGAAAAAAAGGGGAAAATAGGGGAAAGGTTAAACATTTATTTTTACATGCTGAAAAGAACAACAACAAATTTTTTGAATAGTTATTAATAATAAACAATTAATTCAAGATAAATTATTTAATATATTTATATATCAATAATTAAAAGGGAAAAATCCTAGTTTTATTAATAAAGAAAAAAAAATTGTTGACATTTTTTCTTAATTGGAAATTTAACTATCCCATTTTTGGTAAAAAATGCATCTTTTTTAGTTGAGAATTTAAGTATGTGGTTGAAAATTCGTCTTTTTCATGTAATATTATTCTTTTTGTTTGTGAATTCATTTCTTTGGTTGAAAATTTAACTACTTTATTGGACATTCTTTTTTATTGTTTAAATTAGATTTTTTTAACTGAAAATTTAATTTTTTATTGGAAATTTTAACTAATCTACTTTTGATTCAAAATTAATTTTTTGTTGAAAATTCATTTCGATTTTTGAAAATTCAACAGTTTTGTTTGAAAATTCGTTTTTTTTTTAAATAGAAAATGTACCTCTTTTATTTGAAACTTCTACTATTTTGTTTAAAATTCGTCTTTTTTCGTATGATATTATTCTTTTTCTTTGTAAATTCATTTCTTTGGTTGAAAATTTAACTATTTTGTTGGAAATTACTTTTTTCGTTTGAATTAAATTCTTTTAAAATGAAAATTCAACTTTTTTATTTGAAAATACATTTCTTTGGTTAAAAAATGAATTATTTTGTTGAAAAAATGCTTTTTTGTTTAAATTTCGTAATTTTTTATTACTTTTCACTAGTAAAAGCTGTACATATAACAAATTCGTAATAATTTTTGAACCAATAGGAAAAATTCATAAATAATTTATTCAAGTGCTTTAACTGCTTTAATTAATTATTATTCAATAACGGGTACACTTACTAATTGCACAGAATTTTCCGCTTAATTCAAATATTGTATTTTCAAATGTCGTATATTTAAAGAGAAAAAGGGGAAAAGGGGAAGTGTTTTGAGTATAGGGGGAAAAGGGGAATTTCAACAAAAAAGGGGAAACTAAGAAAAAAGGGGAAAGACTGTGCACCCTGCTGTTGAATTTTCTACAAAGTAGATTAATTTTTAACCAAAAGAGATGAAGTTTCAACGAAAAATGTAATAGTTGAAGTCGAGCAAAAACAAAGAATTTTCAACAAAGTAGTTGAATCCTTAGCCAAAAAGAAGAATTTTCAACAAAACAGTTGACTGTTCATTCAAAAAGGCTACTTTTTAACAAAACTGTCTCATTTTTTTCAAGAAAAATCATGAATTTTTAACCAAGGAGATTAATGTTTGACAAAATACATGAATTTTTAACCCAACAGTTGTATTTTCAACTAAAAAAAAAATAAGTTTACAATGAAAAACAGAATAGTTAAATTTTCAATTAAAAAATTAATTTTTAACAAACAAACGATTATTCAACAAAATAGCTCCACTTTTCACCAAAATAGTGTAACTTTCCACCAAGACGATTAATTTTCTACCAAAAAAGAAGTTTTGGCAAAATACATCAATTTTCAACCAAATAGTTCCATTTTCAGCCGAAAAGATGAATTTTCAAGCCAGAATCTTAATTTTCTAACAGAAAACAAATAAATTTCAATAAAATAAATACATTTTTAACTAATTAAAAAAAATTACTTTTCAGCAAAATTGTTACATTTTCTACAAAGTAGATTAATTTTTCACCAAATTGCTATATTTTCAAACAAAATCATGAATTTTCAACGAAGAAGATTAATTTTGTACAAAAGAAGACGAATTTTCAACTAAAAAAGATTAATTTTGAACCAAAAATGGAATAGCTCAATTTTCAGTTAATAAAATTAATTTTCAACAACAACAAAAAACCACAAATTTTTAACAAAATATTTGAAATATATTTGAATTACGTATGTTAATTACTCCAAATTACAAGGATTACAAGTTAAGTACTTGGATTGGCCAAGTTATTTCGAATTACGTGGATTACAAGTGGATTATGGTGCATTATGTGCGGATTATTCTCGATAACTATTGAATTACTTGGATGACCTGATTTTTTCGAAACTCTTGGATTAAAAATTGGAGAATGCTGGATTACAAATGGATTAATCCTCTTAGAACAGGATTACCAGCAGATTGAATTACTCCGAATCATATGGATTACAAATGGATTACTCTACATTAAGCCAGATTACAAGTGGGTTACGTGGTATTTCAAATGGATTACACTGGAGAACAAGTGGATTACTCCGACTGCATTAAATTAATCCGAGTTGTTTCTTCCTCGGATTATAGTTTACAAATCTCGAGAAAACTTTAAATTACAATTTTTTATACTTGTAAACGATTTTTATTACAAGCCTCGGACTCATTTGAGAATTTTAAAATAGTGTCAATACTAGCATAAATTTTGAAATCCGTAGAAATCCTTCAATAATCCCTTTAATCTTTCGAGATCTTCTGAAATTCCTGGAAAAATCGTCAATCTTTTTGAAACACTTAAAACCTTTGAAATCCTTTGAAATCTTATCATTTCTTTTGAAATTCTATAAATCCATTGAATCTGGTCAAATCCGTGGAAATCTCTAAAATCCCTGAAATCCACAGAAGTCCCTTGTAATTTCGTTTCAAGTTCTCTAGGAATCCGTTAAAATAACTTGAAATATTTTGAATATCATTCGCGTCAAATTCCTGGGAATCATTTAAACTCTTCAAACTCCTTTGAAAACACTTGAAATTGATGAAATCCCTTAAATCTTGAGAGTTTCCTAGGTATATCAGAAAAATCGAATAAAATCGCGTGAACCTCTTGAAATCTATAATATCTTTCAAAATTCTTTCAAAAATAATTAAATCTTTGAAATCCTGTAAATCCCACTAAATAAAATGATTCCCTTTACAATTCCTTTAAATATATTAAAAACCTTTAAATTCTTATTAAATCCTCTGAAATTCCTTGAAAACTCTTGAATATTTTTAAATCCCTTGAAATTCTCTACAATCCTAAAGAAAATCTGAAATCCCGTTAAATTCTTCGGAACTCTTTTAAAATACACTATATTCTTTAAAACCTGTTGAAATTTTTAAAATCCCTTGAAATTTTAGAAATTTCTTGGAATCATACAAAATACCCTAAAATGTTTAAAATCCTTTGAAATCCATTAAATTTATTTAATATTTAAAGTCCCTGGAGATCCAATAAAATCGTTACGATCTGGCAAAATCCATAAAAAATTAATTTTTAACCTGAAAACAAATTTCACCTCTTCTTTGTATATACTTTTTATTTAAATGAAACATTTCTGTAGCATGGTTATATACTACCATCAAAGTTTGAAGTTTATTCAACAATATATGTATATATATATAATATATATATATGCTGTCATCCTTGGGTCGCTTCGTGTCCTCAAAACACACGAGGGTTTCGCTGGCCTGTCGTTGTGATTTCGTCGTGTGCTGTGACTACCCATCTCTCGGTTGTGAGACGTGGCCATGAGTGGGACTTACCGCGGTCCTACTGGGAGCCGGTGTCATTTTGTAGATGGCAGTTGCTTCCAGTGGGACCCTGCGGTGGTTGTTAACCTTATTTTTCGAATACATATATATATATATACACGCGTCGTAGCCGTTTTTACTTGCATCGCAAAATTTGGCGGTCTACGCTCATGTCGCGAATAACATTAAGTTGCCCAGCGTACGCGATCCATTTGGAGTGTAGTACCTGTGGTACCGACTCGACCCAACCAATTTTAGCCTTTCAATAGTCTCGCATGATAACCGTCGCGGTCACAACAACAGGCCCCAGCAAGCCCAAAGGATCAAAGATTTTTGCGATTTTAGACAAAATATTACGTTCTGTGACCTTAGCAAATGTGTCAATGGAACTCACTGTGTGAACTCATTTATTGTGGTGTGAATTCCAGAATACTCCGAGCGTTTTTGAGACCGGATTTTTCTGGACAGCGCATTCCACATCAACATTTTTTTTGGGCGATGTTGTCCATCGCGTGATGGTGATTAGAGACCCATGGACGTATATGAAATCCACCGCGCCGCAGAAGATCGATTAACTCATCTCGAATCTTCAAAATTTTTATCAAGTGAGATCGAGCTCGTTAATAAATTATCCACATACAAGTCAAGTTTCAGAATTCGTGCAGCTTTGAGAAATTCCGTTTTCTCATCATCCGCAATCTGGTGAATCGTACAAATTGCTAGGAAAGAAGCATATGATACTCCAAAAGTCACCTTATTCAATTCAAAGGCCTGGACTTGATTCTCGTGCTACCAAAAAATGCGCTGATGTCGAAGATCGTTTGTGTGTATGAGAATCTTCCGATACATTTTTGCAATGTCGGCTGTAATGACATAGACGTGTACTCAAAATCGCAACAGATGTCCAAAAAGTTTATCCTGGATGGTAGGGCTAACCATGAGGATGTCATTTAAAGAAAGACCCTTGTCTGATTTTGCCGACGCATCAAATACAATCCACACCTTGGTAGTGTTGCTAAAAGCCTTTATCACCAAATTATGGGGCATATAATATCCATTCGTTGATTCGTCATCAATCGGTGTCACAATTGGCATCTCCTTGTCCCCGCTGGCCCCTCCGACGATTACCCAGCCAAGCTGCGTTTTTTGTAGAAATAAATCACAGTTGTTGCGCGACAAATTGATTTGCCCAATTGATAGCAATGATGAAGTCGCACATGATCCGATCAGTAAGATTCCCGCCAATCGTAAGTTGGCGGGAATTCGGATCAAATCGCGCAGAAAGAACTCATCCGGTCCCAAGTCAGGAATTTTTGGGACTGTCAAGAAAGTTAAAGTTTTATGAAATTCGCTAGTTATTGAACGGAAATGTATTTCGACCATTTTTTTCGATGTAGTATGCATTTCGTTTATTGTACCGATCGAAATCGAACATGCGCGCACTGAAAGCCTAAGACTTTGTGCAAGATCCTCTGTGATAAAATGTGCGGTGGCTCATGTGTCGAGCAGAGTGCGAGCGTTACTAAAATCATCGTCGACGTTGCGTACACGGACGATGGCGCTCATCATCAGCTGTGAGTGAGGTGCGCGCGAGATGGAACTGACTGTATCCACGGTTAGTCATGCTGAGCGTTTGCCCTCTTGTGATTTGTTTTTGAGCGCATTATTCCTAGACGTATTCAAATGTAACGACGTTGTCGGTCCTGAGGTCTTCTGATAAAGAGATGTATGATGATACTGACCACATACCTTACAGCCTGCAGACTTGCAAGTCCCTTGATGCGTGCTGAGACAGTTGCTGCATAGTTGTTTCGATTTCACCGAGTTCCAACTTGGTGAGGTAGTTAAGTTATCGAATGTCGGACATTTATAGATCGAATGAGTTCCTTGAAAATTGCGTACGAATCTGAGATTGGGTGGTGATAAAAACACGCGCACTCGAATTCCCTTTTCGAATTTTCGTCCCATGCGGTTCTCGATCAACGCGATGTTTACTCCCAATACGAGCGGCATTTTGCTTAATCGCACAAAGCCTGAAAGACATTTCGCTAACAAATTTGTGAAACTTGTCAAGATTGGGAAGAACATCAATACTGAGAGATTTCTCTCATTTTTGTATAATGTCAGAAGGGGGTGCCCTTTCAAGGAGTCGAGCAATTAATCCCTGGGCCGGTTTTACTTCTAACGATTCAAGCATATTCGATATCATGGATAGCATCATAGTGTTTTGAAACAAGAACGTGCTTCTTCTCCTAGGAATAAACAATCAGGAGCCATGCCCTTTTATAATTTTCTTAGCTGGAATTATACGACGCAATTTTATTCAAGGCCGGGCCTGTCAAGGAATTTCTCAAGTACAAAAATGTACTCAAGTTGTCGATGTCGGTACGCATGTCGATCATTGAAAGAAATGTTTGGCTTTTCGCCAAAAGATGAATTTCCGATCGGATTACCTGTAATCGTTCCGATAGATAATGACTTACCGGCGGTCGACAAGTATTCGACATTGGATGCGAAATCATAAAAACTATCTTGAATTACCGAC
Organism: Andricus grossulariae; assembly: GCA_011634705.1. NCBI lineage: Eukaryota > Metazoa > Arthropoda > Insecta > Hymenoptera > Cynipidae > Andricus > Andricus grossulariae. Next base: position 202,406,056 of record JAABKJ010007545.1, read on the forward strand.
ATTTGATTCAACCCTCTGATCGTCCCATCCATCAACGCAAGCAAGTCACTATGAAATAAAGTTGCGCATGGTTGAACATTATCAAAAACTATGTGAACTTATCTTGTTTTTGCAGGTCTTGTCGTCTTGTAGTATCTGAGAGACTCAATCTTCCTTCGTGGTAGTGACGTGGCCGGTGAGATAGGGAGAGAGAGGGACAAACACTGTGGTCGTATTATTTCGTGAATGGGAGTGATTCACACTTCACAGGAGGCACCAATGTTTTGTTTGTCAAAAGCTTGCCAAAGGCGGCGAACAATCGTTATTAAAGAAAGGTTATTTTAAATGAAGAACCAGTCACTTTGAATCGTAATAAGAAGAATTTTATTATAACCAGAGATTTTATTAGATCCAGAGGGGAAAGATCTTACGGCCAAAACCCCTCGAGAAAGGAAAAAATTGTTCGTTTACAAACGCAAATATTAAACTTTAAGAAAGGGTGAATGGTGTGAGTCACTGGATGTTCATATGTGTGTATATCTTTCGAATCAAAAAATTTGTATTGTTCGTTTCGTTTATACATCACCCTGGGCCGATTTTACTAACTCACTGTTCTCCTCGTTCGTCCATTCGTATCGCCCTGGGTCGATCTCAATCATTGAACTGATTTCCTCGTTCGTCCATTTGTAAGGCCCTGGGCTGATCCCAATCACTGCACTGATATCCTCGCTTCAAAATTCGCGTGCAGAATACAAAGAGAGGGGGCTCGGAAAAGTCACGAGGATGTGTCGATGTGCATCGTCGAGGGTTTTTCGAAGGGCTGACTGAATATACGCGTTTCTCTGACGCACCAACTTTCCCCAAAACAAAAATGAAACCTTGAACACTTCTCGGAACCCTAAACTCAATCCTCAAGTACAAGTCATAAATGCGCGTGGACACTTTTCAAATTCGGTTCTACCGAACATCAGATATTAATCCATTTCATTAGATGAAATCGTCGTTTGAGTAAACAATCTGCAAATAATTAATTCGAACAAATGTTTGTTTGACCAAACAAAATACTTTACTGAAGTAAATACATTTGCATTTCATTAAAATAAGTATTTTTTTAATTGAACATTTTGACATATTTGTTTCAATTATACATATATTTCAGCGCAAACAACAATTGTCTGAATGAAATTTTCATGAAATCAGTTGGAAGAAACGTGTATTCAGTTCATGAAAAAGAAATGGATCTTTCTAATTAAATATTATTCTTTTGATAGTAAATTTATGATTTGCAACTTTCAGTAGTTCAGGACAAATACTGTTAGGTGCCGCAGAGCATAATATCTTACAATAGAAATTAGTTCTCTGGTTATAAGTTAGTCACAAATTTTCACCATAGTTACAATGAAAAGATGTGATCTAGGTGTGTCATATATTCTCAGAATCGCCACTGAATGTGCTTGAAATATTTTGACCATTTTTGTTGTCATCGTAAAAATAAAAATTATTAGTATTCATCAGTTTATTGTCAGATATTGAATCGACAAGAAAGGCAGCAGCAAGAGCTACAAAGTCGTTTAAACGCATTTCTGAAGAACATTCAAGAACTAAAACAAGTGATACAAGTGCGAACAGATTTACAAACTCTAACAAGAAAATTTAATACTGTGAATATCGAAAATTAAAGCAGTGAAGATGGATTTGTCTAAACTGAAAAAAAGTGGCTGTCAATAACGATTTCCTTTCAACAAAGGAGCTCAAGGGCCTAGCGCTGAGTAAAATCTATAGAACCCAGAATATAAAGAAAACAGTAATACATTTTGGAGTGCGGTTCTTTGTCTCTGTAGAAAACAAATTCACTGTTTTTCTACCAGTGAGGATGACCAGTCTACTTAATGAAGATGACCAGTCTGCTTAATGAAGATGAAAATCTGCTGTTGGGTATTTGGGTGGATGTTACAATTCCATTGGATTTATGAAGAAAAATGTATAAAGTGTGCAGTTTTTAATTATCGCTCAGTGTCTGAAAGCCTTCAGTGGGGTCAACATCGTCATGTCTTATACACCTCGAAATCAAATGCTATATTCCATTACATGCAATCTGAATTTACCATTTACAAAGCATATTATCATTGGTATATATTATGGTATATATTATCATCCTCGTCCAAGTATAATCCTAAATCATGAAGAGTGGAAATTATTCAAAAGTAACTTCAACATTATTTCACTGTTCTTTGATGGTCAATAGAAGTAACAATGCATAGACTGTTGCAATTTCCCTATACATATGGTTATATCTTTTGGAGATTATATAGTGGCTTTGGAGCTAATTCAAGAAACCCGAAAATATTATCCGTCTGTACTACAAAAAAATAACGTTGGCTGTTCTCCGGGAAGTCAGTCTTTGTATCGTCAGGTATCTTTTGGAACAGAGTGTTATCCCGTTTCAACTTAAAAAGAATATCATCATTGAAACCATCGCTGAAAGTCTTTGGCGTAATGTGAAATCGCCATCTGTGAAAAGTGTCAAATCTTTATACAAAAAAATGATGAAAGTTTAATGAATAGTATAATGAAAATCTTATATTTACTAATCTTATGCGATTTGAAAGTCTGTTTCTTGAAATTTTTACTTTTTATAATCAGAGTGTGTGTAAAGAAGTGATCGAGAAATTATCAAAACTCAGATGTGTGAATGGTATCTCCATACATTAAAATTGCCGGTGCAGTTCCGAATAGGTGAATTCTCCGATTTTTTTAAAACTCTGCACTAGAACCACATACGCGCGCTCCGCGCGCGTTCAATTACTTACATGCAATTATTTTATTTTGAAATGAAGTTCAATAAAGTACCATGAAATTTATTTTTACTTCCATAACTTTTATTTGTACATGTGAAGGCACCCTCTCACGATGCAGAATAAATAATTGTGTAACTCTAAACATTTTCATACAATTTTGCAAAAAACCTTTAAAATGTCGGCGCGTACAAATTTTCATAGACATACATAGTAAATGATCTCGATTCGAGAACAGTCCAAATGTATGGCAAGTTAGTAACGACGACGAGCGACTACAGACGTAATTTTTCATATAGGATACTTATGTATTTTGACGCGTTGATTGCGAATATGATAGTGAAAATTGGCGATTAGGCGATTTTCATGGTGAAACCATGAAAAAACCCATGAGAATCATGGCTTTTTCCATTTATCTCAGCCAATACGCTAAATTTTGCAAAATGTTCCCAACAAAAGTTGTAGATCTCATTGAGATACCTATTTTCCGCCATATAAATTTTATTCTATGGCTGATAGTTTCCAAAAAAATTAGTGTTACGTATAAGCGACACCCCTGTGACTAGTCACATATGTCATATTGGTCAAACACTTACCCCCTTCGAACGGTTTGTGAGGGTAGGAAAGAACTTCTGTGACTTTTCACAGAAATAATGTTGGTTAAACCCATACTGCTTTCCAACGTCTCATGGGGGGAGGCACCCCTGTGGTTGATAACAGATGTAATGATGATCAAACACTTACCTTTTTTGAAAGTTTCGTGGTTGTGGAAAGGCACCCCTGTGCCTTGTCGCAGAAATAATGTTGGTCAAACCCATACCCCTTTCCAAGGTTTCATGGGGAGCGGGAAGGAACCCCTGTGAATGATCACAGATATAATGTTGGTCAAACGCTTACCCTTTTCGAACATCTCGTGGGGCGGGAAGGCACCCCTGTGAATGATCACAGATATAATATTGGTCAAACACTTACCCTTTTGGAACATCTCGTGGGGGCGGGTAGGCACCACTGTGACTAGTCACAGACATTACGGGGGTGGAAAAGTACCCCTGTGACTTATCGCAGAAACAATATGGGTTAAATCCATACTCCTTTCCAACGTCTTGTGGGGGAGGCACACCTGTGATTGATCGCAGACGCAATGTTAATTAAACGCTTACCCTTTTCTAACGTTTTTTGTGAGTAGAAAGGCACCCCTGTGACTTATCGTAGAAATAATATTGGTCAAACCAATGCTTCTTTCCAAAGTGTCATGGGGGGGGGGCACCCCTGTGGCTAGTCACAGACATAATGTTTATCAAACTCATACCCCTTTCCAACGCCTCATGGGGGGAGGCCCCCTGTGAACGATCACATATATAATATTGGTCAAGCCCATACCACTTTCCGACGTCTCATGGTGGGGGAGGGCACGTCTGTCAATGATCACAGATGTAATGTTAGTCAAAAACTGTTTTCTAGCGTTTTATGGGGGGTGGAAAGGCACCCCTGTGACTTATCGCAGAAATAATATTAGTCAAATCCGCACCCCTTTCCAACGTCTCATTGGGGAGGCCGACTGTGAACGATCACATATATAATGTTGGTCAAACACTTATCCTTTTGGAACGTTTCATGGGGGTGGAAAGGCACCCCTGTGACTTATCGCAGAAATAATATTGGTTCAGCACCTACCTGTGACATCTACCTGTACACTCGATCATGTTTTTACATCGTATCTCCATCGGTTACGGCTTAGTACCTAATAACGCTCTTCACCACGGGAAGGCTGGAGTATTTGGAGAGCATTTTTTGTTGTACTTTTTATATTTTATGATTTTTTCCATTGACCTATTGTTTTATATTTTTATTATTAGAGAATATATTTGAATATATTTGAACGTTTCATTACTAATTTAATTCAGTGACTAGGGTAACTAAACTTTAATATCTGCGATTAGTTCCGTGAACGGATCAGCTTATTGCACTGAAATCTGTTACGTTTCATCAGATCTATGACTAATTTTCTCGGAAACTAGCAATCGCGAAAAAAATGCATGCAACAAAAAATGTGTATCTCGATGAGATCTACAACTTTTGTTTGCAACTTTTTGCTAAATGTTGCGTATTGGCTGAGAAAAACAAAAAACGCCATGATTCTTATGGGGTTTTTCATGGTTTCATAATGAAAATCGCTCAGTCGTCAATTTTCACTATCATATTCGTAATTAGCACGTCAAAAAATATATGCATACGGAATTTGAAGGAAATCGGAGAATTCACCTATTCGGAACTTTATCTGAAATTTCATGTATTTTATTAGTAGGAAAATCTGAATAAATATAATTGAAACCAAATTCGCGTGTTTTAATTTACTAGATTAAGAGTAGGTATATATGTAAGTAAAATACAGTGAACTTCCACCTATTTGCACGATCTTCAAACGTACACGTGCAGTTATTTGAAGGCTGGAGGGGCCCCCACCTCCACCACGACCATCAGGTTATTTTTGTTAAGCGAGTCCATGGGCTGCCCTGGCCTTGTATCGATGAGGGCGATGTAAGCAACTTTTTCAACTGCGTATGAACCGAAAAGCGCGGGTCTTTTTGAAATCAATAAATACTTTCAATAATAATACAGACAAATATTTTAAACAAAGTTTCACTTTTAAAAAATTAATGAAATTGAATCTAAGAAATAGCTCATTTCTTTAAATAATGTGTTATTAATGTAATATTACAAGTTTATACTTTGCAATTTTAAATAGACCCACGCGTCTGTTAGCCTACATGCATGTCAGTGTTTTTGTTGACGTACGATGTGACAAATATAACATTTCCTCGCAATAGTACAATTTGCCAACTAAAAATCAATATAATACAATCAAAAAACGGCTTAAATATTTCGCGGAATAGCGAGTTTTGTAGCATGACGTCGCAGTCATGCTGGGTTATAAAGGTCTAAATAGTATAATGTCTTTTCCAAGTGTAGAATGCTAGGATAGGTGGAAATGTCAACATTCAGGAAGTTTAGCACGTGGGATTGCAACTGCGTACAACTTCTTGAACAGAATATTCTAAACGTAAAAGTAAGTTATAAAGGTCACACTGAAAGGTCATACATCGACAAAGGAATGGAATATGACCGGCAAAATACATTCTACACTTGAAAAATATTACTATTCGTATATTTATGCCTTACTTTTACGTTTAGAATATTTTCTTGAAAAAAATGTCTTCTTTGCCATGACTTTATGCTAAAATACTCAATTCAAATATTTTTTTTCGGGCCTCTTTTTTTAATTGCTCAGCCACTGACGCGGGCGTGACCGTACAGCCCCTACGGGGTCCTTGGTGCGAGGTGACGGAAGAGCGTAATTTCAAATTAGTGCGTATAGTTTCTTCAGTACTTTTTCCACAAGATAAATGTCTAGATGTCTAATTTTTCCAAGTTCTTGTTCATAAAGACTACCTGCATAGCTTTGTCTTGATAGTCTTTAAGCACATACGTCACTGGTTCAGTATTCTTAACAGAACTTATAGTAAATATTTCAGTTGTCCAATTCGGCGTATATCCAATTCGGTATTTTTTCTTAAAAATATCCTTAAATTTACTTATACGTACTTTATCTCCAACTTTAAATTTCTGTTCCTGAACTGCTTGTTTCACATTATAATTTATGTATACATTAAACAACTTTTTCTCATTTTGTTTAGTAACCTCTTTTGGTTTCATTCTAATAGTCTGATATTGGTATCGTTGTAAGATAGAATAAAATCTTTCAAAATATCTATCCACTTATAATTACCCTGCAAGTTAAATTGCATTCACATTTTATTTTTGAAGGTACAATTAAATCGCTCGCAAATTGCTGCTTTTAAATTACTGAATGTTGAGTACAAATTTATTTGATATCGCTCCATAAGATTTTTAAAATGCGAGGTGTAAAATTCTTTACCTCTATCAACATGTAAATTTGTTTGTGGTCCTTCTTGGATTTAACTGGAACAGCCCAAGCCAATTTTTAAAATATGTCAAAAACAGTTCAGATGTACTTGTATCCTTTGTTAACTCTCTCGTATGCTTGCATTTCAACAAGATCAGCTTGCCAGGTGTCATCAATGCCACGGATGTCAAAATGTCGACGTTGGTAATTTCTTCTGGCTGGCTTGTGCAGCTCCTTCACCATCTGCAGCTTCTCAACGTCCATTTTGAGTGCATTCAGTCTGTTGTCTAATTGACTAGTGAGCTCTGAATTTCGATACACCAGTTTTTGAATTGATTCAGCATCAATTTTCACATTTTTAGAAAGTTTAGTTGTGGAATTTTCTAAAGTTCCAATCATCATATTATTATTAACTACTTGGTTTGCAAAGAAGCTATAACATCATAGGTAGTTTGAAGTTCATGCTGTAGCACATGTGGCACAATATTCGAATTAACAGGATCATTCTGCTATTGAACCTCAGCCACTTTACACAGCCTTTTCTTATTCATGTTTTTTTATTCATTCAGATATACCTTTGAAACCAATTCCAGGAGGATCACGACTTGTACTCTTTGCTCGCTTGGAATGACGTGCTAATACATCGATGCTCATCTTGTGAATGATGAATATCTGGACAAAGCAGTCATTGCTATATAATTTCAGGTTCTCTTAGTTCTTCAATAATTGACATAATTTAATCTGTGTGACTTGGATTTCCAGCTACTTGAGACGCTATCAGTAGGCGCAATCAATCTGATAATAATGTTCGGTTCTCGTCTATCTCTTTTTTTATGGAGATTTGGGAATTAATTTCTTTTCATCATACCTACATCATACCTAAATCATACATACATCATTCGTGATAATGAAGCCTTTAAATATAAGAACTTTATAATAGTATATTGCGTAACGACGGTCAAAAGGCAACGATTTCACGAGTGTGAAGTTAGTATATCACGCGAGTGAAATCGTTGCCTCGACCCGAGTCGTCCATACAATTTTTCATCATGTAGATAATCGAAATTCGACTTGAGATGCCATCTGGATTATAATTTTGTTTTATAAGCATTTGTTGCAAGAATAATTTGTCTATAATTTTCAAGGTCACTAGAAGCTATAGAGAACTCTTCGGGTTCTTTTTCAAATAAAAGTTCCAGCAAGCCTTTACTTTTAGGAAAATTCAAATTACCCATATGAATATAGTTAATCTAACTTTTATTAATTTTCTTACGCCATACACATTATCGAGGTCATCTCTACTTCTTTCACCTAATAATATAAGATACCATTTCGCATCATCATCAGTTCACGAAATAGAAGGCGGTCCTGCGCTATTTTCCGCTCCACTGCGAGTTGATAACTCTAATTTACTGGTATTTTCTGTCTCATCTGCTTCTTCCTCATCACTAATTGATTTATATGACAAATCGTCATCATCATCATCATCATCATCATCATCATCATCATCATCATCATCATCATCAATATTTTCTCTAACTTGACTCTTTGTTTTTAATTGATTCAACTTTTATCATATTTTTGAGACCACCAAAAATGTTCGTTGGTGGATTAACAATAGGCTCAAAAGTATCACTTAATGTGTACTCAACTATTTCTTTACCCAACTTTATTAACGTATGTTTACGTTAAAATGATTCACTAGCTCTAGCAATTTGACGTAAAATATTTTTATGCTTTTGAACATTCTCCTCACGTGAAGACATTTTTATACATTAACGTCTAAGGCGTGAATGTTTCTATATTGATCATTACATATGTATATATTAGTTTTCAAGATTTATGAAGCAATCTAAACCTTTTCTATATCTACCTTGGTTAAGATTCCTACCCTTGTCAATCACAACGAATCCATACTTATCATTATGCCAGCAAGCTGAACACATATGTCTAAATTGTGAATAAGTCGTATAAGTATTTGCATGAACATCACATATATGCTTTAGATTCAATTTATCTTATTTAAATAACACAATATAATTAACATTGTCGCGTACAAGACGTTTAGGAATATGGGCATATGTTTGACTCAAGTAAAAACAGTCGACATCCTTGTGTCTACGGATAGCAAAATATGCTCTTATATTATCTTGTTTCTCAGAAGCCATATCATCAAATACTATTAGTGAATTTCGGTTTGTTTCACTTGGCATTATAACTTCTTTATGCTCATTGAGAGAATAGTATTCAACGCCATCTACTTATTGAAGGACTTTATCCGAAAATTCATACTTTGGTTGTTTTAGAGATTTTAAGTAGATGTAAATATTTTCAAATCTTAGTCCATTTGGATGCATCAGTACTTGCAGCAAAGCATTTGTCTTTCCACAGTTGGAAGGTCCACAAAATATTGCTCGTACGCTGTTTGGTAGCAAATGTCCATGTCGTCTTTCCCTATTCTCGTTTTGAACAAGCAAATTAAAATTCTGAATAGGTAGTCTCACAAGTTGTGCTTTAAATTTCATCTTGACTAAGACTGACTGGAAGATTTATAAATATCCTTGTTAGATAGGTTGACTCTTCAGAGGAGAGTTGATGGATTACAAAATTTGCGCTCTGTGACACGAATGTCACAAAGCTAAAACCAAAACCGGACAGGCGACAGTATGTCGCTAAGCACGAAAGCATCATAAAGGCAAAATGAACATCTTGTCTCGCTAAGGGACATCCAGGATGACCAGGACTTTCAAGACGGATTCTCGGTCGCATTTTCAAGGAGAAGTAAAAAACGTAAGTGTAATAGTATTGGATTAACTGAATCGAAAGACAGTAAGATGACAATCGATAGCAGCCATAAATCCTTCGAGTTATCATCTTCGCCATATAAGAGCGACCTAAACCCCAAATCAACCGTCACAGTTAAAAATCCCTCAATGACCGAACCCAATAAATCGCGGATTCCCCCTGTTAATGTTATAGTAGATGAAATTAATCATCCATTTATTATGCTGCACAGAATCCTCAAAAAATCCTGCCAGTACAGACCGATTATTTACAGTTCCAAATCTGGAGTGCATTCCGTTAATATCTCACATATAGAGGATTATTGAGCCACTCTTGCAGTCTTGACAAGCAAGGCTTTCAGTACTTTTTGTACAAGAGTAACGACGAACCTCAAGTTAAATTAGTGATCAGAAACATTCCAATCACTTACCCAGAAGAAGAAGTTTAATCTGATCTTGAAGAGTTGGGTTTCAATATCACATTCATTTCTAGGATGCGCAACCAAGTCACAAAAAAGGCCCTCCCTTTGATCTTAGTGTCAGTCCCTAGTTCACCTAAAGCCAAAGATCTTCTCTGATTGACTACTTTATCCTTCATTAAAACTAATGTTGAGCAGTATATTAAACCAGTTACTCCCCCTCGATGCTACAACTGCCAATAATTTCACCATGTGTCCAATACCTGCCATGCCACACCACGGTGTGTGAAATGTGGACAATCTCATCGCTCAACAGAATGCAAAAAAAAAAAAATCGCTAACCACTTTTGCCAATTGCTCAAAAGACCACCCAGCAAATTATAAGGGTTGTCTCGAGTATAAAAAACCTGCTCAACGGTATATTAAAACGTCCAACAACGCCGCGCCTGAAAACAAAAGTAATAAAATAAACTTCCCCTACATCAATATGACTACACCTATCGCAGCAACAGTTAGATCAAATTTTGAACAATTATATAGCCAGGCAGTCAAACCTGCTCATAAACCAACCAGTAATATTCCAACAACTAAAAGTAAACAAGCAGGCACGAAAAAACAACTTGCACCGAAAATCATCGCAAAGCAAATTAACTAGCAGCAATCAGATGCAGAAGATTACGTTCCGCTAAAAACTACCACACACTCAGAGGATAATACTAATATACAAAACACTAAAACTACCTTAGTCTCACTAATAAACTCCTCACTCGCATTAAAATCTAACATTACGTCGGGATCGCTAAACCTTTCATAAGCAATCGAGAACAGGGCCCAGATCATCAACAAAATATTAACACTTGCAATTGAAAATTGAAAATTCTAATTATGATGATACCATCAAAATAATTTTTTGGAACTCATTAGGAATCTATCGTAAAAAACATGAACTCGTAGATTTTCTGTATAAAAATAATATCAAAATCTGCCTTCTGAATGGAACACTAATTGCAAAAACTAAACCATTTAAAATCCAAGGCTATAAAACATACAAAAATAATAAAAATAGAGGCACACCAATTCTAATAGAGAATAATGTTGTGCACCACGAATACCCAGTCCTAGAATTACAAAACCTGGAGGCTACTGTTATTAAGATTAAAATTCGCGGCAAACCATATACGATTGTATCATTATACCAATCACCATGTTTAAAGTTCATTAAAGCAGACTATACAAAAATCATTCAAATAGCCCCTTCAATGATAGAAGCAGGTGATCTTAAAGCCAAGCACACAACGTGGAATAGTAGAACAATAAATAGAAACGGATAAGAACTTTTTTAATTAGTCTGTGATAAACACTTAGATATCGCGACACCACATACGCACGCCTTTTTTCCATTTAATACAATAAATGAACTAGACTCTGACCATAGACCAGTCCTTATGAACCTAAAAACAAAGTGCGATAAAACCCCAGGCAGGCCGCGTTATAATGTTGCAAAAGCAGAATGGGTAACTTTCATCAACTCACTCGACGAAAAAACAGACCCTAGACTCACACTAAAGAATCCGACAGAAATTGATGAAGCCATAATAAACTTCATGGTGAACACCAAAAAAACATTTCATAAGCGAGGACTGGTTTGGTCACGTGGTCACCGTAGAGCATGCCCTTAAGCGCAATTGTAAAAGATGTAAAGGGAACGAAGCCCTCAAACGCATAAAAGGGAGATTAATGAAATATATACATGAATACTTTATTTATTTATTAATTTTAATTCATTTGAGATTTTCAAATATTTTAATGAGCAAATTATGCGTTTTAATGAACTGCTTATTTTTTACCTTGAAATAACTTTAGTTCATGTTTAATTTAAAAGTAAAATTTTGAATGAATTCATCAAAATCAATTAAATTTGTTTAGCATATATATTTTTGGTTCATTTTTTTAAACTTGAGAATTTGAAAATCAGGGTGGCCGTTTTAATCACAGAAAAAATTCCCGTCATTTCCCGGTTCGCTAACATTTTTCACGGTCGGTGATAGTAAAAATTCTAATTCCAAAGCTAAAAATGTATCCATTTTGAAGTAATAAAAACTGAGCTGCGAATCATTTTAAGAAATTTTAAGCTAGAAATATTATAAATTGAACGATCATTTTTGTTATGAACTGAACACTTCTTGAATTGGGTGGAAAAATATTTTTATTTTAAATACTTTATAAATCCTTGAAAAGCTTCAAAATTTGATTTCAAAATGATAAAGCATCTACACGTTGTTTTAAATTTGTTCAAATTATGAATTAATTTTAAAATTTTTTCAGGCCTTCTCACCTTCAAAATGATTTGAATTCTTCCTAAAATTTTGTTAAAATCTTGCAAAATTAAAAATATTTCCTTAAAATCTTCCAGATTCATTTTCGGCAATTTTAGAAATCTTTTTAAATCTTTTTAAATATTCTCTTAAAATTAATTTTTCAAAATAAAAAGTCTTCTCAATTTTTTGTTCGAAACCTGCACAAATATATATTTTGTTTTAAATTAGACCGTAGTCTATTTGCACCGAAATTTCTGTACGAATAGACAAATTTTGTCGGCATACGTAGACACTTTGTTTACATTATTTGAAACCATTTCAAATGTTAGATTGAAACGAAATTTAACTTACTTGAATTTTTTCTAGGAATAATAATAGGTGTTCAATATTTATTATACATCCAAATTCAACAATTTTACTTGCAAATTAAATTTTCTGAGATAGAAGAATTAAAATTGTAACGTGTAAAACTTAGTTGTTTTGGTTTAATTTTGAATATTTGATTTACAATTTCTGATTTTAAATGAACAGCCAAAAATTTTTAAATATTAAGCAATTGTTATTTTTCCTACTTAAAAAATTTCAAATTTTAAAGTTTCAAATTTTAGACTAACATAATATTTTTAATTTAATAAAAGTCTTTATTTATGAATATATTGTTTTTGAGTTTTTTTTCAATTTCAAAAAGTTTATAAAGTTTCAATCATGCGTTTACACTTCTTTAACCACTAAGACTTTTAATTTAAACAGTTTAATCTGTAACGTTAAAATCTGGAAATTCTTAAATTTTGAACTGATTTCACTTTTTAATCCTTAATGCACAGTTAAATTTCAAAAATCATTATAATTTATGTTCACAATTAATCAACTAAAAACATTTTTTTATCAAAATTTCAACACTGCGAATATTTTGGAGCATCTGTAAACAGACGCAGATTTTTTTCATCTAAAAGGAGTTCTTCTCAGTTTTCTTTCGCTTAGAAGATGGAAAATGTCGCAAAGGTCACTCAAAACACTCACAGATTATTTAACACTTTCAGTAGATTACTTTTCATCATACCTTCATCGAAAGATAGATTTTTAATGCCTGTAGAGCAAAGCGAGTGGCCGAATGCAGCCGAGTGTTCTTTTCCTCCCAAGGGAGGAAAAGTGATGACATAGCGGGATGAAAAGAAATAAAACGGCTCGTGAGTGGCCGAAAGCAGAATCTCTCTATTGTGACGCGATCATCCCCTCTCTCTTTCCATCTCGGTCATAATCGCATGAGCGCTGCAGTCAACTTCAAGTGACTCTTGTCTACTGTCAAAATATTATAGTCGATTATTCTCAACCAAATGAATTTGATTTGCGAACAAAAGAAAATCGATCTCCGATAAAGGTATGATGAAAAGTAGCATGCACAACTCGGGCCGAAAGGCTATATGATTGCAACGAGTGTGAAGTCACTTGAAGTTGCCTGCAGCGCTCGTGCGATTATGACGGAGATGGAAAGCGAGAGGGGATGATCGCGTCACAATAGAGAGATTCTGCTTTCGGCCAATCACGAGCCGTTTTATTTCTTTTCATCCCGCTACGTCATCACTTTTCCTCCCTTGGGATTAAAAGAAAACTCGGCTGCATTCGGCCACTTTCGATTCGCTCTACAGGCATTAAAAATCGATCATTCGATGAAGGTATGATGGACAGTAATTTACTGAAAGTGTTAAATAATCTGTGAGTGTTTTGAGTGATCTTTGCGACATTTTCCATCTTCTAAGCGAAAGAAAACAGAGAAAAACTCCTTTTAGATAAAAAAATCTGCATCTGTTTACATATGCTTCAAAATATTCGCAGTGTTGAAAATTTGAAAAAAAATCTTTTTAGTTGATTAACTGTGAATATAAATTATAATGGTTTTTTAAATTGAACTGTGCATTGAGAAGTAAAAAGTGATTAATAATTCATTCAACAAGACGATTCGAAATCAGTTCAAAATTTAAGAATGTCCAGATTTTAACGTTAAGATTAAACTGTTTAAATTAGAAGTCTTAGTAGTTAAAGGAATGTAAACGCATGATTGAAACTTTATAAACTCTTTAAAATTGAAAAAAAACTCATAAACAATATATTCATACTTAAAGACTTTTATTAAATTTAAAATATTGTTTTAGTCTAAAATTTGAAACTTTGAAAATTTTTTAAGTAGGAAAAATAACAATTGCTTAATATTCAGAAATTTTTGGCTGTTCATTTAAAATCAGAAATTGTAAATCAAATATTCAAAATTAAAGCAAAACAACTAAGCTTTAGACGTTAAAATTTTAATTCATTCATCTCAAAAAATGTAATTTGCAAGTAAAATTGTTGAATTTGGATGTATAATAAATATTGAACACCCATTATTATTCCTAGAAAAAATTCAAGTAAGTTAAATTTAGTTTCAATCTAAAATTTGAAATGATTTCAAATAATTTGAACAAAGTGTCTACGTACGCCGACAAAATTTGTCTATTCGTACAGAAATTTCGGTGCAAATAGACCACGGCCTAATTTAAAACAAAATATAGATTTGTGAAGGTTTCGAACAAAAAATTGAGAAGATTTTTAAGAATTGTAAAGGCTTGAAAAGAATAAAAAAGATTTCCTTAAGATTCCTAGGAAAATTGAAAATGACTTTTTATTATGAAAAATTAATTTTAAGAGAATATTTAAGAAGATTTAAAAAAAATTCCAAAATTGTCGAAAATGAACCTGGAAGATGTTAAGGAGATATTTTTAATTTTGCAGGATTTGAACAAAATTTTAGGAAGAATTCAAATCATTTTGAAGATTAGAAGGCCTGAAAAAATTTAAACATTAATTCATAATTTGAAAAAATGTGAAACAACGTGTAGATGCTTTATGAGTTTGAAATAAAATTTTGAAGCTTTTCAAGGCTTTTTAAAGTATTTAAAATAAAAATGTTTTTGCTTCTAATTCAAGAAGTGCTCAGTTTATAACAAAAATGTAATCGTTCAATTTATAATATTTCTAGCTTAAAATTGCTTAAAATGATTCGCAGCTCAGTTTTTATTACTCCAAAATGGATACATTTTCAGCTTTAGAGTTAGAATTTTGTACTTTCATTCACCGCGAAAAATATTATCGAACCGGGAAATGACAGGGAATTTTTTTCTGTGATTAAAACGGCCACCCTGATTTTCAAATTTTCAAGTTTAAAAAACTGAACCACAAATATAGACGGTCAACGAATTTAATTAATTTTGATGAATTCATTCAAAATTTTACTTTTAAATTAAACATGAACTAAAGTTATTTCAAGGTAAAAAATTAGTTCATTAAAACGCATAATTTGTTCATTAAAATATCTGAAAATCCGAAATGAATCAAAATTAATAAATAAATAAAGTACATATGTATTTTATTACTCTCCCTTTTACGCGTTTGAGGGCTTCGTTCCCTTTACATCTTTTACAATTGCGCTTAAGGGGCCAAATTCGTCAAGTGTACCCGCCTAAAAACTTGTTGTCTCCAATTTTCTTGAAATTCCGCGAAATTATTGATCCAGTGAACCTCTTTTCATTCCCTCAAGAGAACGTCTCTAGTACGACGGTTTGTCAGCATACAGGGGCTCGGATTTACAACCTTTTACCGCGCACGCAGTTACTCAATTAACTATAACTTCTACAAAAGTTATCCAAATTAAATTTTTTATGGAGGTTTTGGAAACTTCTTTCATCAGCTTTACGCTAAACGCAATGCTTTTACATAACCTTGGCGGACCAGCCGAATGCAAGCATTACGCTACAGCGTAATGCTAAAGTAATGCTAAAGTAATATGGCATTTTAGTTAATAAAAGGAACAAAATAAATATGTAAACTGTTGCAATTATAATAATACGTTAAAATTTATGTTAAATGGTCAGCCGTAATTGCAACAAGTTTCTTTTTCAGCGTTAAAAAATGAAAAAAATAATGTAACTGTCATTGCAGTCTGCTAACGGCGGCTTCAAGCGGGTTGCCAGCACTAATTTATCATTATTTTAGCGTTACGCTTTAGCGTTATGCTTGCCTTCGGCCGGTCCACCAGAGGATAAAAATTATTTAACCTTCATTTTTTAATTTTTAACATATTTTTGAGTTTTTCTCCAGGTGCGGCCGTTAGTTTTTTTTTCAACATTATTTTTAGAAGAAAGCTTGACTTTCTCCCTTTAAAATGAGCCATGGTCGAAAGTGGGGCAAAATAAATTGGTGGAAATATATAATAATTCTTGCGCGCGGTTTCTGCGTCGCAGTGCAGCTAGACGCGACGATCACGACGTACCGGCTTTTGCGGACTTATTTAATTGTACTTTTTATCATTTGTTCTTAAAACTGTTATTTTTGGCTTGAACGAAATTTCAAATTAAATTAAATTTATAATTCGGGGTGACTTTTTAGTTTGAGTCCCCTCGCCTTACACATCAAAAATTGAGTCAAATAATGTGCTCATTACACTGTATGTGTACTTCTCGTTCTTCTTTGCATTACAGTTTTTTTTCGGGAAAATATCACATACTATTGATGATGAATATTTTCTCAGCATGAGAGTTAATTCAGCATAGAGAACGAAACAGTGATATTTTGGTGTTCCGGGCACTGTGTTTGCTGATGCGAATCTCCTCTTAAGTTTTTGAGTAGTGATGGCGTGATTTTCTTTGGGGCTAAAGAATACTAAAGTTTCAACTAAATTTTCCTTAGCCCATTGGTACAAGGCTTCAGCAGTCAACATCGGATCTTTAGATGACGCTTGTAGGCTAGCACGTGCTGCCAGTCTGTTCAAATTTCCCCAATACAATCACAAGGGCCTTTTCCGTGCGTCGTTGTGTGCAAATAGTGTGAATTTTTTATTTTATTTTCTTAATTTGTTGGAATTCGTACACAGCAATTGTAGCATGAGTCAAACAGTCTGATAATATAGCAAGACTGCGGTGGTTTTGAATGTTGTCTTCTTTATAATGAATTACCACAGTAAAAATGGTAGCTTGATCTTTGTTCTAATTAAATGACTGAGCTGCATTCTGGACTACAAAGGCATAGTTTTCAGCGAAATCACAAAGGATAAGAATTCTCCAACTTTCAGTGTATCCTGAAGGTTTTTAAAAAAAGATGGCATGACTGTTGTTTGGCTGTAAAAGAGTGAGATTTAAGCTTAAACAGTCGTTCGCAAAGCTGTTCAGGAAAATCATCTGCATCTTTTATTTCCGTGCGTAATGTACTTCTGTCAGTTTGTGGCCAAGTTTGGAATTCTATTCTGTCAGTACATTGATCTGCCAGAACTGATGTTACAAAGTCCTCAAGTGCGCTTGTACCAGGACATGCTGTGCATTCATGCAAGTAGCATTCTGAAGACGCTTTCGCTGATTGGTTCTTTTAAATCCATAGCATCAAGCATTAGATTGACGTTTTCGTGATGGACAGAAACACAAACAGTATGCGTACCACTGGCTCCAGCGAGCACGCAATTTTGGGGTCTGAGCTGAGAGAATATTGATCACCAATTTTTAACTGTAGGATGCTGAGTCTTAAAATTTGCACATAATTCAGGAAGATTGCACAGAATTATTTTTTTTGTAACTTGCTGGCGGGAGCCATCATCTTTTCTTGTGGAAACGAAATCCTTAATGCCAGGCATCATTCGACTATTCTCATTATCAAGATGAAATTTTTTCATCAAATTGTCAATGTCGGAATCTTAAAGTTTTACCTTTTTTAAATTAGGTGAAATTAAAATGCCATTCTCAGCTACTAATTTCTTAGCCTTTATAGTTTGGCGTTCGGAAGCGCCAAATTCTTTAGCCAATTTTCTGCGGCCCCAAGATTTCGGAGCAAGAGTTGAAAGTAACACTTTTTTAGAATTACTTGCAGATTTTTTAAATTGTACTTTTATTTATTCAAGAACCTTCATTCTGGCGTAATGATTTTCATCCGAACAATACTTTTAAAATCTTTCAAACTTGGATGTTGAAGGATCGGGAAAGATTTCTTCATCTTCCATTAAAATATCATGCTCGAGAGTAGGAGGTGCATTGTCGTTGATCACTGAAGTATCTTCAATTGTTGAATAAGTATGGGAATACAAAAGGGATAGCAATGCAAACTGACACATTTCTTTTGTGTAATATACACACAGTTTCGCATCGATAGGTATACTGGGATACTTTTTTTGAAGAGATACAGAAATTGTTTTTATACTGCACACATCACGCTTGTAATTATCCTTAGAAAAAGGATTGTAACAACGGCGACCCAAGCTAGTTCTTTTGGCATGATTTAAAATTAAGCAGAAGAAAAAGCTAAGTTGCAGCACTGAATAACAATCCAAATCCAACCACGGAAGGTGTGGCAGTGTTCGCAATATACTAACTCGTATCCGTATTGAAAATTAATAATTCTTGTTACTATTATTTCAAGTATTCAAGTTATATTATTACTGTTTCAAATAATGAGGAAAGCAAATAAGAATAAATATCAACAGTAAATAGGGAAAAGTACAAACCTGCAGTATTATGACGTCGAAATAAGCGGAAGCTAAATCGCATAAAAGCAATTTGTGACCAAAAAATAACTGGCAATTATATTACCTGACAATGACTTTTGTTGCGAGAAAGGTATCCAAGATATCCATCTAGTGTTCAGGTATGTGTACTTAGGAGAATTAAAAGAGGTTCACTAGGACAGTAATTTTGCGGACTTTCAAGAAAATCGGAGACAACAAGTTTTTAGACGGTTACACTTCACGAATTTTGCCCCTTATGCATGATCAAGTATTCCTCAAGATTTTTTTTCCAATCTCTTCTTTCAGCTCATTCTGATTCTCTTATTCTCTTAATTCCTTGAATCCTCTGCATTTTTTGAATTCACTGAATTCTTTGAATTTACTGAATTTCTTGAATTCACTAAATTCCTTCAATTCTCTGAATTCTCTGAATTTCCTGAATTATCTAAAATCATTAGTCTCTCCAAATTCCCTGCATTTTCTGACTTCCCTGAATGTTCTCAATTCTCAGAATTCCCTGAATTCTCTCAATTCATTGAATTATCATAATCCCTTGAATTCTCTGAATTCCCAGAATTCTGTAAATGCCTAGAATACCCTAAGTTTCCTGAATTTTCTTAAGTCCTTAAATTATCTGATTTTCTTGAATTCTCAGAATTTCTTGAATTCTCTGAATTCGCTGAACTCCCTGAATTCTCTGAATTTCCTGAATTCTCTAAATTGCCTGAATTCTTCAAATTCACTGAATTCTCTAAATTCCCTTAATTCTCTTAATTCCCTGACTTCTCTTAATACCTTCAATTGAGCTGCCGGATGCAATATTCTAAAAAGTTTCTCCCTGATTTAATTAAGTTTTAAAACTTAAATCGTTCTTACTCGGCTAGATATTATTAAAATGAGTTAATATTTGCAGGACATATTCAAAATACTCCAGCGCTGCCTAGGAAATCATAAAAAAGTTAACAATCTTTCGTTCTTAAATAATGTTTAATTGCAAAATAAGGTCAATGGATAATTGGGTTTTCTTGCTTTCGCCGGTAAAAAATATCTAGGTAACTTCGACTTTCAAACAACTTCCAGTAAGCGATTTGTTTAGCAATGTTGAATGAAGTTTTTTGAAAAATCTCATATCGATTCGTTGAAAATTGACTGAGATATTCACATTTGGAAAAAGTACTCGACGTCTGTGCGTGCTGTTAGATAATACATCGCGAGGACTGCTCTGTCAAGCAGCGTTCTCGGAGTTCAGTTTGGATTTTTTGTTAATATTTTGAAAAGAGGTAGGAGAGAAATTAGTATAATATATGTATGATAAAAGAAAAAGTAATTTTTTAGAGAATTGCTTAGTCCTCGCGTGCACGATGCTGATGTTTACTAGGCAATGAACTCGAAAGAAAATAGAAAAATTTGTAAGTATGTTGAATGACCACCAAATGACAACCAGTCTATGTTATCCTAAGAGCAGCCAAGACAATGAATTTTACTTCAAAATAAAAAAGATCATTGTAGTTTTTACTTAAACAGTGTTCACGTCGTGCAAAATTATTTTATTACAATTAAATTAATAATTAAAATTAAGTTTGCAATTTAATTTTCACATTTCTGTAATGGAAAATGAATCGAAGGGTCCTTCCCAGGGAAGGAAACGAGCAAGGTTTGAAGAAACTTGGGCTAGAAATATTGAGAAAAAATGTAAAAATGAAGTACGTATATTATGTATATATTATTTGGTCCTTTTGACTGTTTAAGGGCATTTGATACTTTACCATAAAAGCAATTTACTTTCTCACGGTTTTTGTTCACAATTTTTACTTTTTTAAAAAAAAATAGTAGTGTCCAGACGTTCGTGTCCATTTTCTTTACAGCTGGACACTATCATTTTTGTTGAAATATTGAAAATTGGGGGAAAAATCGTGGGAAAGTAAATAGCTCATATGATCAAGTATCACATATCCTCGAAAATATGAACTTCTCCTTCTTTTCATTTATAAAAGTTCTGTTTAAATATGGTAATTGAAACGTATGAAAATTGTGTCAGAAATAAGGAACATATGAATTATAATAGTACAAAATAAACTGTTTTTTATTAATAACTTAAAGTAAAAGAAGTCTTAATATTTTTGAGTCTTATTTTGACTGCATTTAAATCAAGTCCATAATTGTGGGTGTGTTTAGTATAAACTTCCTGAATAATTCAAGAGATTCGCTGTAAATTGAGATAGGTACACCGATCTCTAATGTAATATAAATTCGAAAAAACTTTCTCTAAAGCAATGAGTTTTCCAAAAATACAGTATTTTCTATAGTTGACAGACTTATCTAAAAATCAACAGTTTCAAGAATAAATAGAGTTAACTAATTTCTCTCTCACCTCCTTTCAAAATATTAACAAAAAATCCAAACTGAACTTCGAGAACGCTGCTTGCCAGAGCAGTCCTCGCGACGCATTACCTAACAGCGCGGGCAGACGTCGAGTACTTTTGCCAGAGCTGAATATCTCAGTAAATTTTTAACGAATCGATATGAGATTTTCCAAAAAACTTCATTCAACATTGCTGAACAAATCAATCACTGGAAGTTGTTTGAAAGTCGAAGTTACCTAGATACTTTTGACCGGCGAAACCAAGAAAACCCAATTGTCCATTGACCTCATTTTGCAATTAAACGTCATTAAACAATAAGCGGTTGTTGACTATTTCATAATTTTTTAGGCATCGCTAGAGTATTTTAAATATGTCCTGCAAATATCAACTTATTTTAATAATATCTGGCCGAGTTAGAACGATTTATGTTTTAAAACTTAATTAAATCAGGGAGCAGCTTCTTTCAATATTTCGTTCTTATTATTAAAAATAAACGTTTTCCAACAAAAATTCTAATGGAAAAAACTTTCATATCCTTCTTTTCTACAATTCGACATTCCCAAAAAAATGATTTTTCGATTTTGAAAATTTTCTTTTTTTGAGACGATCGGACAATACTTTTAGGCGTTTTCGAGCGTCGGGCAGGTTCTTGCATCCGGCGGGTCAATTAGATTTGGAAGGTGCCAACGGGATCTTATTTAACAATGCAGGTTGGGAGAAATGGTCAAAGGTTCAACAAAATCTTGATGATCTTTCATGAAAAAGTAAAAGTTTCCAAGAATGGGAGAAAGGTTTGTGATTCAAAAGTATCCATTCAAAATGGGAAAGCTGGAAAAAGAGTTCTTGGAGTCTAGGTCTTCAAAATCTGTCCAAGAAGACTAAAAGTTTGAACTCCGATGGAAAGTTTGTTTTGGAATTTGGCCTCCAATAGTGTTAGTTATCGTGCTCATAATCAAATTTCATCCAGTTCCAAAAAAGATTTGACTGAGAAGAAGCTCAATTCAGGATAGCTACGATGATTTAGAAGATTGGGAACTAGTATTGATAATTTGGTATGAAAAATTTATCCTATTTCGAAGGTTTTCAGTTGATTTTTCATCCACTTGTTATTTTAGTAATTCAACAATTAAATAATTATTGTACCTTCATGAAATGAACAAATAAACATATTTATATCAATGCTAAGTATTTTAATTATAAAATCTTTCCAAATGTGATATCTTACATTCTTTTTATGAAAGTTATTTGAATGTAATATAATAAAATGTAATTACCTTATACACATAAAAAGGCACACATAAAAATTCAATTCTAACCATATTACATTAATTTTTTATAAGTCTCACTTATTTGTACTCAAATAGCGATTATAGATGATACTTTGAATAACATAGACAACATTCAAAAGTCGTGAAACCAAAACCATTGAGTTATTTAAATAGTTCGCTCTAACACCTTTGATAACAATGATATGCGTGATCACAAACGAATATAAGAAATGATAGCATTCACTCAAAATTATCCTAAATTGTGAATTCGACACATCGATGAAGTGTTAAGCATCTTAATATGGTCAGGCGTTATATAAATATTATTTTTAATTTATCTGATATTTTCCACAGGAAATGAGAAAAATCTGTGAAGAAAATTGAGATACATTTTCACACTATTAAAAATTTATTCTTAAATCAAGAAACAGCATATAAGTTTCTAATAAAGTCTATATTTTTTGATAATGTTCAATAGAAAAACCGTGCACATTTGTATAATGTTCCATAATTTTGTGTAAAGCTGGAGCAAGTGCAAAAAGAATTTTAACTTTCAGAAAGGCTTTTTTTATTTATAAAATATTTGGCAACTTTTTAGCAGATCGAACTATCTACTATTACAAGATTTTCCGTGAGACAAACCCCTTTTCCAGCTTGTTCAGGGCCAACGTTACGGAAAATTCAGTGGTACTAGCCCTATCGTTATACTTGATCTTTTAGTTTCACGGAAAATTCCATAATGACAGACAGTGCCTTTTATGATCTAAAAAATTATGTCATCCTTCAAAGATTTTTTACAATTATTGAAAATAATAAGTAAAAAATCTTGTTTATTTCTTAGGAAGAACAACAGCTCTTTTTTCTTAGGAAGAAGAATAGAATTTAATACAAATTAAATGACGTATTCCTGTAATATTATAGTTCTCTGTTATTGATAAGCTAAATCAAGTAAAATTTATATTATAAAATATTCCTAGGATTTCTGAATTATTTCCCTTTCATGTAGAAAATTTTCGAGAATATCTATCATTTTTGTATGTTCATGAAAATTCTGAACTGTTGTGAATTATGCTTCTTCGTTTCGTTATAAGGACGTAAAATGTGATCAATTTCACCAAATATTTCAAATAATTTGTGAACACTTTACGAAATTTAAGTTATATTATAGATCGTACATGCCAAATTAAAATATATAATACTGATGTCTTGTTACAGAGGCAAGCAGATTCAAAGTGGGAAATTTAGAGACTGGAAATAAATGTTTCGTTTTCCTCCAGGTAACGATTTCCAAATCAAAAGAAAATATTACAAAAATTAAGCGCAAACTTTATTCAACTGCATGTTTTATGAACGTTATGAAAATATTTGCGTAATTTTTACATAGGCTGAAACAGAAGAAACGCCTCTCTACGAGGGGTACTTCAAAGGCGTGAAATAATAATTATTTTTGTAAGCATTTGCATATTGTGCAAAATCATTTCCGTTTTTTTCAATCTCCTCCCTAACACATTGTACAGCTTAAGAAGAGTAGAAATATGAGGAATAAGAAGATCATAAGTTGAGTGAGGAAACACTATGTTTAAAAGAATTATCCTAAGATCATTATAAAAATGATCCAATTTGACATTTTCATTTAAGACCTGATTTTAATACACCAAAAATAATGTTTACAGCAAGTGAAATTAATACATTTTTAGTATTAATATTTAAATATAGATAAAAAATTATTACTATCTTTTAAATTCACTTGACAGATAAAACAATAAAGCATTTATATAAGAAATTCTCTAACTGGCATTCCAAACTGTCTTAAAATATAATCAATTGTCTGCCTCTTGCAGGTTTCACTACTGAGATTGGATTTCGCGTCAGTGGGCCTTACGCTCTAAGAAAAAAATGAATTAAACCAAAACCATCAGTGAATTTTGAAAAATAAATGAATTCATAAGAAAAAAAAAAGCAAAACTGAAACAGAATAGATGGAGGAGATCGTCTCTTTTACGTAGACCTATATCAAGCAGTCTGAAATTAGTATTATCGATCATTGCAATATACTTACAAATCTCTTTGAATGTTGAAAAGAAATCAATTCTAAAAGCGTTGTATCTTGCAAGATACTATTTTGTGACAAATTTTTTTATTGCTATAAAAACACGGGTTCATATGCGGCTGGTTTTAGTCTCAATGGTACTTCTCTCCTTGACTATCCTTCGGGCTAGGAATTGGACTCGAAAGGTGGAGTAATTGAATTCCAAGAGTTAGTCGAAAACAAGATTAGGACACGAAAACCATGACCCGTTGTTTAAAAAATCTTCATTGACAAACCAGTGCCTGCTCCTTTCCCAGTTCCATCACCCTATCCCGTTTCAATACCAAGACCAAAACCAGTTCTAGTTCCACGAGGTTATCCAACTACAGTAGTGGTTCCAGTGGCACAAACAGTTTCGTGTAGAATACGATTCCCAGTGCCTATTTTTGTCAGTGTTCCAGTCCGTGTCCCATTATCTATCCTGAAGAATGTACCAACACTGTTCCTGTTGTAACTCTGTTTAAATTCCCTGTGCCTCTCCCAACTCCAGTGCATGTTCCTGTTGGTGTCGCCAGACCATTTTATCTTGGAATAAAAACTTATCATTTATTTTGTTCCAGGGTGGGGTGCTTTAGGAGTTGGCAAACTTGGGCTAAAAATCTTCCATTGGAAGCTCTTCTAATCTACTTTAATTTTGGTAATTTTTATGAAGGTACCTAAGGGAATATTAAACGTTTTGTAGCTCTAGGAGATTTAAGATAATTCAATAAAGGTTTAGCATAAAAGGTATTAAATCATTTGAAAACCCATGGAAAAGACTTATCTTTGGCTATTGTCAAAGATTAAAAGGATTTGTAAAATTACATTGTAATAGACGAAGAGTCCGCCGAAACCAAGAAGAGTTTAGAAACATCGTCAAATCTTCATTAAACAAAATTTATCTCAAGCATTCCTCAAGGATTGGAAAATCGACAAGTTGTCTTAAAAGAAAATGTTCATCATAACCAGTTCACAAAATAATTCGATATTCCTTGATATTTTGTAGTCTTACATTCTATGAATAAATCCACAGATAATGATGAATCTTGATTTTAGTCTTATGTTTCTTTCAAACAGATCCTCATTTTAACGTCTATATAAAGTTTCCTTTCCTATATTATTATTATTATTATTATTATATCATTCAGCCGTTTCCCCTTCGGGGTAGGCGTGAATTGCTCGGTGGTAAAGTAGTGATGTGTGGAAGGGTATATAGGTGAAGGGTAGATAGGTATCTTCAGCACGATAACTTTTGAAAGAATTGACAAATTGAATTGGTCTTTGGTATATTTTTCGAGAGTTCTAAACTGAAGATTAAGATTGTGAGCCAGACATTTTGGATGAAAATTCAAAAAGTTAGACCAATTTCAAAATTTTCGAGACCACTTTTTTGAGATTTGAAAATTCGATGTACAGCTATTCATAGTACACAAAAATAAAAACAATTTATGCTAATGAATTTCTTAGGTGAAAAACAAATTACGAGAGTAACAG
>JAABKJ010007545.1:202431994-202736420 GCA_011634705.1 Andricus grossulariae
ATGGAAATTTTAAGCCAAAAAACGCACGATACAAAAAAAGTGAAGAGAAGAAAAACGTTTATTTTTAAACGTCCTACAATATTTTCCCAACAACTTTTTTTATTTTCTTGAAGAATCGAAAATTCAAAATTTGATCGCACAACAAAATAATAAAAAATAAGACATTCCATTTTGCGCTCAAACTATAAAGATATAAATAAGATGATATGAGATGAAAACAAGACAAGATGAATTAACAAAAATTGTGCATTCAAAAAAGATCTACCAATTTTTAAGCAATCACTTATTGATAGGACCCGTTGTTTTTGTTTTAATCCTAAAAAATAAAATTAAAAATGAAGGAATTAAATTTTTAGACAAATAAGACAAGGTATAAAGAAAATAAATCAACAAAAGTTGCTCATAAAAAAAAGCATAACATTAAAAATAAAAAAAATATAATTTTTGGAAAAACCACACAAGAGACGAACAAAAAATGAAAAGACAAAAGTTGTTTAACCTAAAAGACCTTTAAATTTTTTATAAGCTTCTGTTATAAAAATAAATTTAGAATATAAACAAAATTCGTAAAAAATAGAATTAAAAATAAACAAATTGCAATAAAATGTGTAATAAGATAATTGTATTTTTTATAGGATGCGCACTTTTTTTTAATTATAAAAACCTAGCAATCAGTAAATTTTGAAAATAAAGTTTGCGGGCACTCTGATATAATATTCTTACTCAATTATTCATCTCGAATTTCTATTTCTTTTTGTTTTCGTCGCTTCCTCCTGAGACTTGAAAAATAATTTTATTAAAAATTAAATTTAGTTAAAAATTGTATCATTTGGTAGCGAATTCAACAAATTTGTTGAAAACTATAATTTTTTATTAAAAATTCAACTATATTCTTGAAAATTCCTCTTTTTGGGTTGAAAATTCAACTTAAATATTTTTTGGTAGAAAATTCAAATATATTTTTAAAAGAAGACCTTTTATGTTCAAAAATGGATATATTTTGGTAGAATATTTATCTTTTTTGGTTAAAAAACCAGTTTACTCTTGAAGAAGCATTATTTTATTTTAAAATTCATCTCCTAGGTTGAAAATTGTTTTTATTTTGCTTGCAAATTTAACTATTACAGTTAAAGATTCATTATTTTAGTTTAAAATTCATATCTTTGCTTAAAAATGAGCTTTTTTATTAAAAATTAATTTTTTCACCTGAAAATTTCACTGTTTCAGTTGAAGATTCATCATTTTAGTTGAAAATTCCGTTTCAATTCAGTCTTAGATATCTTTAATAATATTTTTAATATTAAACTTAATAAATAAATTTAATAATACATCATTTTTATAAGTATTTTTTTCTTTGTTAATAAAATTGGGATTTTTCCCTTTTAATTATTGATATTTAAAGGTATTAAATAATTTATCTTGAATTGATTGTCTTTTTTTAATAACGATTCAAAACATTTTACCTAAATAGATCTGATGATGTAATTCATTCATTTACTATTCCTTTAATAGGGATTCAAGTTGATTAACGTAACTTTTCAATTTATGGTTAAAAATGGACTTGTTTTTGTTGAAAATTCATATTTTCGGGTTGAAAATTCCACTGCTTTGTAGAAGATTCGTCTTTTTGGTTGATAATTTGTCTTTCTTGGTTAAAAGTTGAACCACTTGGTTGAATTTTTTGTTGAAAATGAATTTGTTTACTGAAAATTTAACTTTTTTAGTTTTACATGTGAAAATTTATATTTTTTAGTAGAAAATTCAACATTTTTATTCAAAATTCATGTATTTGATTGAAAATTCACCTTTTCTGGTAGAAAATTTATCTTTTTTGATCGAAAATTAATCTTTGTTTTTGATAATTCGTCTTTTTGGTTGATAATTCATCTTTGTAGGTTGAAAATTTAACTATTCCGTTAAAAAATTTCATTATTTTATTTTAAATTTAAATATTTTGTTGAAAATTGTTTGAAATAAATTTTAAATTTCCAAATTGTTTTTAAAAATAGATTCATTCTTTTTATACACACCTCAAAATTAAATTTCAATTGTTTCCTATTAAAAATTATTCAGATTCAAAAGCTTTTACTTTTAAATCATTTAATTTTGAACGGTTTCGATAAAAAATAATACAATTACAATTCCTTTGAATTCTAAATGAACCCATTTTCAAAATTCTAATCTGCAAATATTTTGAGGGCTTTGAATAAGAAATGATACAATTTAAACTTCTTACAAATGAAATTGTCCAATTTTAAAAATTGAAAATATTAATCTGAAATTTTTTCAATTTTGAGAGATTGTGATTAGATGTTTTTCAGTTACAAACACTATTAATTTTAAATTATTTAATTTCAAACACTTTCATTTAAAAATGATACAAGTTCAATTACTTTTTATTTTATTCGAAATAATGTCCTTTTTCCAAATTTTACCTGATCTCAAATTATTTGATTTGAAAATTTTGTTATGAAAAATCCTTCAATAATTTGTTTTAATTGAAAACATTACAATTCTAATTTATTAATTGTTTTGAAAAAATTTTAATCTTGATATTTACAAATTTGTTTGAAAATGGATTACTAAATTGTTTATATTTTTAATTTTAGGAAATCAAAAGCCGGAGATGTGAACACGCGCGAACAGAATAAATATTATCAATTCGTATTTGGGTACTAAATTTTCATTCAAAAAACTTAATTTTCAACAAAAAAGAAAACGACTTTATAACCAAAAAGATCAATCTTCAACTAAAATGACAAATCTTCAACAAAAAATCTTTTTTCAAAAAAGTGGTACAACGTTCAAGTAAATAATCAAATTTTCAGCCAAAAAATATGAATTCTCCTCAAAAATAATGTAATTGTAGATATTAAAACCAAAAAATATTTTGTTTTAAATAAAAAACTGTTGATTCAATAAAAAAAAAATAGATTTGAAAAAAAATGGTTAAATCCTCAACCAAAGTGGATTATTTTCAACCAAGCAGTTGCATTTTTAACCAATAAAGATTAATATTCCACTAAAAGAGATAAATTTTCAAACCGAAAAGACATATTAAAAAAAAAAGAGTTGAATTTTCAACCAAAAAAAACTTCCGTTGAATTTTTAACACTAAAATATGAATTTTCAACAAAAAAGTTACTCTTTCACCAAAATAGTTGAATTTTCAATTCAAAACGAAAAATTTTTACCAAGAAAGATGAATTTTCAATCAATGAATTATAATTTGAACTAAAAATATAATTCATGAATAAAAGCGTTTATTAAAATTGGTTAGACAAATTTATCTAAGATCAGACCATAAATACACTCTCATTTTCACCGTTTTATATTCAAAAAATTTCATGTATAAATCTTTAAAATCAAATCATTAAAAAAAAAGTTGAAAATAAAAAATGATTTTAAATTCCCCTTTTTCTCTCTTTTCCTCTTTTATAGAGAATTTATATTTTTCCCCCGAAAATTCAACAATGTGGTGGGAACTTTTTCTTTCAGGGTCAAAATATATTTCTTGATTGAAAATTTAACTCTTTTGTTGAGGACTCAATTATTTCTCGCAAAATTTATCTTTTTTTGTTGAATATAACTGTTTTGGATAAGAAATTCAAACCTCTTATTTTTTGGTAAAAAATTAATCTTTTTGGTTTAAATTTAATTCTTTTTAATTGAAAGGACTGCTGTTATACACTGAACTCGCGATATAAGACCGGTTTCAAGCATTGCTTATATTGGCCTTGATCCTAAATCGGGGGAATCCAAACATAAACAGACAGGGCCGCATGAATCATTTCTGTTTGATTTGAACGCATGACGCAACCGGATGAAACTAACGCGCTGAGAGTGCGGCCCTCGAGCCGTTTGTCACGCTTGAATGAGCATCTTTTTCTGCCCCGCGGCTTTCCTTATCACGAAGCTGAAGAGGTCATCAGTTCCAGGAATATCGTAAACCGGGGGGCCTTATATCGGGAGTTGAGTGTATTTTTGTTTTAGAATTTATATCTCTTTGTTGAAAATTGAATTATTTTATTAAAAACTCAATTATTTTGTTAAAAATTCATATCTTCTGGTAGAAAATTCGTATTTTCTCCAAAATAGTATTTACGCCCGAACATTTCATTCAAAACATTTCCAGAGAAAGTAATTCCCGATTGAACTCGTATGTTAGGATCGAAGGTAACGTATTGTTGCCTCTGAAATTGTTCTGTCGGATAGGCTTTCGTATTTATTTAATGTTTTTCATAGAATCGTAAAGATGAGCAAAGGTAGAGAGAAAAGAAAGTAGAGAAAGTCGATGGACAAAAAGAGAGGGGAATAGGGTTGAGAGAAGTGGAGAAAGCGTACAACATGATTTAGATATCTCCTCTTTGTGGTAATCAATTTCCATTAGGAGAGTCTGGGTGCAGCGCGAGAGAGAACAAAGAGAGAGGATGAGAGGAGAGAGGAATAATACTCTGAGAGAGAAGAAGCTTCCAGGGACTAAAAGGAAGAGAAAGAGACGGACGGAAGGGAAACTCACAGAGGGAGTACCTTAATGAAGTCCTGCAGATTCGCATCTCCGAAAGTCGGGAGGAATTAAAGGTTCAAAATTAATGAGAATTTTTTACGACGGTGTATTTTTTATATAGAGTACACCCCCTTTTATTGGCAGTATAATTTCTTTTGTTATGTAAAAAATTCTTCACATTTTGGATTCAATCTAACATAAAAAAGTTTGAGTAGGCGCCCTCTTTTTCAACTTCTTCCTCCTCTACTTTCCCCTCTCCTCTCTACCGCAGTTGACACTTCCCTTTCCCTACTACCCTTCCGCAACCTTTACTTCCCCTCCCCTAAACACTTTTATCTCTAATCATTGCCTCTACTTCCCTTTATTTCACCTAACATCCTCTCATTTCCCCTCGCTTCTTCTACTTTCCCTCCCCTCATTCTCCCTAATTCCTTACTCGCCCAACTTCAATTTTTCAAAATTTGCAATACTTTCCCTGATTTCCGCTTATTTCTCCATAGTTTTTCTACTCCCCTCCTCACTATCCTATTTTGACTTACCTCATTTCTCCTCATCGCCCACCTCTTCCCACCTTATTTCTCCTCACTTTACCTATTCATTTACCCCTCATATCTACTCATTTCCCTTTCCAACTCTTTCCACCTCTTCCCACCTCGTTTTCCCCCACTTTCCCCACTCTCCCTCCAATCACTTCTCCTCACGTTACCTATTCCTTTACCCCTCATTTCTTCTTATTTACCTTTCCACCTCTTCACATCTCATTTCTCCTTACTTTCCCTACTCCCTCTTCACTCATTTCTTCTGACTTGACCTATTCCTTTACCCCTAATTTCTTCTCATTTCCCTTTTCACCTTATTTCTCCTTACTTTCCCTACTCCCCCTTCATTCATTTCTCCTCACTTCACCTATTCCTTTACCCCTCATTCTTCTTATTCACATTTCCACCTCACTTCTTCTTACTTTTCCGATTCCTCTCCATTCATATCTCCTCACTTTACCTATTTCTTTACCCTTCATTTTTTTTATTTCCCTTTCAACCTCTTCCCACCTCATTTCTCCTAACTTCACCTACTCCCTCTCAACTCATTTCTCCTCACTTTACCTATTATTTTACCTCTCATTTCTTCTCATTTCCCTTTCCACCTCTTCCCACCTCATTTCTCCTTACCTCACATACTCCCTCTCTACTCATTTCTCCTCACTTCACCTATTATTTTACCTCTCATTTCTTCTCATTTCCCTTTCCACCTCTTCCCACCTCATTTCTCCTTACTTTCCCTACTCCCTCTCCAATCATTTCTCCTCCCTTTACCTATTCCTTTACCCCTAATTTTTTCTCCTCTCCATTTCCACCTCTTCCTACCTCTTCCCACCTTATTTCTTCTTACTTCCCCTACTCTCCCTCCACACACATTTCTCCTCACTTTACATATTCCTTTACCCCTCATTTCTTCTCATTTCCCTTTTCTCATTCCCCCTAATTTCACCTTCCCTAATTGCCTTTTACTTCCAATTGGCCTTCCTCATTTCCCATACTTTACCTACTTCCTCTCCCCTCATTTTCCCTCATTTCCCCTCACTTCCCCTTATTCTTCAAACTTTCCATGCATCATCTCCCCTACTCCCCCTTAATTTCCCCTCCTTACCTTCTACTCATTTCCCCCTATTTCCCCTCTTCTTATTTATCTACACTTTCCCCCCACTCACATTCCCCACTTCAAATTACGCGAAAATAGGGGAAAATAATTCATTTTGAAAAAATAATTGTGGGTAGCATGTTTCTAAGATTTTGAATCGAAATATGTTTCATTTAAAAAAAATGTTGAATTTTCAAACAGAGGGGTGAATTTTCAAACAAGAAGATAAATTATCTATACCAAAAAAGAAGAAATTTTAGTTTAAGAGATGAATTGCAATCGAAATAATTGAATTTAAACTGAAAACGGTTTTTCGGAATTTTTTTTTAAAATTGACCTTTTGCAAATACAAGAGCTTCGATTGCAGTCGAAATGTAAATCCCGAAATATGAATTTTTAACAAAGGAGTTAATTTTCAAAAAATAGTCAAAGTATCTACAAAATTGTTTAATATCCAACAAAATAGATAAATTTTTAACCAAAATAATTGATTTTTTAATCCAAAATAGACGAATTTTTAACAAAATAGTTCAATTTCCAAAAAAAGAACAACAAAAATCCACGATACCAGAAGAAAAAGAATTTCCAACCGAGAAGATGAATTTTCAACCAAAAAGATGAATTTTCTACAAAAATAATTGAATTTTACATGAATTGCAATCGAAATAATTGAATTTTGAACTAAAAACGATTTTTCGGATATTTTGTTCAAAATTGACCTTTTTTAAATACAAGGGCGACGATTACAGTTGAAATATAAATTTTTAACAAGGAAGTTATTTTTCGAAAAATAGTTAAAGTATCTACAAAGTTGTTGAATTTTCAACCAAAAAGATAAATTTTCAGCAAAATAGATACATTTTCAACCAAAATAATTGAATTTTGAAACCAAAATAGACGAATTTTCAACAAAATAGTTGAATTTAAAAAAAAATTTCTACGATGACAAAAGAAAAAGAATTTTCAACCAAAAAGATGAATTTTCTACAAAATATATAAATTTTTTAACCAAAATACTAAAAGAAAAAGAATTTTTAACCGAGAAGAAGAATTTCCAACAAAATAGATATATTTTTAACCAAAATAATTGAATTTTGAATCTAAAATAGACGAATTTTTAACAAAATAGTTGAATTTCCAGAAAAAAAATTTTCCACGAGACCAAAAGAAAAAGAATTTTTAACTGAGAAGATGAATTTTCTACCAACATAATTTAATTTTTAATCAAGGCTAGATGAATTTTTATCCAAACAAAAGGGTGAAATTTCAATCTATACCAAAAAAGAAGAATTTTTAGTATAATAATTTAATTGCAAACGAAATAATTGAATTTTAAACCGAAAAAGATTTTTCGGAAATTTTGTTCAAAATTGACCTTTTTCAAATACAAGGGCGACGATTACAGTTGAAATATAAATCCCAAAATATGAATTTTTGACAAACAAGTTAATTTCCGAAAAATAGTTAAAGTATCTGCAAAATTGTTGAATTTTCAACCGAAACGGTGAATTTTCAATGAAATAAATGAATTTTTAACCAAAATAATTGAATTTTCAATCCAAAATAGACGAATTCTCAATAAAATAATTCCATTTCCATAAAAAAAAAAAAATGTTCACGATACCAAAAGAAAAAGAATTTTCAAGCGAGAAGATGAATTTTCTACAAAAATAATTGAATTTTTAATCCAGATTAGATGAATTTTTAACCGGATGGTTGAATTTTCAATCAAGAGGGTGAATTTTCAACCAAGAAGATAAATTATCTATAGAAAAAAGAAGAATTTTCAGTATAATACATGAATTGCAAACGAAATAATTGAATTTTAAACTAAAAAGGATTTTTGGAAATTCGTTCAAAAATTGACTTTTTTTAAATACAAGGGCGACGATTACAGTTGAAATATAAATCCAAAAATATGAACTTTTACCAAAGAAGTTAATTTTCAAAAAAAAAATTTCAAGTATCTACAAAATTTTTGCATTTTCAACCAAAAAGATGAATTTTCAACAAAATAGATAAATTTCCAACCAAAATAATTGAATTTTCAATCCAAAACAGAGGAGTTTTTAAAAAAATTATTCAATTTCCAAACAAAAAATTTTCCACGATACTAAAAGAAAAAGAATTTTTTAACTAGAAGATGAATTTTCAATCAAAAAGATTAATTTTCTACAAAAATAATTGAATTCTTAATCGAGAATAGATGAATTTTTAACCAGATGGTTGAGTTTTTAAACAAAGGGGTGAATTTTCAAACAAGAAGATAAATCATCTACACCAAAATAGAAGAATTTTTAGTATAATAAATGAATTGCAATCGAAATAATTGAATTTAAACTAAAAAGGATTTTTCGGGAATTTTTTTCAAAATTGACCTTTTCCAAATACAAAGGCGGCGATTACAGTTGAAATATAAACCCCAAAATATGAATTTTCAACAAAAAAGTTAATTTTCGAAAAATAGTGACAGTATCAACAAGATTGTTGAATTTTTAACAAAATAGATAAATCTTCAATCAAAATAATTGAAATTTGAATCCAAAATAGACAAATTTGTAACAAAATAGTTAAATTGCCAGAAAAAGAAAAAAAAATTGCACGATACCAAAAGAAAAAGAATTTTCAACCGAGAAGATGATTTTTCAACGAAAAAGATGAATTTTCTACAAAAAAAGTTGAATTTTACATGAATTGCAATCGAAATAATTTGAATTTTAAACTAAAACGATTTTACGGAAATTGACCTCTTTCAAATACAAGGGCGACGATTACAGTTGAAATATAAATCCCAAAATATGAATTTCCAACAAGGATGTTAATTTTCGAAAAATATTTAAAGTATCTACAAAAATAATTGAATTTTCAAGCCAGATTAGATGAATTTTCAACAAAATAGATAAATTTTTAACCAAAATAATTGAAATTTGGAATCCAAAATAGACGAATTTTTAACAAAAT
The DNA here is from genome assembly GCA_011634705.1 of Andricus grossulariae. Taxonomy (NCBI): domain Eukaryota; kingdom Metazoa; phylum Arthropoda; class Insecta; order Hymenoptera; family Cynipidae; genus Andricus; species Andricus grossulariae. The sequence goes on from JAABKJ010007545.1 coordinate 202,441,101, forward strand.
AATTGAATTAAAAAGAAACAACATTTTCACGATACTAAAAGAAAAAGAATTTTTAACCTAGAAGATGAATTTTCAATCGAAAAGATGAATTTTCTAGAAAAAAAATTGAATTTTTAATCCAGAATAGATGATTTTTCAACCAGATGGAAGAATTTTCAGTATAATACATGAATTGCAAACGAAATAATTGAAATTTAAACTAAAAAAGCTTTTTCGAAAATTGCATTCCAAATTGACCTTTTTCGAATACAAGGGCGTCGCTTTTACAATAACTATAAAAAAATCTTCCAGGATAACGACAGGAGAATCAGGAGAGTCGTGAGCTTTTCACTGTGAGCCGGGTAAGCCAGGAAAATTGAAAAACTTCCAGGCTGAAATTGTCCCAAGACTACAAGTTGCACTAAACTTAACTGTGCTATCTCGCTTGCACCCTTCTTCTCCCTAGGAATTTTCCTTCCACTTCCTTCCTGCTCTATACATTCTAAAAACTAATTAAACTTTGAAAGTGTACCCACACAGACTAGTACGAATGCACACATGTATCGGACCGACCAGAAGTTTATTCTTCGAGTACTCTGTCGACTTGGCTGAAATTAACTTGCAAAGAAAAAGAATTACGAAAAGGGGAAAGAACAAGGGATTTCTAAAAGGTGCTTTCTCAGAAAATGTTCACCATTTCGAAATTCGAAAAACTTTTCCCTCTACTTTTTATAAACAATTTATTATTTATTGTTCACTCAGGGGTCATACCCAACTTATAATGATAACAATTATTCAAAGTAGGCGCCACGCGCCTAGAAAAGCGGGACTCAAGTCGTAAAAACCTTTCCTTTACATCCTTTCCTTCCCTTACTTCTTCTGTATTCCACTACTTACACTGCTCTTATATCATCCTCCCCACTGAAATAACTTTCCTCTTCTTCCCCTCTTATTACTTTCCCCGCTTATTTTTTTATTCCCCTACTTCCCCTCCTCATCACTCACTTCCGCTTTCCTAATCACCTTTATTTTTAATAATTTCCTTTACTTACCCTCACTTATACTCACTTCCCATACACAGTTTCCAATTTTCCCTCACTTTCCCCAGTTTCTTCCCCTTATTAAACTTAACTTTCCCTAGTTCCCCTCCCCTCACTTCGCCTAATTTTCCTCCCCTCATTTCGCCTAATTCTCCTTCGCTCATTTCCCATATTCACTTTCCCTACTTTCCTATATAACTATATATATATACATATTCACTCTCCCTACTTTTCTCCCCTCATTACCCCTAACTTCATCTAGTTCCTCTCCAGCCCTCCCCTCACTTCGCCAGATTTTCTTCCCCTCATTTCGCCTAATTCTCCTCCGCTCATTTCCCACATTCACTTCCCCTACTTTCCTATCTAACTATATATATTGACTTTCCCTACTTTTCTCCCCTCATTACCCCTAACTTCCCCTAGTTCCCCTCCGGCCCTCCCCTCACTTCGCCAAATTTTCTTCCACTCATTTCGCCTAATTCTCCTCCGCTCGTTTCCCATCACTTATTCTACTTCCCACCTTCTCATTTCTTCTCATTTCCCCTACTTCCGCTCCACCTCAATTTCCTCTCACTTCCCCTCCTTGGAAAAATAAGGATTTCCGCCCGGGGCTGCGAAGTTCTAAAAATTTGTAGAAATAACCTTGTTCTTATAAAAGTTTTCTTAACTTCTAATTTTATCTGTTCTTAATTGTTTAAAAACAGTTTTATGTTTCGAATAGTTTTGAATGGAGATTAATGTATAAAATTAGTGCAAGAAATTCAGGTCTTAAAATGAATTTTTAACCAAGTAGTTGAATTTTCATCTAAGAAAGAAAACTTTATATAAAGTTTTCTGCTTTAGTTGAAAATTATATAAAAGTATATTAAAATATAATAGTTAAATTTTCAGTAGAAAAAATTATTTTTTAACTAAATAGTTGAAGTTTTCACTATAAAGAAAAATTTTCAACAAAGATGAATTTTTAACCAAACAGTTATATCTTCAACTAAGATGATGAATTTTCAACGAAATAGATGCATTTTTACCCAAATGGTTACACTTTCAACTAAAATAATGAATTTTCAACAAAATAATTTAATTTCCAACGAAATAGTGAATTTTTTAACTAAAAATATAAATTTTCAACCAAGATGATTAAATTTCTACGAAAAAGGTGAATTTTGCACAAAATACATGAATCTTCAACCAAATAGTGGAATTTTTAAATAAAAAAGATAACTTCCTATTCAAAAAAAGGAGTAGTTAAATTTTCAACAAAATGTTTGAATATCCAAAAAAATAGATGAATTTTCAACTCAATAGTTACATCTTCTAGCAAAATGATTGATTTTCAACAAAGTAGATAATTTTTTAACCAAATGATTACATCATCAACCAAAATAATGAATTTTCGACTGACTAGATAAATTTTTAACCAAGTAATAACATTTTTAACTAGAAATATAAATTTTTGAACCAAGATGAATTATTTTCAACCAAAAGGGCGAATGTTCAACAAAATACATGAATCTTCAACCAAATAGTTGAATTTTTAAATAAAAAAGATAACTTTCTATTCAAAAATATAATAGTTAAATTTCCAACGAAATAGTTGAATATTCAACAAAATAGATGAATCTTCAAACAAATAGTTACATCTTCAACCGAAATTATTAATTTTCAACAAAACAGATGATTTTTCAACCAAATAGTAAAATTTTTAACCAAAAATATAAATTTTCAACTGAGATGATTAACTTCATAATAAAATTTTTGATTGAAAAGATCAATTTTCAACGAAATACATGAATTTTCAATCAGATAGTTGAATTTTAAAGTGAAAAAGATAACATTCTATCAAAAAATATATTAGCTAAATTTTCGGTTAAAAATATTAATTTTCAACGAAATAGTTGAATTTTCAGCTAAAATCATGGATTTTTAACAATTTAGAATAATTTTTTACTGTATAAAAACGAATTTTCGGCAAAATAGTTACATTTTTCGACAACGTAGTTAATTTCTAACCAAATAGTTACATCTTTAACCAAAATGATAAATTTTCAACATAACAGATGGATTTTTGCCCAAATGGTTACATCTTCAACTGAAATAATGAATTTTCAATAAAATAGATGAATTTTTAACCAAACAGTAAAATTTGTGACTAGAAATATAAATTTTCAACCAAGATGAATAAATTTCTAACAAAAGGACGAATTTCCCACAAGGTATATGAATCTTCAACCAAATAGTTGAATTTTCAAATAAAAAAGATAACTTTCTATTCAAAAATATAATAGTTAAATTTCCAACGAAATAGTTGTATATTCAACAAAATAGATCAGTTGTTAACCCAATGATTACATCTTCAACCAAAATGATGAATTTTCAACAAAATAGATTAATTTGAACCAAATAGTAACATTTTTAAACAAAAATATAAATTGTTAACTAAGATGATTAACTTCATAATGAAATTTTCAACCGAAGAGATAAATTTTCCACGAAATACATGAATTTCCAACCAAATAGTTCAATTTTCAAGTAAAAAAAAAACTTTTTGTCCAAAAATAGAACAGTTGAACTTTCAGTTAAAAATATTAACTTGCAACGAAATAGTTAAATTTTCAACCAAAATCATGGATTTTTAACAATAAAGAATAATTTTCTACCGTATAAAAACAAATTTTTGACAAAATAATACATTTTTTAACAAATCAGTGAATTTTTCTACAAAGAACATTAATTTTCTACCAAAAAAGTAGAATTTTAAGAAAAATACAAGAAATTTTATGTAAATACTTGAATTTTCAACAAAATACCTGAATTTCCAACCAAATACTTGAATTGTTAAAAAAGTGATTGAATTTTTTATGTAAAAAAAATGGTCAACAAAATAGTACAATTTTTTAAGAGAGATGAATTTTCAGCTCAAATGATGAATTTTTAACTGAAATAGTTAAATATTTAGTTAATGCATAAATTTTTAATTAAAAAAGAGGGATTTTTCAAGCAAATAGTGAAATTCTTTACCAAAAAGATGAATTTTCGACTGAAACTTTTAACAAAATACAGGAATTTTTAACTAAATAGTTGAATTTTCAACCGCAAAGATGAAATTTCAAGCGAAAAGATTAATTATATACCAAAAAGACAAATTTTAAATAAAATACATGAACTTTTACAACAAAATAGTTCAGTTATTGAAGAAAAAGATAAATTTTCAAGCATAAAGGCCGTAGAATCAAAAAATCAAATTTTCTCGAAAACGCCTTGACCGATCTTGGTAGTTAAGATATATGTTATCGTGGTTACTGAAGAGGTTCTGCGAAAAATTCAAGAACCAATTCTGTTTATTTTAAGAGAATAAAAAAATTATTTAATTCTCTAAATATCCTCATTCATAGTTCCAATATTCAAGGTGGCAATATATATTTTTTCGAAGATGATCAGAGCATTAGTTCATAGTTAAAAAAAATATAAATTACTTGATGACCCCTCAGATGTATGCAATTTAATGATAATGAGGGGCCAACTTTATTTTCGGCTTACGACGCAATAAGTTATTCGCAATAGTGAAATAAAAACCAAATACAACATAATTATTCCATTAAAAACACATTTTGTCATGAATTACCCAGTCACAGTGTCAATTGCTTTTAGGTAGATAGAAAAATATTTCTCTTCGCTTACTGCTGACATTCGTCAAACTAATTTCATGTTTGCCCAGGATAGTATCCATTACTTTATGTACACTATATACAACTATATACATCCTATATTAATACAAGAATGACAGCTTTCTGCATCCATCTCGCAAGTGCCGTGGCATATTTTCGGCACGCGGGAATGGCGTTAAGGTTAAGGCGTTATATATATAATAAATATAAGACTGTCGGCCGATCGACTTCGAAGCGAAAACGAAAAACTTTTTCTATTTTTCTTCCCAAATAATTACCTTAAAAATAACCTAGTAAAGGATTATCACAATTTGAACACGTACAATTCAGAATTGTTAATCATCATTTATATTCGACATTGTTAAAATGTTCATGGTCCCGATTAAAAATGCTTTCAAATGGAATATCTCCAATTTCGTTCGGTTCGAAGTATAAATTATTCAAATTACAACGTTTCCTGTTTATAACCTTCTAAAACCTTCATTCCTAATCCTTAAATTTATAAATTTTCAAATTTTGAACAATTTTGTTAATTCAGATTCTTTTATTTATTTTCATTGAGACGTTAAACTTAACTTGTTCAATGTTTAAAAGCTACCAAAATGCACTATGATGCATCTGGGTAGAAAATTTTCGATTTGTAAAGCTTTTACATTAAAAATAAATAATTGTTATTACTTCAAATGTTCAATACTTTTAATGCTTTATATTGAGAAGCCTTGGATGGATAAAATCCATTTGACCTAGAATAAACTCCAATTATAACTTTCAGATTTGAAACACCGCACGCTTTTAAATATCCAATAAAAAATGGTTAAAAAATATTATTCAAATAGGTTTTAAGTATGAAAGCTTTTTTCTTCGTGAATACTTGAAAATATGTAATTCCGTTTTTCTTATTATTTCTGATATTTTTCATGGATTCTTATTGATCTCATGTCTTCTAATCAATTATAATATACCTAATTTAACTTCTTTTTCGCTAATATTTCATCCCTCTCTCAAATTTGTCATCTATAATTATATTTTGATTGAAATACACTGAATAACAAAACAAGTCACAAAATCTACTTAAACGCTTGCATAAAATGATTTACGTCGTACATTACTCGATTCTCTAAAATCGTAACAATATCCCATTAAAAGCCTTGCCATAAAACTTCAACTATAAAATTGGTTGTATTAAATTTTAGAGATCATTAAAAGTCAACGGTCCTTTATTTAAGATTGCAACAATTATAATTAGAATTACAAGTATTTATAATAATTTGAGTGGTCACCCTGATGGAAATGAAATACATAATTAACAAAGAGAAAAATATATATATAATTTGAAATAGTGAGAATAATTGCTGTAACTTATATAGAAGATCCTTTCTTTTGTATTCAATCAGTATTAGTAGTATCCGTATCAGTCAATTTCAATATTTTGTTTATTAAATAATTAGACAGAATTTTATCATTTGAAAAATTTTAAATTTAGAAGCTTTGAAATTTCCAACATCACACTTTTAAATTGTTCTATTCACACTGAGTTTCAGTTGAAAGTTTTTTATTTCGGAAATTGAAATGGTTAATTTTGACGAGTTTTGTTTTTAAATTAAAACGCTTTAATATGATTTAATTTTAAAAGAATAAATCAGTTGACTTTTCAGTGCAGAAACTTCGTATTTGTCATATTTAAAAAACCTTTTAAAATACCCAAACTAGTCTTCCAGCTTAAAATTATGCAATATTTAAATTACATTGAACATTTTGATTTAATTTGTATGATTTTCAAATTGTTTAATTTGGAAGTATTTAAGTTATAAACGTTTCATTTTTGATTCCCTAATTTAAATCATAATTATACTCCTAAAATAACCCCATTATTCCAAAGTTAACTAAATTTAAAAAAATGCATTTACTGGGAAAGAATTTTTGCTTTATTCTATTGTAATCTCACAATTAAATATTTTCTCTTGATAACTCTTTTCAATATTGAAAATGTTCATATTTTCCAATACATTCTAGAAATGTCAAATTAATCCCAGAATTGATGTCTCTCTCTCTTCCAATCAACAGAAGCACGCGAGAACAGAACCCCTTCATTACTCCCCCAACTCCGCGCCATACTAGTGTGATATGCTAATTCCTAATACAACAGTGTGAACAGCTGGATCCTCTATTTGCTCGACTTACTTGGAATATCCCAAACGCTGTGCCGAGGTGTTCATTTGTCCGCACGACCGTCGTCACGATCATTACCGCCTCCTTCCCTCCTCGTCTCTCCTTCGTCAGCCCACGTTTTCTTCCGACACGTTTCACCCCTTTTTCACCCCTATCCACTCTTCGCTTTTAGTTTCACCACCGCAGCCTCACGCAGTCACTACCGAACATGAAAAACCGCGGGAGACATCACTGAAACATTCTACCTATCCCTCATTGTGGATTTCAATTAAGTGGAATGTTTCTCACCCTCGAGGGAGGGGAAATAAGTGTCTTCTATAATTGTCGACTCCTCATGAATTGGAAGAGATATACCCTCGAGGGTAACATCTGGAGAAATTTCTCTTTTTCTGCATGAAGAGTCCCAAATAGCAGGAACTAATTTCGCGAATGATGGAATCGAGCTCCTGGATTCGGGTTGGCTCTTCTCGTCATTTTGAGATTTCTTCGGTTCAGCTTCTGGTTTTGATGCAGTTGTACATGACACTTTATAACATTGTGCTTTTTGGTCAACATCGGCTGTTATCGTCCATTCGCGTGGACCGAGAGTGAGAGACTGAGAGTGAGAATCGCGCAGTTCGAGGGTTAGAAAGAGAGGAATAGAGAGAGAGAGAACATGTGAGAGTGGGTGAAGAAACGAGAAAGGGGATGATTTTGGAGGGAGGGACATGGAAGAAGAGGGATGGATAGCAAAAGAGGAATAAAGATGGTTCGATAAAGAGAGAATGATGGATAGAGAGAGTGATAAAGAGATTTATACAGTGAGAAGTGAGAATAAAAACAAACTGAAATAGAGGCAAATAGTTAAAAAGAGACTCAAATATCAAAATCAAATAGAGGGTGAAGAGATTAAGGTAAATGAATAAAAAAAAGAAGAGAGTTGATAAATAAATGAATCAAATTCACAAATAAAAAAGCGATAAGAAGTAATAAATTGATACACATAAATATAAAAGATAGAGATAGTTATACAGAAAGAGAAAATAATAAATGAAGAAAGAGTGATCCAACACAAAAAGAGGGGAGAGTTATAGAAAGTAGGGGAGATAATAAAAACATCAAATTGATAGAGTGTGATCTCACTAAGAAAGAAAAATGAAGATAAATAAAAAAAGGGAAAAACCAGTCGGCGGAGAAAGACTGACAGAAAGTTGAATAGAAAGAAATAAATGATAATAAATAAATAAGAATCAAAATAAAGAGAGATCAAAAAAGAAAAAATGAGAATTGAAGAATCCAGAAAAAGACGAGTGGATAGAGAAAGAGAGACAAGTGAATCTAAAAAAAACTCAGTCGATGTTCCAAAAAGCACAGACCTGGTACTCGAAGCACCTGCGGTCCAGGCAGCACGCTCAACACTGCTCGACACTGAGCCCGGGAACCGAGTGGAAAGTGCGAAGCTCACCGAATTTCTGCGAAGATCCTCGATTCGACACGCTTCGGGGTCACGTGTCGAGTTCGAGTCTCGCGCCGGAATGGGGGTGCAAGATTACTGACAATAAAAAAATGTGTTACAAAATCTTCGTACACTGGTAGGGAGGAGAGGGAAGTTCAATTCAAATAGAAACAATTTTTCAACTCGTTTGCTTGGAATGTTGCTTCTGGTTAAGATATAGGTAGAAAGTGCATAGCGCTTCATTTGTAGGGCATAACATTATTTTGAAAATTATCTTTATAGTCCTGTGTGATTATTATTGTCTAGAGGATATTGATTAGTTAATCAAGGGTAGCGTTTTCCAACAATTAGCGACCTTAAACGTTAAAGTGAAATTTCTATTTAAAATTAGTGAAACATTAATTGAGCCGATAATAGCAAAAAGGGGTTAAAAATCGTCAGAGCAAAAATTGATTGATGATGTAATTTCTTATTTATCATAAGAGAGGGATATGTTATAATGTAAATAATCCTTCTATTAGGTCGTTCTATAATAATTTGCGAGACAATCCTTGTTTTTCTTGTTTATTTTAAACTCGTTTTCGACCACCGCAACGTTCTTAACTCATTTTTTACTTCGACGATTTTTTTACTGGCTTTTGCTAATCAGCCTCTAAATAATGAAAAGGTGTCTTTTATTGTTGTGTTAGTTCAGATACATATTTGCATTATATAATAATTTAAAAAATAAAGAGAAGATAACTACGTGATTTCAAAATACTGATATCTAAAAATAAATTAATATTTCTCATATCGGAAGATGACAGCTTATTAAGTAAAGTTAAACAAAGTTTCTAGGGACACCTAAAATGTTTGTGCTATACGCTTACCGGATTTCATTGAACCTAGCCCCGTTTAAATTTCCTCATGCTGCGCGCACCGCATTTCGGACAACATAGATGCGGTCAAGATTAACACTGTTGAGTTGAAGTTTTCATTTATTTTAAAATTTGAAATAACTGGTGATTAATTACGTATCATACTATATTCAATGAAGTGCTCAGACCATGAAACTTGAAAAATTCATTTTTGGACATGCTTTTCACACCCCTTGAAAACATTTTACGATATATAAGAGGTAAATAAGATTAGTTTTCAACACTCTTTAACGTAATTTAGTTCCATCAAAAGTAGAAAGGGACACCTCGAAAGGTTTGCTTGTGAGAAATCTGTTACTATTCACTGAAATTCCAGGCACGTTTTACTTACTGCTTTCCAGTAGAAAGAGCTACTCAGTCACGGATACTGGAAAAGATGTCAATTTTTCTATTAAGAAATACGTGAACAAAAAAAATAATTTAATAAGTACTAAAATCGACGTGTTCAAATGAAAATATGCTACCTAGGCAGAATCATATAGAAAGATTCCAGAAGTAAGGTACTGCAGACGGCGTTAGTGTTCCCAATACTACTTATGTGGGATTTTCAAGCTTCCATACTTAGCCACCAGAAATGCAACCTTTTTATTTCGTCCTTCCCAGATAGCACCTTTTCGTTTGGAAAAATATGCCGGAAGAGAAAATCTAAAACCGGCATATTTTGCGGGAAGGCAATACTCGACCTTATTTTCGTTCTTTTAAATTTTTTTATTCGAAACTGGGTGATTCCTCTACATTCGTTTAATTATTGATGGAATCAACTAATAATTTTTCAACTCGTATCCCTTGCATTGCTAAGTCTTGAATTTTGAAACATTATATTTTAAATAATTTATTTTATATTGTTAAATTTTGAACTGTTAAAATATAACATTTCGCAGTAAAAGCTTTATAAAAATAGATAAAAACGAATAACCCGCATTCCAATTTTTTTGCGTAAAAAGTGTAATGTTTTAAATTTTCTATATTTTACGCTCACTCGTTTAGCGAGTGAAAAAAGTTTGGATGGTAGCCCTAAAGAGGGTAGGATAGAGAATATCTTTGAAAACTTTATCTTTCCCGTACGCACAACAAATTTTATGGAGTCGATAATGTTGTACAGTATCTGGGAAGCTAAAGAACCTCGGAAAGTGCACATTTTTATGTTTCAGTCATCAATTATCATAGAATATAGAGGCTTTTAGGGTCATTTGGTTCATGGAGGAACATTAAGATACTCAAACTACCAGTTGAGGGAATCCATATTTTATGGGTATTATGAGGTTAGCTTGAGAGCTTATACAAAAGTTTATAAAATATTTTATTGAGTCTAAATTTTAAGAATTTATTTCAATGACAATTGATAACTTAAAAAGAAATTAAAAGAGCAATTTGAAATTTTTACCTAAATTCTTTAATTAAAACTAACTGTACATTTGGGACTGGCTATAATGGTTCAACTGACCATATATATTTACGGGCAAACTCTCTTCTTTCTTGATTAATTATTATTGATCAGTCTCAACAAGATTAGTTTTTTTTTATTTGTGGTTTCTTTAGATAACTTAAATGTATTTCCTATCGCAATCGAAACTAACACAACAAATTACTAAAGTATATATAACGATCTAAAGGAATAATTACATTTTAGGGCTTTAATATTTCAAAAGATTTTGAAAAAATGTTCGAACAATTTTTGGTAAACCTAATTTTTTTTCTGATTTTAATATTCAACAAAAACTTTATAAATCGAAAATTATTGACTATCAGCTGATTATCAGCTTCGCTGGGTCCTTAATCTTCTTTTACTGATATTTTTCATGAAATTACAGGAAATAACACTTCAGCGAAAAGAGCTTAAAATTACCAGTAAAAGATGAAAGTATACATGAAAAACGAAACTTATACTTTCGTGGAAGGTTATATTTCCCAGATATTTTACAGCATCACGTGTGCGATAAAATGGGTTGCATGTAGGAAAAATAAATTTTCCAGTGCCATTTTCCAGACCTCAAGACTCTTCCTCCCCTTGTCAAACCCTTGTAAGTGCTTGTGTATAATGTCAGTTTTTCCCAGTGACATTTTTTATGGTCATGTGTAATAGACTAAGAAGACCATCAAATAGGGTAAACTGCCTTTTTATTATACGAAAACTTGAATGCATATCATTGGCAGGTATACAATTGTGAAGATTTTTTATAAGTTATTATTTCAAACAAAAGTTATAAGTTTATACAGATTTCTTCTTGCAACTTGATTAATTTTACTGAGCACTATAAAAAGTAATAATTACCGTAACCGTTTGGCACCGAATTGAAAAATATACTTGTATACACATATATTTTAAATCACTCAAAATATTGTGGAATTTCATTAATACTGAATTATTATTCAAGAGAATTTTGAAAAAACATATTTTCAGAATTTTTCAAAAGCCTTGAAATCGTTCTCAATATTTTTACAATTTTATGGAAAGTTCGAAAAAAATCGGTACGATGGAAATTTGTCTTTTGTAATTTTGGCATGTTTTCATGTTTTCTTAATTGTTAGCTCAACAAATTCTTCGTATGGTGCTAAAATTTCGTCTCATGTTATTCGATTTTATAAAAAAATGTTTATATAAGCGGAAAACGTTAGGAACATATTTATTAAATAATATCCATTTGTAAGACTTCAGACAAAAGTTTTAAGATTAATTATTAACCTGGGAGAATCATAAAAACAGATTCCATACATAAATAAACATTTAACTAATTTGCTTTAGACATCAAAAAACATTTTATCATTTGATTTGTATGCCATTTAAATTTTTTTTTAATTAATAATTGTTTCTACACAAAAATCCGGCTATTCGTACGGAAATTTTGTTACAAATGGCCACTTTTCCAGCTCCCCCTATGCGTACCGCAAAAAAATCCGGCTATTTGTATAGAAATTTCGGTACACGTAAACACGTCCTTTTAGAAACTCTTGGGAGAATAGAAAATTTGTCATCTCAAATTTTTATTAATATTGATAAAAATCATCTTAAAAAAAGAAAAATATTTTTTTTTTATTTTTTATTTAATTTCGAAAAAGTTTAAGGTTTTCTAAAATTTCTCGTACAAAAATTATTTCAATTTTGCACCTCAGGTTTCCCGTAATTCCAACATTCCTCTTAAATCTATTACTCATAAGAATGGAGTAATTTATTACATAAAATGTCCTTTAATATGACGACGTTATATTGCAGTGCTTGCATTCCTTACTGATCCAGTTTATAGTTCTAAGCGTTTGAAAAGGCCCCTATTTTGACGACAGAAAGAAAAGCAAAAAAAAAGGAGTCATGGAGGTGAGTATCCAGGTTTGGGGTCACCAGGACTCTGAGTGATTGGAGGGATTATTGATCTTCGCCCTTATTTCGCCACGCGTTCGATCTTCCCTTGGCTATCTTTTCCACTGGACCTTTTTCCCCATACGCATGTCTTTTCTCGTTTCAGAGTCGATCGATAGAGAAAAAAAATTAAAGGGAAAAACGAGCTGACTGAGTGGAACGGACTGCTTGACAATCACAGATAAAATAAACTTGATAGGAGGACACAAAACGAAATCGAAAAGACAGCTTTCCCAATCAGATATAGAAGTATTAAAAAATACTGCCAATGAAATGATTTAAAAAGAAGTAAAATAGGTAACATGTGTACAAAAATAATTGACAATTGGATACTCAACTTCATATTATTACGAAGAAAATTGATAATTTCTCAGATATAGAGTTTTTCAGAAATTAGTAACTTTAATGTTTATTATCTATAAGTTGCGTCTAATTTTCATAAAGGTTCAAAAAGTCTCTGTTGTAATTCGATTAATAGCAGACTAGTTGAAAATGATGATTTAATAAAGTTTCGAACATATTTCCCAGACGTTTTTCTTACCATTTTTTCCAACTACTTCACAGGTGGCTGCTGATGATAGAAAAACCTCGTGAGCTGGGAAAATTTAGGGGATGTTGATTAATTTACCCACTAGCACAAGCTGGAGGATGTTAAACTTGAAAAAAATTACTTTTTCTGTTTAGGAAAAGTAACAAAATTACCAAAATTATGAAAATATTGATCAATAAGCTTAAATTTTGATCTGAATTTAAAAAATCCATTTTCTAAATCAGCTATTTGTTTGAAAAAAATGTCAAATAATACGTTTTAAATTTCATACGGTTTAATTTTCGATTCCTTTTTGAATGAAAATTAATGAACCTATAAATTAAAAAGCGTTTGACAATTTTTTTACCTACGAATTAAAAGTATGTCAACAAAAAATTTTAGAAGAGAAATTCGAAATTCTGTTTCTGCACACAAAAATTAATATGAAAATAATATAATTGTAACTGGCTATTCTTTCTCAATAAATCCCTATAAATGATTGTAATCTCTCCAATAATATATTTTACTCTACGATAAATATGTTTAATATTCATTTCAATAAATTAAATATTTTATTAAAAAAATAGAGTATACTTTATATAAAAAAATAAAAAGTAAGAAAGAAATATAATATGGAGAAAATACCTCTAAGGTGTGATTAAATTACATTTCCTGAAGAGCCACGTCCTGGATATTGTGGAATTGGTCGGGTAATGTTCCAATGCACTTAAGTCTGTTTTTATAGAAGTGGCTGTTTCTTGTATAGCAGACAAACACAAATAATGAGAATCTACTGTACCCTCGAATAATATTCATCCATAAAACTACACTATAAATGTTTGTTTCCAATGCCATATTTTCGTTCGCTTTATATGCATTATTCTGATACGTAAAAATATTTATAAATATTTATACTTTATAGATATCTTTATGTTTATTGATATTCTACACACGAAATTTACTTTAAATTACTTCTAAATTATTTTATATTAATAATCGCGAATAGGGAGGAAGACATTTTTCAACTTTTTTGCTATTCAACCCTTCAAATTCCTTGAACAAAAGGAAGTAATAGAAAAATATTTTATGTATTCCGTGATACTACAGAAAAAAACTCCGGCTCGTATATTTTCTTCTTTTGCGTCTGACCATACGAAGTTTATTTCACTGCCAGTATATGAAATCCTCACGTAAGTGCACGGCGGCAAAGAATAATTCCAATGAATTATTCATCCTATATTAAGGACAATCTGTCAGACAGGGCCGAATAAATATTATATTGATTGGTGTATTGCTGATCTCATGATTCGATTAAAAATGATCCCGACATTTTTGAGTATATAATTTAATAAATTTCTTAAAATTGTCAATGTTTTTATTAAAAAATATATCATGAAAAAAAATATTTCTCATTCTCACGCAAGTCGAATAATTAAATATTTGTAATTAAAGGAAGACTGATTAAACAAAAAAAAAACACAAATTTCATCTTCAAACTCCTAAAGTTTTTAACCTACTACAGATGTTTCAACTTTTGCTTTGGATTCTGGTGGGGTTTACCATCCACTTTCAAAATCCGTCGGAAAATTCAAACCAGTTGAGAATTACCCAAAATGACGACCATTTGTTTAAAAATATAAAAAGCCGATTAAAAAAAAACCTCACACGTGTAGGAAATCACTATTGTTTTTTAGCGTAAATTTATATAAGTATAAAACCAAATTTTTTGAAATCTTTAGTTAAACTAAGAAGTCAAAATATGAATCTGAATTGTGGCATGTCGTAGCACTATTATAGACCAAAAAATTATTTTCATTAGGTTTCTCAACTCTGAAGTTTCTCATCATGGCTAAGATATGTGTTATTAAGGTGAGTGACAGATCGTTCACTATTTCCGTGACTATTTGTTTTTTAAATATGAGACTTCTACCAACTGTTCACAAAAGTATGAAGTTTCAGCAAATTAATAAGGTTTTCATGAATTCCTGATAAAAAGTCGTAACAAATAATTTTTTACTGATTGAAATTTTCATTTTTGAAATAAAATGAACGTAAATTATATTTTTCACAAATATTTACCATAAAAAGGTAATATGACTAAAGTTTGACGAGCTCAAGAGGGGACGATTCAAGACGATAGGAAAGAGCTGAAGATTTAATTATAGACTCTTGTTATAAACAATTTATTGAATAGACAGTAGAAAAAAACGATTATTTGAAATTATTGATTGATCAGTGTAAAAGCATGTGAATAAAGATTTATAAAATATGAAAATATAATATTTTTTACATTTTAATTTTATCACAAATATTTTGCATTACATTATTTTTTATTCACAAATGGTTAATATACAGTTTTTTATTTGTTAGTGTTTGGTATTATATGTGAGTAAGCCACGCCATAATCTAACAAGAAAATGGGAACTTCTGAATTAGGTAAAAAATAATAGGTGTTTAAAGAAAAAATGTATTGTTTTTTTGTTTGTTTGAAGGTTCAAACTTTGAACCTACCTGATTTGATATAGATTCGGTCAGAAAAACTATTGGAGTACTTTTCCCAGTTATACGTCCTTATATCTTTTAATATGCACAGAAACTAACTTCCGACATTGAGATTACTGTCCTGTAGTTAAACATTAAATATTTAACCCTAAATATCTAAATGTTGAGTGTAAACGTCCATTTTTCTCCGTGAAAATTTTAATTTAGAGATACTGAAAGTGTATTCAGTTCGCAGTTATGAAAAAAATGGATCTTTTCTTCAGAAACTAAATTAAAGGCGTTCTGAAGAAATAAAGATTTTAATATGATACTTAATAATGTTTTTATTCTAAAGCCCATTTTGCTTTTACAGAGGAAATATATTAAATTCAATAAAGCATAGTTGGAAGTAAATACCTACTGTTTCATATCAAAATTCAGTTCAGGACCAATTTGATTTGTTTGTGAGAAGCATAACATTTCGAAAACTTGTTAGTGTAATGGAAAAAGGATTATGCAAAGCGACGTGAATATATTGTGCAGCAGCTGCCGACGGCTTTGGCTGTATTTGATCGTAGTCATTGAACACATCGCTTTCGCTTGGCCGTCTGACCGCCTTGTTTCTACTGTACGATTCCTTCTCCGTGAGTACTTCTTTTTAAAAACCTTTCCGGGACGTTACTTACGCCCGCTATTGGATGCTTAAAAACCAGTTTGAAAAAATTTAATTCCAAATGTTATCATTCATCATTATTAAGGATATAATTTAGATAGTTCAATAAAATTCTAAAATTTTAACATTTCCGTTAGAAAAAATAGAAAGTCGATTAAAGACTCCAATAATAATAATGACAGTGAAAGCGGCATTTAGTTCTCCTGGATTGTGTTCTTCCGAGAATTGATGCCGCGCCGTGGTGATACATGAGAGGCATTGCGGGGGGATGTGCGGCGTGCACTCAGACGTGCCAAAACAGAGAATGAAGCAGGAGAGATAAAACAGAGAAGAGACAAAATAATTCCAAAAGGCTGGACTTAATGTCACCGTGAGCACCGAAATCGGCTCTAAATCCAGATTCGACTGTGCTAGCAAAAATAGTGTGATACGCGTGCTCATAACGAGTTTCTTATTTTAACTGTATAATTAAAAAATTGAATATATGCTTCAATTGAAATTACTACAATATATAAATTAATATTCACAAATTAAAATAAATATTAAATTAGCTACATCGGCTTTCATCAAATTTCAAATTTAATTTGTATTTTGATTTCCATCGGATTCCAGTAATCTATAACTTTCCTTTAAATGTAAGATTTTATCCGAACAGGAATTAAAAGCAAATAAAAAAATTAATACACTCAGTCCCAATTCTGTGCTGTTCGATGAAGTGCCGGCTTCACGCTTGACTGATCCTGCCCCCCCCCCCCGCCCTCCAGCGTCTCTTGCCGGATTTGACGCTCGGATAGTCAGTACCGTATCAGAAGTTGTTTACATCGCGCTTCCCTGGGCGCTCCTGCGCCACACGGTGACGGGTACAGAATAGGGACCTGAGTGGAAGTTAATGTGGGGTTTTTAAGATGCTTACAATTTTAAAATTCACCAAATTTTTTAGTTTTGAATGCTTATAATTTAAAATCATAAAATTATTAACTACTTTTTGGAAAAAATCCGTTTTGAAAGCGTACAATTTTAAATGATGTGGTTTTCAATGGTTTTTTTGAATAGTTTTATTTGAAGACTGACAATTCAAAACTCTTTATTTTAAAAATATATAAATAAAAATTCTTCAATTTTTATGATTATGAAGATCGAAAGTCAAGTTATGAATTCAAAATCTTTCAAATTAAAGATATTTCAAATTTAAATCATCAAAATTACAACTTCTTGAATTGTGAAAATTAAAAGTTGAATGATTTTAAATTTTAAATATTGAAAATCGAAAGCTCTTTAATTTTAAAAATAATCAAATAGAAAAATATCATTTATGATGATTTTGAAGAACAAAAGTCATGTTTTCAATTCTAAATCTTCCAAGTTAAAGAAGTTTTGAAATCTAAATCATCAAAATTACAGTTTTTTTAATTGTGAAACTTGAAACTTGCATAATTTTTAATTATAAATTTTTTAAATTAAAATCTCTTGAATTTTAAAGATATGTACACAAATAAAAATTCTTCAATTTTTATAATTTTTAAGAACAAAAGTCAAGCTTTCAATTCTAAATATTCCAAGTTGAAAAAATTTCGAATGTAAATGATCAAAATTAATTATTGTCAAACATAGAACTTGCATAATTTTTAATTGTCAAATTTTGAAAATAATGACTCTTCAATTTCAAAGATATAATAAAATTCTTAAATTGAGATGATTTTGAAGAACGAAAGTTAAGTTTTCAATTCTAAATCTCCTTAATTAAAGAAATTTCCTATTCAAATCATGAAAATTTCAGAATTTGTCATGGTTAAACCTAAACTTTGCTTAATCTTTAATCGTAAATTGTCGAAATTGAAAACACTTTATTTTAGTGATTTACAATTCAAAGTTCTTCAATTTTAAAGATGTATGAATGAAAATTCTTAAATTTTGATGATTTTAAAGAACAACAAACAAGTTTTTAGTCATAACTCTTTCAAATTGAAGAAATTTCGAATGTAGATCATCACAGTTATAGAATTTTTTATTGAAAATAATTGTCATAATTGAAAACTCTTCATTGTAAAGATTTACAATTCAAAGTTATACAATTTTGAAAAGTTATAATTGAAAAATCTTGAATTTTATACATGTATTATAAAAAATGTCAAATTTTGATGAGTTTGGGAATCAAAAGTCAAGTTTTCAATTCTAAATTTTCCCCGACAAGAAATTGCAAATATATATCATCAGAATTACATGAATTTTTTGCTGTAAATCATTATCAAAATTAAAAACTCTTCATTTCAATGATTTACAATTTAAAGTTCTGGAGTTTTTAAAATTTGAAATTAAAAACTCTTAAATTTTAGACATGCATAAATAAAAATTCTCAAATTTGGATAATTTGAGAAATTTGATAAATTCTCATTTGTAAACTGTGAAAATTAAAATTTCTTCAATTTTAAAGATTTACGATTTAAAGTCCTGCAATTGCAAAGAGTTACAATGACAAATTCTTGAATCTTGAAAATATAGAATTACAAATTATTCAAATTTCAAGATCTATATTTTGAGGGTATGTAGTTTGGAACATTTTTTTGGAATATTTCAATTTTGAAGATTTACGATTGAAAACTTTTCAATTTTCACGATTTGCAATTTTTAATTCTTTAATTTTGTAGATCATTCTTATATTTGCATGATTCTGTAAATTGACAGTCGTATATTTATATTATATTTATATATTTATATAACTCCATGGATGGTACGCTAGACCATCTAGGGGGTTGTCCCATAGTTAAAACTGAAATATAGTCAGTCTGACACTCTGGATGTTCAGACTGACTAGCCATTTTTCTCCGTGTGGCGCCGGCAAAGAACGAAAAACGAAATAAAATAGAATTACGCATATAGGCCATTTTGCTCATGAAAATACGGTGAGCGTAGACCAAGTACTTTCGGTGTGAATAGCAACATCGTTAAACATAACCGATTATTCATTCAAATTACGAAAATTGCTAATAATTAGAATAAAAAATTATCGATTTTATTACTTGATTGAATAGATTTTGAAAAATAAAAAAATATCAAGAAATGCTTGTGCTAAGAAATCATTTCTTACGAAAATATTTCTAAAAATGAAGCTTCGTCCCATATCTCTAGTGCTATTGTTTGACCCTCGGTATCGACCATCTTACTAATTGACGTCACAGCCTAAAATACTTTATATTAATTTTGAATTACGCGTGAACATAAGACATTCGTATTTTCTTTATGCGCACACACACAAACACAGTGAGATTCGGACACTTGACAGCGTCAATATCAAATTATGATACAGGAAAGTAACCTAATTACTTTTGCATAGAGGAAATTTTTAATTCAACCAAACTGAGAAAAAATGATACATTCTTAATAAAATATACTACTGAATCAATAAACCTCGTTCAAAAGCAAATATTTTATTAATTCAAATGCATATTAGTTTACCGAATTTATAGTATCACTATTGAACCGAATAGCGACGATATAAATTCTATAGTACCAATATACATTTAAATCAATAAAATATCTACTTTTGAACAAGGTTCATTGATTCGATATATATACTTTAATTTCTGAAGCTGAATAAATCTGATTTTTAAATAATATTGATTTGTTCATTCAAGATGTTGAAACTCATAATATTAAGTTTCAAAGTTAACAGCTTTTAATTTAAATTAAATACATCATTTGAAACAATCGATAAAAATGCAAACAATTCCGAAACAATATTACCATATAGTTACTCTTTCTTTATTAAAAATTTGAACACTAGACTTATTGCTAAATCATATTGTTGTATATATATTTTTAATTTTAAACAGAATTTAGTTGAAAGCATTCTACGAGACGTTGTCATTAAAAAAGAAACAATTGTTGCTATATTTAAAAAGATGCATATGTAATTGAAGACATTGCAGATAACAATTTGGATTAAGATAACATCAAAACATTATGATATCATCTGAAAACATATATCAAAATGGTTAAACTTTTCATTTTAGTTTTGTACTTGATATTTTAAAAAGTAGTTAAAAACGATTGTTATAACTTGCAGGAAAGTTTAAGTTTATAATACGTTGATAAGGACTTGATATCAAGTCGAAACATGTTGGCAATCAATCAAATTTAATTGTAAACATAAAAAAAAAGGACAAGCCTCCAAATGTATTATTTGTAAACACAGTATTTCGATAGATCGAGTTTTTTTAATTTTCTTCTTTAACATTCAATGAATGAATAAACATACGATTGAATGGACTGCAATTCTCTGAATTTAGTTTTTCATCACGCAATGAATTCGATATAGTTTAACTCACACCGACCCTCGATTTAATATTGCCATGAAATAATACTGTCGATATTTTGATGCGCAGCGACCTCAGGTGTACAAACAGACCACAAGCGAATTGATAAAGACTCTCACGAGTTTAATCTTTCGCTTTGAGTATTTCTATTTGATTTCCAAACCGAACAGCAGTATTCCAATTTGTTTCCTGCAAATTCTTTGCATACATACCAAACTTCAGAATACTTTTTCTGTACAAGAAGTTTCAACTTCAAAACCCCATGTCTTCCGCAAGAGAATTCAATATGAATCAACGTCAAATTGTCCATATTTTAAATTGAGTTTTCCTAATTTTTGTCAGGCTTTCAAAAAATAATGTTATTATTTGAAGAAAAAGTCAGAGGACACAATGACAGTTGTTGGTCTTTTGAAACTCGAATTGTATGCCAGCGGCGAATGGGCAAGCGTTTGGGCGGCTTCTCCGGTTTCAACCGTCTAGCCGCTTTCAGCACACCTCGTGTGCTGAAGGCCGTCTCACAATAATAATGATCATCATAGAACATTTATTATCAACCGCTTTCTTTGCTTCTTTCCAGACTCGAGGACTTGAAAAAAAATTATAGTGACTCACTCTTTTTTATCGAAGACGGTTATGTTTTCATTGAAGGGACACATCCTTCGAGAGGACAACAACAAACACTTCATCCCATCCAACATAATACCCAACATATCTAACAACCACTTAAACTGATAATACAGAACCCCATCTGCTTATATTCACCAATGATTAAAGTTCCACTCCAAACTTAATCAGACCATTTTTTTTATTTCACGACTTTTATTTAAACCTGCAAACTTCATGAGAAAAAATTAAGAAAAAGTGATTGACTAAATTATGATCGGCGATATTCGGCTATTGTGGCTGGGGTGGTAGACTGCTTTAGTTCAAACAAGTTCTTTAAAACTATATCTTTTGTATAATAATTATAATTTTTTGGGTACGTTATCATTCCTAATCCTTTTGTCCACCATATGACTCACTTCGTATTTATTTCTAAATGTAAATTCAAGTAGATCAATACATGTTACCACCGCAAGATATTATAGAGTTTATTATACACATGATATATTCCTCGTTTAATATGAATGTCCATCCTGGAAGCGATTATATCTATACGTTGTGTCAATATTCACTATCTAACACCGTCCTCAATGCATATAACATAGAGGGACGGTGCTTTAATTTAGTTCAGAGTTCAGGGTATAGTGTACGGTACACAGTATGGTAATGGCCGCCTCACCGCCATATCCATATCCATAAACCGAGATGGGTTAGGTAAGCTCGAATCCGGAAATTAGCAATGCAACGAGCCGTATGTGCTCCTACATTCAGTGCTTGGCCAATCGAAACCCTGCGGCACTCTATGAAGCCTATCAGATCCCTTACATGTTCCCTAACCATTTATACGTATTCAAGCAATCGGATTTGATATATAGGGTGACCCTTTCGCAACGACCTTCCTACTTTCCGTGACACATGCATCAATTGCAAAACCACTTCCAACGACCCTTTCATTTCTGCTCATCTAATTTTCATCAACAACTGTTCCGTTCCAGACTTTGATGTCACATTTTCAAGCTAGTGGCCATTATATATTTATAAGAGTTATTTTGAAAAATATACCTCTTTAGATGGTCATATTTGTTTCCCTTTTGATATTAGTATCTAATATTAACTTATATATATATAAAAATATATAATGTAGAATTTTATAATGCTCAAAAGAGTAACTGTCTTAAAAACAATAGAGATCCAAGCGCTATTTCGACTTTCAGAGAACGTAACTGAAAATAAAATAGGCTAGATTGTTGAAACTTTTGGCGATGATTTGAACAAAATTAATACAAAATGTAATTTAAAGTTAAAATCACGTAATAGCACCCGAAAGGAAAACCAGAAGGAATGTAGGTGGAGCCACTCTGCAGTTGAATGAGAAAAAAATTCCCGGTCTTTTTTCGGCTTTTTCGGGTGTTCAAAAATTAGGGACCATCCACATATTACATAACTCTTTTGGGGGAAGTAGGGTTTAAGAAAGGTTAAGTAACATTTTTGTAAATATAATCATCTCTTTTTAACTAAAATAATATAAGATGGTAGGATGGAGAGAAAAAAATTATTTTTAAAAATATTTTGTTGAAGTATGTGTGAAATTTAAGGTATCCTACCAGGATGACCCGTGATTTAAAAAAAATGCATATATCACTTTTGGCCACCACAGAGGGATTGAAAGTTTTTAAAAATTTTTAAATTAAAAATTTTCTATGGGTAAAAAACCTATTGCAGATTTTTTATATCTATAGTTTTTTATAAGAAATAATATTATAATATCATATGTTAGAAAAAATAATTTTTGATCAAGCTAGACTTTTTTCGAAATAGCAACAAAAATTAAGTTTTTTGTAATTGGTTAATGGGATACTTATTTTCACATTTATATATATATAAGTTCTGCGCGAAAAGAAAAAAATACCACTATTTTTTTCACACGAACATTTTTTTAACTTAGTTCTCAGACCACTTCAATATTGTCAAAAAGTGCAAAATTAGCACCATTAAAAGTTGCCAAGATTCTTTAAATTAAACGAGAAAAGATATGTGCCCGAATTTTATTTTAAATTGAAATTAGTGTTCCATAACAAAATCAAAAACTGTAATATTTTCGTTAATATTAAAAAAGGCTGTGTCTAGTCGTACCGAAAAATTAGGGAAGCTGTAAAAGGGGATGGACTAGTCGTTCCGAAAACTCGGTATGAGAAACTTCGTAAGAAATTCTAAATTCATAAAAAAAGATTTTTTCTTAAATATGATCTTATGTTATTATTTGTTATCGAAAACTGTACGTATACAAAATTGGCAATGATTTTTGCACACATATGAAGCGTTATATTTATAGTGAAAATATTAAATTACTGAAAGTTACGTAACAATGGAGGGGGGGGGGTCATTGTCTATTGTTACAGTAGCGTTACAAAGGGGGAGGGAGAGAGGGCCCAATATCGTCCGAAAAAGCGTTACGTAATATATGGACGACCCCTTACTCAGGTCATTTAAAATTTAAAATTTAGGCCTTCAAAACTAAACAATTTATAATAATTGTAAGTATTAAACACAGAATTTGTAAATTAAACAATATTTTATATCCAAACGTTCAATATTGCACAATACAACTAAAAATTAAAAATTTTACTTTCAAATGAACAATGTGCAATTAACTATGCCTTCAAACAGAAATTGTTCAAATTGAGAAATTTTAAACTGAGTTTATTTGAAATTAAAACCATAAAAATTAAAAAATCTTACTTATACGTTCAATTCAAATTTATTCTATCAAAACGCGTTCCGTTTAAAATTATTCAATATTGAACACTTCAAACTACAAATTTTGGAAGTATTAAGGCTTTAAATGTGAAATAAAATAGAGGAATAAGAAAACGGGTTAATATCAAAACTGTTCCAAACAGTTTTTTCAAAACTTTAGGCTCCAAACTAAAAATTGATCCAATATTACGGGGTTTCAGTTGAAACAGTACCATTTTTAATAGTTGAATTTTAACATATTGCATCTGAAATTTCTGAATTTGCAAGAATGTCAATTACGTAAATTCCGAATATCAAGGCTTTTAATTTGAAACAAATTTTTAAATCTATATCGGCTCAATTCATAATTGCTGAATTTCAAATAATACTCTACTTTAAACTTACAACTTTATGTTTTATGGTAATAAACTTCCAATACATTTATTGTAAACTTATCTCTTTTTCCGAGAACTTTGGCTTCTAATCTTAAATTTTTTTTGACAAAACATGATTCTGAGTAATTATGCAAACAAAAAGAAGAAAGGCGAGGAGGGTAAGAAGAAGAAACAAAGGCTTGACTCCTGGTTTGCACGTACGTTCAGGGAGCTACTTCAGTGTTTCTCCTCAAACTATGCTTCCCTCCTTTCCTGTCCTATTTTTTTTCTTTTCTTTCAGAGTCTAAAGCTTCGCAGGAGCTCCGGAGGGCCAAAGAGCGAAGAACGAAGACCTCGCACGGCTGCACTGAGGAAGTAAGGGAGGTTCTTCTCTAGTTTCGCGGAGTGACTCGTCTAACAAGTTACTACTAACGAGCTCCACTTTTTGACTGGTAGAATGCAAAGTAAAAAAGGGCGAAGCAAGTCAAGAAGGGAGTGGGGCTTCATATTGCAATAGTTATGACTCACTGCAAACACTAGTGCATTGAGAAAAATATCAAAGGAATTTAAGAAAACGTGACGATGAGGTCGTTAAAATAACTAGGAGAGGCTACTGTGAAAGGGCTCATCAGGTGGAGGAAGAATCATGGAATAAAATAATGAAAACATGGAAAAGGAGACATTTTTACAGCAAAAAGAAGGTTTTGGAAAGTGAAATATGAAATTTTAGATTTGATTATATTTTTGAAATTCCAAAAAGCTTCAAGTTGGTACAAATTGAATTTCAAGTATTGGGATAAAAAGAGATATGATTAAGGTATGTAGTGAGACTAAAAGGGGTGGATATATCGTAGGAAATGAAATTTTGAGAGCGACTGTACGCCACTTATGTCGCTTGAGCGAGTATGGCCAACATGGGAGACCCCCTACACGGCATTCACTATTCCTATGGGGTGGTAAATATGGCCACTCTAATGGCGCCTGAACGCCGTTTCTCTTTCCAACGCGTTCTAACAACGCAAGAAGTACTTCCGCCATCACAAAGCCTTATCGCCAATCGCTCTTTGCATCTTACATTGTTGAAAGATGCGGTTCTCTTTGTACAATCTATATTACGAGCACCGGAAATCGATAAATCGAGGCAGGGCGTTCTTGGGGTGAAAATATTTCCTGTACTTGAATGAGGATTGATGTTTAAATTCAACATCTCTTTCTATTTTCCATTTATCTGCAGACTAATAAACGGTTGAAAGAAATATTTCGTTTTTGGTTAAAATAAACATAATTTTAAAAATAATATACTGCAGATTTGCAATTGCAGTTGATGCCAAGTTATACAAACACTGACTAAGAATAATTGAAAATGAGAAACATATGAAAAGACGCTTTCTTGCTTCATCTACAGAGGTACGTATTTCAGAATTTTGTTCAGTTAGAATTTAAAGTGACATTTCAAATTCCATAAATCTAAGATAATTTAAAGCAAAAGCGTTCAAAATTGACCAATTTTTTAAGGACCAATTTTAAATAGTAAGTATTCAAAAGAATGTAAAATTTGAAGTTAAGTTCAATATTTAACAAGGTCGTTCAACGAGTACAAATTTTACAAATTTCAAATTGCGACGTTCAAAATTTGAAAATTTTCAAATTGTAGCATTTTCAAAACAACAATTTAAATTGGAATCCTGAAACAATTAATAATATTGAACTGAAAGCTTTTCAGAATTTAAAATGATATTTCACGCGCCTAAAACTCTACCATTTTTAATTTGAAATCAAAAAAAGTACACAATTCCAAAATTAGGATATTTTAAATTAAACAACCTGAAATTTTCAACCATAATAATGTTCCTTACATTACCTCTAAGTACAAAAGCATAAAATGTTGCAATTTCAATTTATAATGTCCAAACTTTTTGAGAATAAAATCTTAGATTGAATAATTACTAAATGATGAGAAGTTCAAAGTTAAACAATTTCCACTTGAATATGCATCTGATATTTAAAAATGAAATACAAATTTCAAATCGAAAATGCTAAGATTTGCAAAATATTTATTCTGAACCTCAATAAGTAATTAAGGGAACATTTTAATAGTTCAAAAATATACAATTGAAAATTGGAAGAGAAGCGATACAAAATTAATTCTTTCCATTTTAAAGTAGTTTAAACAGACTAATTCAAACTATTTAAATGATTAAAAAAAACTGAATAACTTCCGAAGTGGTTTATACTTCTCAGGTGCTTTTGAGAATTGTTTTCCAGTTTTATGTAAGGATTGCACTTGAAATGCAAAAAATTTCTGTAATCCTTATGACTGATGATAAACATTTTGTTTATATTTCCAAGCTTATCTTTTCGAGTACACTTTCTACTGATAAGTGGTACAAAGACTCTAAAACTATTAGAATAAACACACTGAAAAAAATGGTTGCTTGAGAAAACTAATAAAATAGTAGAGCCAACTACTTTAGTTTGCATTATATGCCGTTGACACTCAAGTGGTTATCGTTAATACTTTTATTTCTAAGAATGATAGTACATACTTACTACTTTATTCGTGGTCGCGACAACTCAATTCCCATGGTAAATATGCATTTTCAGGTATTTGTACTTACTACTTTAAGTAGTAAGCCTTACAATTCAATTAGGAGTTCTTAGTACTAAAGGTGGTAATCCTTACTATTAAAATTAGTAAAGTTCCTACTCCTGGAAGGAAAAATGCCTCTTCCATCAAAAATAAATTTTCCCTTAAGGTGTCGTTAATATATTATGTAACGCTTTTAGGGGAGGGGGAGGGTTAAAGAGGACCTGTTATAGTCCTTTTACGATGGGAGAGGATTCGAGAAAGGGTATGACAAATTTTTTTAATGCAATAATTCTAAAAAATCTAAAATAATATAAGAGGATAGGGAGGAGTCAAAAAAAATTATTTGAAATCTGGATAACCCGTTACTTAAAAAAATGTACATATAATTTTGGCCGCCACATAGGGGTTGAAAGTTTTTAAAGTTTAAAAAATTAAAAACATTTTCTATTGGCTTACAAATAATTTCGAATTTTTAATGTGTATAGACGTTCACAACAAATAATACTATATAATCATATTTTAGAAAAAAATTATTTTTGTTCAAGTTAGAATTTGTTGAATTACCCACAAAAGTTACGTTTTTTAATTCGGTTAACGGGGTACTTAATTAAAATTTTTTCAAAATATTTCTCATAAAATTAGTTAGGTTGGAATGGAAGAAAACACTACTTTTTTTTAAACGTGAACATTTTTTAAAACTTTGTTCTTAGGCCACTTCAAAACAGTCAAAAAATGCAAAATTAGCATCATTAAGGGGCTTGTCTATTTTCTCACTTTCAAAAAATCGATTTTTTTTGTGCCTAATTCGATAGTATACTATCGAAGAATAACTATCTCAGAATAGCTTTAAGTAAGAAAAATTGAATTTTATAACCAAAAATTAGTTGTCAAAACTTTAAAAGCGTTTTTCTTAAAACTGCATTTTCAAAAATGGCTGCAACTCTAGCTCGAAGAAAAATTAACGAATCGATTTGAAATGTTGCACGAATATTCGTAACATGTTTTTACATACCATGAACTAGGATCTTTTCGATATTTCAAAAAATATAAATTTGCCGAGCAAAAAATGAACGTTTTTTTGGTGAAAATTTGAATTTTTTTTCAAACCGCTGCAATTTTTTTAATTTTCAATATTTTAAAAAGATCCTAGTTCATGGTACGGGGAAAATCATCAAGTTTAACGTGAAAAAAAAATTTCAGATACTGGCATTCTGAAGACCTCTACAACTGCAGCCGATTTACAATTTCATTTTTGGATGACTCGACATCGGAGTGTGTAACTCGGCTTACAGTTGATATTTTTTTCATAAAATTTTGTGTATTAACTTGTCAATAGTATCTGCATATATCCTCATAATTGTAAAATATTTGACCGCATGGTTTTTTTATGAGTCCCGAAAAATCACCTCCATTTTCCGCCGAGAAACTAGACTAGCCCCTTAAAAGTTGCAAAGTTTTTGTAATTGAAACGAGAAGAGTTACGTGTTACAATGTGTGAGTATGAGTGGAGGGGTGCATTGTCTATTTTAGCGACAGCGATGCAAGGAGGATGGAGGTTTAAAAAATCGTCTAAATATCCATTACGTTATACATAGACGACCCCCAAAGAGTGTAAAAAGTTGAAGAATTGCTATGAAATCAAGAAACTTAAACACGCAGGTAAAAAATATTTAATTCGAGTTACATGTGGAACTTCCAAAATTGTTCCTAAGTAACGTAATTTCGTTCTATCAATGAAGTGTGTGAATTCACATAGAGAATCATGAGAAAAAATTGTTGCTACACAAAACTGGTTATTATTTTCACCCTCGAAGTAGTTGTCGCAGTAATTTCATCTTTACTAACAAAAAGCTCGTTTATCCTAACAAACCATTTTTTCAGTGCAATAACATATAAAAAATATCTCGAATATATTGAAAATTGGTATGAAATTTGGAAAAGTGGTAAACATATATAAATAGAATTCCCAGAATATTCAACCATAGAATAGCTCTCTGCATTGACAACCAGAACGAAGACTTCAATACCACTCCAAATGAGAGGATTCGATTAAAAGCAGAGAAATCTCCTGGTAAAACAGCCCGGTGAAGAGACCCACTAAAGCTGTGTGTGTAGGTATACATATATATATATATAGATACCTTCGAATAGAAATTCAGGGAGATTCAAAGATCGAAACCCTTCAAAGATTCAGCAGAATACTGGCATGCGTTTCCTTTTCACCCGCTCACTTCTCGTCTCTTTCTATCCTTCATGGATTTGAAAACGAAAAGCCCAGGGCACAAAGAACAAAAGAGAACGAACTCGGGGTGCTCTCTTCTCATAAAGGCACAAAAGTACATCTCGTGCTCGAGGAGACCCCACGATCTATTTGGTAAACAGGCAAACGGATGGGCGAACGAATCCACGCACCGATAAATGGACATACATACAGACAGGCATGGATAGACAGAAATACAGACATATAGACAGACAAGCAGACAGATAGATATACCGATCGACCGATGAACAGACAATGCCGCTCATCGCTCGATGGACAAAGCAGCTATTGCGTAAACACTCCAAACCTGCCGACAATAGGAGAAAATATAATACAGCGAATCTCACTGCTTCTAGATTACCCGGATAACCACGGAACTTCTGTGTTTCCGATGTAGTCTTGTACTCTTCTTACTATTGTCGTCGATCCGCGATGCTTCGGGCGAGATAGAATTCAGAGGATGCGAAAAGGAAAGAGAAAACGTTTCGACTTTGATTGCCGGTGTACCCATTTCGATTTCTCCATTTGTAGGTGCCTTATATTCTTATATCGTTTCGAGTGCGTGTTTCCCGTATGGGTAAACTTGCACCCGAGGCGATGCTTTGTGGGTAGGAGAAGAGAATAGGATGTTGCGGTTTTTAAATCCCTGGTTAGGAAAGAAATCTGGAAAGGAAACTCAATGCTGTCCTGTCCGGCCCTGTGTCGTGAAAGAAGCAAAGAAAATTCGAAACAGCCCAAAGCAAAGGCTCAATTTCTGAAAATTGCCAGGATTGTTTGTCGGGTGAATGAGAGAATTCTATACGTAATCGAAAAAAGAGACATGGTTCTAACTGGAAGGAGAGTGAGATGTCCTTTCAGTTTGAAGTGTAAGCTTGTACAAATTGAATAGTCTTCTTTCTGTACAATAGAAAAATCTATAAACGTTTTTGAAGCATGTTAAGTATAGAGTACTCCTTGAAGTTGAACTATACTGCTGTTCGATTCAGATCGAGATATCTATACGTTTTATCTTGATAATATTAATTGGCAGGTATTCGATTACACTAACACTCGATTGAACCAAACAACATTTGAACCAAAACAACTGAATGTGACTATATTTTTTGTGAGTTCTAAAAGAATCATAGAATATCACTGGCTGAGGTTGGCGCCCAATAGCGATATTTTTCAAAATTATAATAACATTCAATTGGTTTGGTTCAAATAGTCTGCCTTCAAGTCTTCAAATGGGCTGCCTTGGATCTCTTCTTAAGAGGATGCCAAAAAGTGCAGTTTTCGATCTTGACAGTTGATCTATAAATTATTATTCATAAAGCTTAAATTATTGAAATTCGAACGTTTAAAAAATGCACCCCTTCAAAGATTTGGTCTGATTAGAATTTGTTTATTATTCGTAATAATTGGATTTTCAAAATTTGAAACTCTTGATTACAAATATTTAAAGCTTGTGGTTCAAAATTAAAGCTTTCCAATTCTGATAACTATAATTTTTAAGTTTTACATTGTATACGTTTTCAATTTTAAATTGTCAAATTTATAGAACCTTTAACTTCAAATTGTATAGTTTGAACACTAGGACTTCGAAATATGAAAATTTTTCTACTTTAATTGTTTTTAAAAGAGTAAACTAAAATAAAAAATATTAAAACAGTATATTTTAGGTGCACTTTTTAAGTAAAATATTCCACTGAATAAATCCAATTCTATATGCATTTCTCCATCTTTCCACATGTCGAAAATCGTTTTACTTAAAAGTATCGCGTTGCAGCTTCTCTGTAACGGATCTAAAACTTCCCCAGTGAGTTTTTGAGAGATCTGATTTCCCACCACGAGACTCGACTGGCTTCTCTTGGGACCAGATGAATTTGCAGTCATCCCCGGGGAAAGCGCAAAACCTAAGTTCTTGCCCCTAAAATTACTAACACACTCTAATTCTAATGAACTTATGCGGCGCAAGATTTTAATTCTTTTAATTAAAACAAAGTATAAAAATATCACTGAAAATGATTTAAAAATAAGAAAAAATAATGTCCAATTTAGAAGATCGGTTTTTACATTAATAAAGAAAAAATAATAAAAGAATCGGTAGAGCAAGGCCCATTATCAGAAGTCAAACTATATAATGTATAAAGCGAAACGGGCAATACATAATTCTATATTCATTCCGACTGAGCTGTACGGTAGCGAGACCTGGATCTATCAAAAAAAGGATAAGAGTAAAATTAATTTGATTAACATGAAATTCCTGCGCACGATATGAGGAGACACTAGTTGACATATGTCAAACAAATTTTTTAAGATGGTTTGGACCTGTTGATAGAATGAAAGATGAACGACTAACAAAACAAGTGTATCAAGGTAAAGTAAATGGCAGTGTGCCCAGTGGCAGACCGCGGAAAGAATGGATAGAATGTGTGAATGAGACCCTAATTCAAAGAGACATAAGAAGCCATAGAAACACAAGAGCTTGTATGAAAAAATGCATGAACTTAGAGGAAGCTAGAGAGGTATGCCATGATACAAAAGTGTGGTGACAAATAGTTCATATAAAGAGTGTCAGTGGAGTGAATGACGCTTTAAACAAAAGACCTTGAATACTAATGGGCCCGAGGGGAGCTTTACATGATGACTTTGTGAGACTCGTCACTTGCGGTGACCGATAGAGAGATTGATCAGAAACCTGGGTCGGAGCAGTGTTGCAGAACAAACCTGGGTCGGAGCAGTGTTGCAGAACGAACGCGTTATTTGACTAAATAACACGGGAATTCTAGATCAATCTATAAATCTATACCCCCTCCCTCACATTACTCCCTTCCTCCCCAAGTGAGTCACGCTTAATGGTATAATATGGCTATATTTACGTCGTAGCAATATCTAATTTTTTACCTTTTAAGCTGTCGCAAGTACAGCGAGTAGAAGGAGAGCATTGCTATTCTCCAAGAGGGAAGGTAATGAGAACGGATAACCAGAAAGTCTAGAAAGCAAAGTAGCATCAGCCTCCCTTATGTGAGTTAAAAACAATAAGTATGTAGCTTGACTGAGACGGATCTGCCACTTGAAAAACTCATCAGTGTTTCCAGAGCCTGGCTGATATATTTCAATGGTAGCAGAGTGGAAGACGAATTTTAGAGCTAAAACTGTCTGTTTTTTAATTTTCTATCTCAAATATTAAACATCGCCCTTATAACTTATAAATATATTAAGTTTTAGACAAATCGAAACTTGCTATTTAAAATGAATATTTTACTTAACGGGAGAAGATTATTAACGGTTTGAAACCTATTATGCACTATATTTTCCAAATACTGCTCCTAATACAAAGATTAATTACGCAGGTCGACAGAAGTGAACTTTTTTTTGTACCAAAAGATTGGACCGGGTGACCTCGAAAATTTTGATGTCCTAAAAACGAATCCGTTGACCATATTTCTCCTATACGCCAGGATTTCGAAATATCCTAAACCTCAAAAGTAAAAAATGGCAATTTTCAGCCATATTTGAAACAATATAACACAAGCAGTGATGGGTTTTCTCTGAAATATGGCACATTAACTATTTCAGTTTCACACTGAAAAATAGCAGAAGAGGCGAAGAAACCAAATAAATTTTCTGTTGTTCGATTGATAAAGGGTTTGGCATCTAAAGGTTTTTGAGTTTGCTCGGAAAAAAGAATCGGTTTTATATGATCCAAAATGGAAATTAAAGGTAAAAAGAAGTAGTACACGATGACGTGAGCACTTGTCAGAAAACAATAGCTGCTTGTGTTATATTGTTACAAATATGGCTAAATATGGCCATTTTCTAAATTCACATTAAGATATCTCGAAATTCTAATGTATACGAAAAATTTGGATAACGGATTTGTTTTTAGGACATGCACATCCTTCGGGCTCACCTACTGTTCGTCCAAAAAGTTTAGGCAGCTCGATTTTTGTGCAGATTTTCATGAAAATCTCAGCAAAAAAAAAAATCTAAAAATATGAGACAACATGCATGTTGCAGGTAGATTAACATTATTTTCGAATCTTCTTACAACTTCGAAATATCTTTTAAGATAATACAGTTTTCAGATACATTTTTTAAATCATGCAAAATTAAAAAACTCGTATTCACATATTTCAGATTTTTTTCGACTTATTGTGAAATCTTCAAAACTGGAAAAATGAATGTTTCAAAATAACACCTAAATCAAAAAAGAAGAATTTTCAACAATAAAAGACGAATTCGTCTATTTTTATACATTTTCATCTAAAAAATATCAAATTTCTTTAAAAATAGTAAAGTTAACTTACTAATAAAAGAATTAATTTTCCACAAAGTAGATAAAGTTTTAACCAAAAAAGACAAAACAAGTTTTAACCAAAAAGATGAGTTTTCTACAAAACAGTTGCATTTTTGAGCCAACTCCAAAGGATAAATTTTAATAAAAAAATGGGAAAGTTAAATTTTCATTTAAAAAATTAATTTTCCACAAAGTAGATAAACTTTTAATAACAAAAAAACAATCTTCAACCAAAAACGTTATTTTTAACCAAATAGTTGAATTTAAACCAAATAGTTGTATTTTCAACCTACAAACAAGCATTCTCAATTAAAAAGAAGAATTTTTGACAAAAGAATACGACTTTTCAAACAAATTTTTAAATTTTCAACTAAAAAAAAATAAATTTTCATGCAAAAATGGAAAAGTTCAATTTTCAATAAAAAAATTAATTTTCCATAAAGTAGATAAACTTTAAACCAAAAAATGCAAAATAATTTTTAACCAAAAAGATGAATTTTACAAAACAAGTGAACTTTTAAGACAAAAATATGAATTTACTACAAAACAGTTTAATTTTCAACTAAAAAGTATTTTTAATCAAATAGTTTCATTTTCCACCTTCAAAGAGGAATTCTCAACGAAAAAGAAGAATTTTCTTCCAAAAAAAACAAATTTTTAAACAAATTAATTAATTTTCACCTGAAAAGAATAAATTTTAAACCAAAAAAGGGAAATTAAATTTTTAATAAAAAAATTAATTTTTCTCAAAGTAGATAAACTTTTAATAACAAAAAAATAAAAACAATTTTCAAAAAAAAAAAAACAATTTTCAATAAAAAAATTAATTTTCTACAAAACAATTGAATTTTCAAGTCAAAAGGATAAATTTTGTACGAAAAAAGTTCAATTTTACTGTGCTGTACGGTAGTGAGACCTGGACATACCAAGAAAAGGATAAGAGTAAAATTAACGCGGTTAGCATGCAATACCTGCGCATGGCGTTCCGTAAAACGCTAATGGACAAAGTTAGTAACGTCGATCACTTTTTTGGTTAAAAATGTAACAGTTTGATTGAAAATTCAACTCTTCGGTTAAAATTTGAATCATTTTCTTGAAAGTTCATTTCTTTGGTTTAAGATTCATAATTTTAGACCAAGAAAACGATAAGAGTAACATTAACGCGGTTGGCATGCAATACCTGCGCATGGCGTTCGGTAAAATGCTAATGGACAAAGTTCGTAACGCGAGAATCCTCAATGAAAGTGGTATAGATGAGACACTATTTGACAGAAACGAAAGAAATTTGTTGAGAGAAAAAAAAGGGAGATGGTTTGGGCATGTTCAGAGAATGAAAGATGAACGACTGACGAAACAAGTGTATCAAGGTAAAGTAAATAGCAGCATGCCCAGAGGCAGACCGCGGAAAAAATGGTTAGAATGTGTGAATGAGGCCCTAATTCGAAGAGACATAAGAAGCCATAGAAACACGAGAGCTTGCGTAAAAAAAATGCATGGACGTGAAGGAAGCATGAGAAGTATGCCAGGGCAGGAAAGTGTGGCGACAAATAGTTCAAAGGAAATGCATGATGAAGAATGACAGTGGAGTGAAAGAATCCTGAAACAGACCTCGGATACTAATGGGTCCGAGTGGAGAGCTTTACATGATGACTTTGTGAAGCTCTTTGCCTAGGGTGATCGTTAGAAAGATTGATCGGCGACTAGGGTCGGTGCAGTGTTGCGGCGTATATGGCTTAATGGTATAATAATAACAATTTATATCTAAAAGAAACGGAGATTAAAGAAAAAAATTTCAACTAAGTCTTGAACGATTATTAACAGATTAATTAATTAATTATGAATCTTTATAGATTATGGATTATATATGTTTCTCACTGTTTTTCATATATGAAGAGTAATTAAGAGTTTTACGCTCTGTCGCACGTGCAGTTCTCTTATCGTGTTTTAACCCAGGGCGATTCCACTCAATCGTCATTGCCCGATAATTACTTGAGCGTCGTACCATTTTAACCGTTGATAAAAGTTTCCAATGGCACTAATAGTGAAACGAATAAAGGAGACTAATATCTCCTGCATGTATTTAATAGTCACGAATGAAAAAATAAATGTATTGTTTTTTCAATTTTTTTTGTTCAACAATGAAGTAGGAAAAATATTAGGCCCCTTCATTCTATCTTTAGGAAAAAGAGGGCGGTTCATGAGCCATGTCGAAAGTTCATTAATTTATTATTAAAAGCCCGAAAATTACATTTTTTAGGGTGACCGTTTTAATCAAGGAGTAAAATTGAGGGCCGGGATGCAATAAGAAGACGAGCGCTCGAAAACGCAAACAATTTATTGTCTAAGCGTCTCGTTATATACAAATATTAAAGTTAGAAAATTAAATTTAAAAAATACGGGCTCATGGAGAATCACAAGATGGAACTTTTTCCTATTTTAACTTTTTCCCATTAAGATATTTAATAATAAAATTTTAAAAAGTCACAAACAATTTTCTCCAAATTCAATTATTTTTTCAAACAGAAATCGTCATAACTCAGCCAAATATTATTGAAACTTTTTGAAAGTTGGTATACACACAGTATACTCTAGTGATGTCTAAAAAATAAAAAATAAACAATTTAAACTGAGTATTGTTCAATAATAATTAATTGAAAATTGAGATCGGTCGGTAATCATATTTTTTTAGTTTCACTGACAAAAAGTATCGAGGAATGTTCATAGTAAAAAAAAACTTTTAGTGAGGAATTTGTTCTTCACTATTCAAGGAAGATTTTTGGAAATTTTTAGATCGATTTATTGAAAATTTACGGAATTAGGTGTTTTATAAGAAAGCATTCGATGCCGCCAACGACGAGTACGATGCCTAATTTAAAAGCTTGAATAATTTTCAATTTAATCATTTTCAACTAAAACGTAATAATTTAATGCCGCTAAACTTCAAAATTACGAAATTTAAATTTTTATAAATTGAACAGTTCAAAGATTTCTGGTTAAAAATATAAATCCTCCCTATCTTTTTTATTGAAATTAAAAAATTCAAACTATCGAAACTGAACATTTTTTTCATTTAAAGCAATTTAACAGTATTAATTTAAACATTAGGTAAAAAATGAATGTTATGATTGAAAATTCAACAATTTGTTAAAAATTTTTGGGTTTTGTTGAAAATGCGTCTTTTCTGGTAGAAACTTAATTTTATTGTTTGAAAATTCAACTATTTGGGTAAAAATTATTGTATTTTGATGAGGTTTCATTTCTTCTGTTATAAAATTAATCTTTTTGTTAAAAACATATTTTTTCGGCTTAAAAATTCAACATTCCGGATGAAATGTTTTTTCTTTAGTGACTGAAAAATCTTGCTCCGTTGAAAATTCATCTTTTTGATGTTAAAATTCATCCCTTGTGGTGAACAATTCATCTTTCTTTGAAATAGGTTCGCTGATTTGTGGAGGAAAGGTGGCGCCTAGGTCCCTCACGCAACTGTCCCCGGGCTGCAAATATTGAATATATCAGTCAGGGTAGTTTTGAATCCTAATTTCTTTTTTTCTCTAAAGTACCATCCATATAGAAGTAAAGGACTGCAAAATTTGAACCCCTAAAAGTAAAAAAATTTCCCCGCTCTGGAAAATACTAATTTGCTTCCAGATCCTGAAAAATGTCTCCGAGGTCAAAGTCGAGGTGGCAAAAGCCTAGAATAATTTCAGTTCTTTCGGGAAAGAAATTGGTGAAAGGGGTGAGTTTTGGCAGAGGGAGAATATTC
The DNA here is from genome assembly GCA_011634705.1 of Andricus grossulariae. NCBI lineage: Eukaryota > Metazoa > Arthropoda > Insecta > Hymenoptera > Cynipidae > Andricus > Andricus grossulariae. Next base: position 202,478,262 of record JAABKJ010007545.1, read on the forward strand.
CAAAGGATGAGAAAAAGAGAAAGGGAATTGGTGGCGGAGGGGGGGGGGTCGCATAAGAGGGGTGGAAACGTTCCACCACATTCAACGGGGTTAGTCGAAGCGCAGAAGGTATTGTCTCGACGATTATTTATGGCGAATTTTAAGCCCCTAAGTGTGGCTGCTGTAATAATTAACAAAAGGTATTATGCGGCAGAACCTACCCCTTGGACAGGGATGGCATTTTGTTCGTTTATAAGGTTGCTTGGATGGTTCCGCCGATTTGCGGAGAAAAGGTGGCACCTGGGTCCCTCACGCGATTGCCCCGGGGCTCATTTACTAATGAGTACGGCCCTATACATCACCAGTAATATGCTTTCTTTTAATTTATAAGTTCGCTGTGCTTAAAACGTTATTTTCTCCTACTTTACGGTGTCTCCTACTTTTATTGAAAGAGGGATTAAAAGTGGCAAAAAAATTTTATAAAATATTTAAAGTGGAAGTTAATGTGCAGCTTTAGAGGACTGTGAACGAGAGTAATGAATACGTTTTTTGCGCTGACCTTTCTCGCGATAAACTCACGAAATGCTGACATTATTTTTTTTTAACTTTTATATATATTTATTTAGTTTATCCTTTTTTAAAATAATGTATACACATTTGCAAACAAAATCAATTGAAGATTAAAAAATTAATCATTAAAATTATACCGCCTAAATTTTTGTACCCCATTCAAATTCTATTTCATCTTTAATTTTTAATTAAAAAAAACTTCTGATGACTATAATTTTAGAAGATCTAGTTTTATGAAAGATTTGATACTTTTGTGATTTTGATTGCAAGTGTATATAAATTATTTAAAAATGAGATTTTCCCATTTCTTGCTTAAAAAAGTTAATGGAAGGATTCAAAATTTGAACGATCAGAAATTATTAAAGTTTTTTTCATTTCTAATTATAAAATGACGAATTTCCAGTACTTTTGAAATTGTTCGTTTTTTGACGACTTTACATGAACAAAAGTTTGATTTGAAATTTTACTATTACAAAAATATTGAAAATTAATTTATACATTAAAATGAATTCATTTTAAGAAATGTCTTTATTTCGAAAACTTTAAAATACAACTTTGTTTAACCTTGAAAACTTCATTGAAAAATTAGACAATTTGAAACCTTCTCATTTCTCTTTATTTTTTGAAAAGGTTTAAGGTAAAAATTATTCTTTCAAAATAATTATGTAACAATTTAACCTCATGTTTATTATTCTTACAAAAATGTTTAATTGTTTGTTCTTAAGAGCTTTTTATTTAAATTTGTTTAATTTTAACTCTTCGCAATTAAAGAATTATCAACATTTTTACAAAATCAAACATTATTTAGTTAAATACTACAAAGATGAATTTTCAACCAAAATGGTCGAATTTTCAAACAAAAACGATTAAACTTCAACCAAAAACCTGTACATTCTAAACCAAATAATTGAATTTTTAGAAGACACTTGAATTTTGAGCAACAACAAATTTTCAATCCAAGAAGACGAATTTTCTGTCCAAATAGATGATTTGTTCAACAAAATAGTTGAATTTTCGACAAAAACGGATTACTTTTTGACAAAATACTTGAAATATCAACAAAATAATTAAATTTTGAACAAAATAGTTGAATTTTTAACCAAAAAGACGAATTTTTAAACAAATAGTTGAATTTTCAGCTAAAAAACATCAAGTTTCAACAAAAATTGAAGAGTTAAATTGTCAGTGAAAAAACTCATTAATGAAAAAGAAAGGAATTTACAACAAAATAGTCCATTTTTAAACCGAAAAGATGAATTTTCAACTACAATGATGAATTTTTTTACCAAGAAGATTAGTGTTCTACCACAAAAGACGAATTTTCAACATAATAGTTGAATTTTTAACTAAAGAATGTACATTTTCAACCGGCACGGAGTAGTTTAGTTAAAAAAAAAGAATTTTCAACAACATAGTTAAATTTTCACCAAATAAATAAATTTTTAACTATAATAATGAATCTTCAGTAAAAAAATGAATTTTGAACCAAATACTTGATTTTTCAAGCAAAAAGATGAATTTTCAACTAAAAAAGATCAATTTTCAACAAAAAAGGGAAAAGTTAAATTTTCATTAAAAAATTAATTTAATAAAAAAGGAAGGAATTTACAATAAAATAGTAAAATTTTCAACCAAAAAGATGAATTTTCAACTATAATGATGAATTTTCTAACCAAACGGACGAATTTTCAACAAATAAAAATTTTTCCGTCAAGAAGGGAAAATAATTTCATGCAGATTGTTAAACATTGAAGCCAAAATACGAATTTTCCGTAAAACAGTTTAATTTTCAACAAAATATTTAAACTTTTAACTAAATAGATTAATTTTCAACTAAAATGATGAATTTTCAATTAGAACAGTTCAATTTTCAGTTCAAAAAATTATTTTTCAACTGAAAAAAGAAACGAATTTTCAACCAAAGAGATGAATTTTCAATTCAAATGATGAATCTTTAGCAAAAAAAAAGGATTTTTTTAACAAAATGGTTCAACCAAGCGGATCAATTTTCAACCAAAAAAGGATGAATTTTCAACAATATAGTTGTTTTTCAACCCAAAAAGGTTTTGGATGAAAATGAGCTTTTTTTGAAAATTTAACTATCTTCTAAAAAATTCGTCTTTTTGGCCCGAAAATGCAACTATGTTGTTAAAAATTCATCTATTTTTATAAAAATTCGTCTATTTTGATCGAAAATCCAAAGATTTGGTTTGCAAATGTAACTGTTTAGTTGAAAATAATTTTTTTTTTCAAAAATGCAACTATTTGATTAAAAATGTATCTTTCTTGGTTGAAAACGATCTATTTGTTGAAAATTCAACTTTTCAGGCTGCTAATTCAATAATTAATAATTATTGTCTTCTAGAAAATCGTCTTTATGGCTGGAAAATTCATCAATTTGGTTGAAAATTCATCTGTTTTTGGTGACAGTTTAATTGCTTTTATTTGAAAATTGAACTATTTGGTTGAAGATTCATCTTTCTTGGATTAAAATGAACTTTTTGTTTTCAAATTTAACTATCGTCTAAAAAATTCATCTTTTTGTACCAAAAATTCAACAATTTGGTTAAAAATGCATCTATTTTGTTGAAAATTAGTCTATTTTATTTGAAAGTTCAAGAATTTGGTTGTAAATGTAACTGTTTGGTTGAAAATTAATAATTTTTTGTTGAAAATGCAACTATTTGATTGAAAATATATTTTTCTTGGTAGAAAATGATCTACTTGCTGAAAGTTCAACTTTTCAGGCTGATAATTCAATTATCTTCATAAAAAATCGTCTTTTGACTGGAAAATTCAACTATTTTGTTGAAAATTAAACTGTTTCTGGTTACATTTTAATCTTTTTTATTTTAAAATTTAATTATTTGGTTAAAAATTCATCTTTCTTCGTTGAAAATAATCTTTTTCGTGAAAAATTCAACTTTTCACGTTGATAATTCACTTGTCTTAAAGAATTCGTATTTTTTTCTTGAAAGTTCTCAACTATTTTGTTGTAAATGCAACATCTCAAATTTGTCAACTGCAATTTTTCCATAAATTTTTCCTGATATTCATGAATTTTAACAAATTTTTCCCATTGCCTCTTGTATGCGAAATAATGTTCTAGCATGTTTTTATTCTTTAAATAATTTTAATTTATAAATCTTTAATTAAAAATATTTATCTTTATAATTAATGTTTTACTTTGATGTATTAATTACGTATTTATATATACATAATACATTTTTGTTTATACATTTTTTAAAACATGACTTAACATTATGGACGTATAATATAAATAATTTTTTTTTGTTACAGGATTCTGGATCAAATTTTGTGATTCACATGTGATTCTGAGATTATAAATTTATGAGGTTATGATTTTTTGATATGAAATATTTTGATTTTATGAGTTGATGTCATATTGTTGTATATATTTTAAGATACTCAAAATATGTGATACTTAATACATTATTTAAAACACGCCATAGTTGTTTTGGCATATTTAAAATGTTAATATGTTTTGTAATTATTTTGAATTCATTTGAAATTCACCCTGAATTATTACTAGATCATCCAGAATTCTTTTGTTATCTCTCTCGATTTTTTTGAATTTATCTGAATTCTATTTAATTAAATCAATTCTATTCTGTTCAATTTACTTTTTTTTTTTAATTTTCAGTCTGTGTTTGATTCGTCTTAAAGTGTTTTAAACTCTTTTTGAATTCTTTAACATTTTATCAAATTATTTTGAATTATATGAGAATATATATAGCAGAATATATCATTATATTTTTTAAAAATTTTGTGTTAAATTTAGCTTTCAATAAGAGAGAGACCGTAACGTTTATAAAGGCCTGAAAATTTCTATCGACAGGATAATTTTCTTCCTATATTGAAAGAATTTATTCATTTTTACATAAACAACAACAGATACGATAAAAATGTTAACATAAAAATATTTACGTATAAAAAAGTTATACTAAAATACATTTTACTTTTTCGTAATAACTTGCATCATTTATAGTAAAAATTGGAAAATTAAATTTTTATGAAAAAATTCACTGCACCGCTTAATGCATGATAAAATATTAGTGGCGAATGGATTACTATAGAGTAAAGACAATAATTGTCGAGAAAATATACATGATATAACGAACAATGCCCAATTGATTTTAAAAATAACATTTCTTTTTATTTATGGAATAAAAAAATGTATTCCAGTAATATAATTTAAAAATAAGTGTTAAACAAATCTAAGAACCGATTACCCAGGCGGAAATATTATATATAGTTTACGTATAGTGTGAAGTATTATATATGATATTCATTTGTTTTATATAAAAAATGTATAGAAGAAATGAATATTATATATAATACTTCACAATATATATAAACTCTATATAATATTTCCGCCTGGGTATAATAAATTAAATTATAATCATATTCATAATTTTTTTCCAGATGCTAACGATGGCATACTTTACCTACAAATAAATTATGAGAAATCCATTACTCCTTTAGCAGAGAGGAGGCTACCTAAATCTTCCTGTGGTGTCTTCTAATTATTATATACAAATATTTTGTAACATTTCTTGAATATATGTAACATAGAAAAAATAGTATTTTGCTTATTCTCTTTCATTAAAAAAAAAATTAATAGGCGCATGCAAGACTACTAATATTTAATAATCTTTTAGACAGCGAGATAATTTGCAAAGAAACAAGGATGAATTTGTCCTCCTATAATGGTTTCGCCTCTTTCGTCGAATGAAGCTGCAGACGTTTTTATATGGTACAAATCTTGAGCTCTAATCCGCCTGTAATGGGATGGCAACGGGTGAGTGCGATGCTTGAAATTTAGAGCGGTTTAAGTGGCATATGGTGGCACTTTAATTGACAGCGCTTAGGTCATCGCATGGTTCTATCCTATCGTCAAAACGAAACACATGGGTGGAAACAGACGCACAGATAGCGAGGGCTTAGCACCACGTGGGCAACAGTTTATGGGAACCGGAACATTCCAGAGATGGACTCATATCAGAAAAAATTTCTAAATGGACTTCTAACACATTTTTTTTCTCCTTGAATAATAGGGTGGGCGGAAAAAACTCAAAATGATTAGATTCCTTCGTAACAGCACTGTCAAGTTTCTTTGTGGCTTATCGAACAAATTTAAAATAAAATTTTAAAAACTGCCTCATCATTGGGCAAGTCGACTAAAGATTTTCAAATTTTTAATTAAAATTTTTTTTTTGTTACATCCTGAAACATCAGCTTTAGGAAGGGGAGAGTGGGATATGGTGTCCGTGTGGGGCATGGTGTCAATTAGACAAAATGCCAACGTTTGTGGATTTCCATATTAGTTTTTTGCATAAAATGACTTTCTGTGTTTGGAAAAATAGTGATGTGATGGAATTTTTGTTTTAAAATACGTGCCAGAAGTATAACTAGGTTTTGCGACATACCTTACTTAGATTGATAAGAAAACATTGATTTAGTCTTGATCATGTCTCGAATAATTTTTTTTCGTTACATTATACTTTCAAGAATTATTTTATTGTACGCTTTTTATTCTACAACGTTCATATTCATGAAATAATCCGGCAGTAATATGACGGACACCATGCCCCATGGTATGGGGTACGCTGATCGAAATGCGAGACAAACGATTTAATTAAATATCAAATAATGACGTTGTTAAAAAACAGATTTAAGTAATGACATATGTAACCTGATAATGTGAGCTTCTCATTCAAAAATACAGACATCAAAATCACATTTCAATTATAATTTAAAGGACACTTCATTCAAAGCCTGACACCATACCCCACTCTCCCCTACAAATTAGCAAAAGTGCATATCTCATTTATTGATATTATTATATTTCGAGGGAACATTTTTTTCTTGTTATTTCCGTCTAACGTTATTTACTTCTACAAAATTTATAACAAAAAAATTTGAAATCAAAATTTGAAAATTTTCATTCAACATGTCCAATAGTGGAAAATAATTTGAAAGTTCTTTTTGTTGAATTTGTTCGTAATGTCTTCTGGCATATTTTGCCGGATCTTAATTTTCTCTTCTGGCATATTTTATCGTCAATAGTATTAAATTCTAAAACACTCTAAATAATTTCAAATAGTTCATAATACAGGGTGACCGCAGGTAAGGGAAACCTAGAAATCAGTGATAGTCAGGGAAAATTCAGGGATTAAAAAAAATGACAAAAGTCAGGGAATTTCTGTAAGAAGCACTTAAAGTAACTGTCAAGAATAATTAGGGCACTTTTTAAAGTGAAAATATCACTTTAGTCACTTTTTATTCATTAAATTAACACATGGGTTAGCCACTATTTGATTCCAATTTGTAACTATTTATGAATTTTCTTAAATTCTTTTGAAATATTTTTGGGTGTTTAAAAAAATGCCAAGACATTTTTTAATTGATTTCAATAACTTGATGAGATTTTAATCATTTGTAGGGATTTTAAAGAAATTTAAAGATTTTACGGTATATTTAAAAATTACAAGGAATTTTTAAGAGCTTTGAAATGTAAGAAGGGATTTCAAAACATTCCAAAAGATTTTAAATATTTGAGGGTATTTCAAAAAAATTCCAATGAATTTTTTATGCATTTAAATAACTAGACGTTATTCCAATACATTTGAAAGATTTTAGAGTATTTTTATAATTTTCAAGAGCTTTGAAAAATTTTAACGGATTTCGAAAGATTTCAAAGGATTTGAAATATTTAGGGTATTTTATTTATTTATTCAGGGTATTTTAGAATATTCCAAGGAATGTTTATTAAATTTCAATTATTTGTACGAATTCCAAAGAATTAAACAAATTTTAGGATATTTTTAATAATAAACAGAAAATTTTAAGAGCTTTAAAAGCTTTCAAGGAATATCAAAAAAATCCCAAAGAATTTTAAATTAATTGGGGTATTTTAAAAGGATACAAGGAATTTTTAATAGATTTCAATAACTTGAACTTATTCCAATGGTTTTTAAAGATATTAAGTTATTTTTATAATTTTCAAGGAATTTTCAAGAGCCTTAAAAAGTTTCGACAGATTTGAAACGAATTAAATGAGTTTTAAATATTTTTGGGTATTTTTTTAAATTAATAGCAAATGTTAAGAGTTTTAAAAGTTTTCAAAGAATTTCAAAACATTTCAAAGGATTTTAAATATATTGGGGTATTTTAAAAAGTCCAAAGAATTTTTAATAGACATTAATAACTTGAAGTTATTCCAATGAATTTTAAAGATTTCAAGTTATTTTTATAATTTTCAAGGAATTTTCAAGCGTTTTGCAAATTTTTAACGGATTTCAAGAGATTTTTTTAAATATTTAGGATATTTTGAAATATTCCACGAAATGTTTATTAGATTTCAATAATTTGTACGAATTCCAAAGAATTAAAGAAATTTAGGATATTTTTATTGATAAACAGAAAATTTTAAGAGGTTTAAAAGCTTTCAAAGAATTTCAAAACATTTCAAAGGATTTTCAATATATTGGGGTATTTTAAAAGGATACAAGGAATTTTTAATAGATTTCAATAACTTGAAGTTATTCCACTGGATTTTAAATATTTTAAGTTATTTTTATAATTTTCAAGGAATTTTCAAGAGCTTTAAAAAGTTTCAATGGATTTCAAAAGATTTCAAGGGATCTGAAATATTTAGGGTATTTTGGAAATGACAAGCAAATTACAGGAGCTTTGAAATATTTCAAGAAATTTCAAACATTTCAAAGGATTTTTAAGATTTAAAGGGATTCAAATAAATTTTTATGTGGTTTTAAAGAAAATATGGCTATTATAATATTTGGAGAGATTACCAGGGATTTTATGAGATTTCCAAAAATTTCAATGAGTACAAAGATTTTCAAATACTTCAATGTATTTCGAAAAACCTTAAGGCGTTTTAAAAGATTTCAATGAATTTTTAATTTATTTAAATAATTTAAAGGGACTTCAAAGAATTTTAAAGATTTTAGGAACATATGTTTAAAAACTGCAAGGAATTTTGAAGACCTGTAAAAAATTTCAAAGGATTTCAAAAGATTTTAGAGGTGTTAAACAAAGTTTCATGGGGGTTTAAAGAATTTCCTTCAATTTCAGAAGACGTGGAATGATTTAATAGGCGACTTATAAGGTTTTAAGATATTTTAAAGGATTTTTTATAATTTTTGAGGATTTCAATGATTTTCAGGGATATTAGAAGATCTCAAAGTATTTTAATAAATTTTGCAGGATTTCAGGAAATAGGATTAGATTTCATAGAATTTCACGGGATTTAAAATATATTTCAATCGATTCCATAGAATTTATTCACAAGAAGTGAGGGATTTTGAAGGGTTTCAAAGATTTGAAGAGATTGGCAAATAGTTTTTGCATTTCATTTTTAATTTAGAATTTTCATTAATTTATTCTGAATTCTTCTACATTTACTCAATGCTACTAAATTCAGTGGAGTTTATAATTATTTTTTTTTTTCGTTTTTCTTTGATTCATCCGGAAATGTTTTAAATTCAGCTTGGATTCTTAGAAATGACAAATTCTTTGGAATTCCTAGAATATTCCTAAACTCATTTCAAACTCACTGAATTCAATGAATTTTTTCATATTTTGAATTGTTCTCAATTCACTTAAATTTGTTTTTCAATTCACCATTAATTAGTATGAATTTTACCGAATTGTTCTCATTTTTCTTAAATTCCTCTAAATGCACTCCAATTTGACTGAAATCAATGGAATTTTTTCTACTTTATTTGAATTATTTTAAATGTAACTTGAACTGTTTTTAATTCTTATGAATTTATCTTGAACTTATTTTAATTACCCTGGAATTCTGATGAATTTCAGCGAATTCATTTGAATTCTTTTAAATTAAAAAATAATTCACATTTTTTATGCACACTAGTCACCTTGAGTTACTTTTTGTGTTAAAATTAGTCACTTTTTCTCTTTAAATAGGTAAATTTTTCACTTTTTTCAAGTAAACTAGAATGTGGCAGCCCAGAGAATAATAAATTAAAAATTTATCAATCATAATTTAAATTTGCTTTTGTTTAAATAATTATTGCCAGGAAAAATTAGAGAAAAATCAATAAAATTAATAAAAATAAACACCTCGGAAGAATATAGCGTGTGTGACGGAACTCATCCTTGAATTCTAAAGAATTCCAAAAAAATTATGGTGAATTCCAAAACGCCAAAAAATTCATCTCCGACAAAAGATGCCGGAATAAAAAATGAAAGGTTAGTTACTCTCTCGGCAAGAGAAAAATATGCCAGAAGAGAAAAATATTCCGGAAGAGAAAATTAAAATTCGGCAAAATATGCCGGTGGAGAAAGCGCGACCTTTTTTAAATTATATTTTTAGCGAATTTCGGATTATTTAATATAAAAAAGTGATAATTTACCTCTTCTTCAGTGTAAAATATATTTAGACGGAGAACGTAAAGTGGTTTGGAAGTTGGAATCTAAATTTAACTCACTATTAGGAACGTAATCTCTTTAACGCACTTCTATATTATATATGTTCGTTTTATCTTATTAACATTGGGGGGGGGGGTGAATTAGGTTCAGTTATTATAATGACATAATGTGATATTGTTTTATCTGTCAAAATAACAAATTTCCATACTGTAATTATTACCATTAATGTTGAAAACTTTATATTTCTGCTAGCGAATCTTCCATTCTTTCGTTATCAAAACTGTTTTCTGCATAATTTTTCTTTTACAACGTCAATTTTCAAGCTTTTGGTAAGTAACACTATCTCTTTAATAAAATAAATTCATTTAATGCAAAGTAGAATTAAAACTGTTAAATAATAGCGATGTTATAAGCAAAATCGTATTTGCCCCACCGGTCGGCGCTGCCCCTCCTTACCCTAAATCATCAAAGTTACAGATTTTTTAAGGCCACGTCTAGTCGTCCCGAAAAATTCAGGGAGTTGGAAAAGGGGATAAACTAGCCTCCCCGAAAATTCGGAAGACGAAACACTTGAGTATTTTTATGAGTATTAGTTCAAGGGTGAAAAGCAGATTAAATCCTGATATATTTACCTCATTTAGTACGACGGCTCCCATCCGACTATCACTTAGCCAAGACGCTGCTTAGCTTTGGTGATCGAATTAGAAGCATTAGTGATCGATAGTGTAAGTTACCCATCACTGCTGCTAAACTAGTTGAACCTCGTTAATAAAATAAATGTTCACATCCGGGATTAAGAAGTCTCATCGGAAATCAAAATTTGCAAATGTGACATTTAGATGGTCGTGAAAGGTGTCCCGAGGGAGTCGATGATGCTATAGTTAACCAGGCTTAGTCCAACCCTAATTAAACACGCAGACATAGCGGTACTAACTAGCGACCTCTAGGACAAGAACGAGGATCGGGATAGAGTATGAGAATACGAGGGAATTGTGAGTCCAGTGGGAAATTGTAAAGCTGGGATACGCCGGTAGTTGCGAAGAAGATAACTCTTTTATGCGCCATCCAACTTCTGGCCGCGTTAACGTTTTTACCTAAACGGCGGTACCCTCTTTCTCTTCCTCTCCGACAGATTACTTATATAAAGACCGAAAAGCTAGACAATTTATTGTTAATTAGATAATTGATATCAAACAATACAAAAATGACAATAATTGAATCAAATCCTATGAAAGTGAGGAGATCGAGTGTTTAAAAAATGGATCATTTGAAGCATCGGCTCAAAGAACGTTGTATGAAATCTATGTAATCAACTCACTAAAATAGTAATAATTTCTCTTCAACTTGGTGATTGATGATCTTTTAATTTAAGTGCTGGCCCCTATCCGTGGCCCGAATAACAGTTTAAAATATATTTGTTGTGTTTTTTGAAAAATAAAATCAAAATTTATATCGATTATATTAGGTTTCAACTCCTATCCGTGGTTGAAATGCACTATATTATTGATTGCAAAATTGATCAAATTTACAAAAATATAAACGAAAAAATGTTTATTCTTAAAAAAAAACATTATAATGAATTCAGATCAATAAAAATGTATAAGGTAGGACTGATTCACATAGCCTTACTGACGAGTCCAGTGAGTCAGTCCGAGACGAAACATAAAAAATCTAACTTTAATTTACCTAAGAATATATACCTTTTTTTTGTTTTTCAAATTAAGTGTAGAACATAAAGCAAATAAACATTATCGACCCTAATGCCAATAAATAAAATCTTCTTTATACTTATAATACTTGGGTCAATTAAAAACGATATCTTTCGAAAGAACAGCAAAGATTTCATCAAACTATGTTCATACTGTTAGTTTTTTTTATTCGGAAATTTATCCGCGGTAACGCTGAAATCGGATTTTGGATTTCCATTTTCACTCTTTTCGATTTTCTTTAAAATAAAATTTAATATTAAAATTTCATCGAATTAACAGAGTGACCGAAAAATTATATTTTAAAATTTGATTTAATTAATTATTAATTTTCAAATTAATTTTTTATTTAATTCAACTAATTTCAATCTATTTTAATACTTTAATTTTGATCTATTGTAAATGGAATTATAAACAAGAAAATTTCAGGTTGAAATAATTTTTTTTTAAATTTATTCATTTATTCCAACCAAAATAGATGACTTTACGTCATAAATGATGAATTTTCAATACAAATCGATAAACTTCCAACAAAATAGTTTCGAATTTTGAACAAACAAAAAATTCAACAAAATAATTAAATTTTCGACAAAATAGTTCAACATTTAACCAAATTGGTAAATTTTTCAAACTAAAATGATTCATTTTTAACCAAACTGGTCAAATTTTAAGAAGAGAGTTAAATTTTCGAGAACAAAGCTCATCTTCAGTTGAGTGAGATCAATTTTCAATCCAATAGGTTAAATTTCATCAAAAAAGTTAAATTTTCGACGAAAAAACATGACTAGAACGAAATATAGTTAAATTTTCACAAAAAGAAAATAAATACTCATCAAAGTAATTGAATTTTCAGCAAAATAGTGGAATTTTCAAACAAAAAAGAATAAACTTCAATCAAAAGCAGTTGATATTTAAATAAAAAGAAATTTCAACAAAATAATTAAATTTTAAACAAAATAGTTAAATTTATAACTAAATTGGTGAATTTTCAACTGACAAAGATGCATTTTTAACCAAATGGTCGAATTTTCGAAACAAATCAAACTTCAACCAAAAACCGTTATATTTTCAACGAAATAATTACATTTTTTCAAAGACTTTGGATTCTCAACATTAAAAAATTTTCAATCCAAAAGGACAACTTTTCTGTCCAAATAGTCGAATTTTCAACAAAATAGTTAAGTTTTTGGACCAGAAAGATGGCTTTTTAATAAAAATTTGGAATTTTCAACAAAATAATTAATTTTCAGCAAGATAGTAGGATTAATAATTAAATTGGTGAATTTTCAACCTACAAAGATGAATTGTTAACCAAAGTGGTCAAATTTTTAGAAGACAGTTGAATTTTCGAGAATAAAGCTCATCTTCAGTTATGTGATTTTCAAACCAATAGGATAGATTTCATCAAAACAGTTAAATTTTCGACCGGAAAATATGACTAACGAATCAGTTCAATTTTAAAACAAAAAAAAAATTATATCTTCATCAAAATAATTAAATTCTCAGCAAAATAGTAGAATTTTTAACAAAATACATGAATTTTCTACCTACATAAATGGATTTTCAATCAAATAGTCGAATTTTCAAACAAAAAAGACTAAACTTCAACCAAAAATAGTTGATATTTGAAAAAAGAGAAATTTCAACAAAATAATTAGATTTTTAACTAAATTGGTGAATTTTCAATCAAAAAAGATGAATTTTTAACCTAATAGTCGAATTTTTAAAACAAATCAAACTTCAACCAAAAATCGTTATATTTTCAACGAAATAATTAAATGTTGTTAAAGAGAGTTGAATTTTCCATATCAACAAATTTTCAATCCAAAAGGACAACTTTTCTGTCCAAATAGACGAATTTTTAACAAAACAGTTTAGTTTTCGACCAGAAAGATGACTTTTTGATAAAAATTTGGAATTTTCAACAAAATAATTAAATTTTCAGCAAGATAGTAGGATTCATAATCAAATTGGTAAATTTTCAACCTACATAGATGAATTTTTAACCAAAGTGGTCAAATTTTTAGAAGACAGTTGAATTTTCGAGAATAAAGCTCATCTTCAGTTAAGTGAGATAAATTTTCAATCCAATAGGATAAATTTCATCAAAACAGTCAAATTATCGACTGAAAAATATGACTCTAACGAAATAGTTCAATTTTCACAACAAAAAAATAGATCTTTATCAAAATAATTAAATTTTCAGCAAAATAGTAGAATTTTTAAAAAATACTTGAATTTTTTAGCTACATAAATGGATTTTTAATCAAATAGTCGAATTTTCGAACAAAAAAGACTGAACTTCAACCAAAAATAGTTGATATTAAAGAAAAAAGAAAATTCAAACAAAATAATTAAATTTTAAACAAAATAGTTGCATTTTTAACTGAATTGGTGAATTTTCAATCCACAAAGATGAATTTTTAACCAAATGGACGAATTTTTAAAACAAATCAAACTTCAACCAAAAAGCGTTATATTTCCTAGGAAATAATCTAATTTTTTTAAAGACAGTTGAATTTTTAACATCAACAAATTTTCAATCCAAAAGGACAACTTTTCTGCCCAAATAGACGAATTTCCAACAAAACAGTTAAGTTTTCGACCAAAAAGATTACTTTTTAGTAAAAATTTTACATTTTCAACAAAATAATAGAATTTTCAGCAAGATTACCATCTTTTTATTTTTTCGAATCATAATCAAATTGGTGAATTTTCAACCTGCAAAGATTAACTTATAACCAAATGGTCGCATTTTCAAACGAAAAAGATTAAACTTCACCAAAAAATCGTTTCATTTTAAACCCAATAATTCAATTTTTTCCGGACAGTTGAATTTTCAACAACGTTAAACAAATTTTCAATCCAAAAGGACAACGTTTCTGCCCAAATATAGGAATTTTCAACATAATGGTTAAATTTTCGAGAAAAAAGATAACATTTTATTAAAACTCTTGAATTTTCAAAAAAATAATTACATTTTCAGCAAAATATTCGAATTTTTAACCAAATACTTAAATTTACTACATAGAAAAATAGATTTTTAACGGAATAGTAGAATTTTCAAACAAAAATGATTCAAGTTCAACAAAAAAACAGTTTATATTTCAACCAAGAAGAAAAAAAAACTAATTTTCAACGAAATAATTAAATTTTTAACAAATTTGTTGAATTTTTGACCGAAAAGACGAATTTTTTAAGAAGAAGACCAATTTTCAACAAATTCTCAAACAAATTATGTAATTTTCATCTGAAAAAGATGAATTTTCAACCAATAATAAAACATTTAAACATCCATTTAACAAATCGCTTTTCAAAGACAATAAAAACGAATTACCAACCGATTTCAATAAAAAAAAAACGCGAATGAAAAAAAAGGTGAATCCTCAACCAAATAGGTGAATTGTCAACAAAGAAGATTATTTTTTACCCAAATAAACGAATTTTCAATAAAATTTCAACAAATTTCATCTAAGAAGTCGAATTTTTTAGAAACAATTTGACTTTCTAATCGGAAAAATGAATTTTCAACCCGCTGAATACAACTAAAAAAGGACCATTTTCAACGAAATGGATACAAATCCTCAAACAAAATGATAAATTTTCAAAAAATCAGAATAATTTTCAACCCATATGAATAAAAAAAAGGTTAACCAAAAAAATTGAACTTTCAACTAAATATGTTAACTTTCAATTAAATAGTTCAATTTTTTACCAAAATAGTTGTGTTTTCAACCAAATAGGTTAATTTTCTACAAAATTGTGGATTTTTTAAGCCAAAAAGATGAATTTTCTATAAAACAGTTGAATTTTCTATTTTCAATCTGAAATTATGAATTAAAAAAAAAGTTCATTTACGAACAAGTAGTTGATTTTTTTCAACCGAAAAAATCGATTCTCTACAAAATATTTAATAGTGAATATTTCAACCAAAAAAATTGTAATTTGAAAATAGATGGATTTTCAACAAAATACATGAATTTTCAACAAAGTGCATGAATTTTCAACTGCAAAAGATGAATTATAACTAGATAGTTGAATTTCAAATAAAAAGGCTAATTTTTCAACAAAAAATGAAATAGATAATTTTTCACTTAGATAAATTAATTTTCAACCAAAAAAAAAAAAACTTTCAGCCGAAAAAAAGTTAACTTTTCAACGAAAGAGATGAATTTTTATCTAAAATAATAAATCATTAACCAAAAAAATTAATTTTCAGAAAAACAGTTCAACATTCAACCAAATAGTTGCATTTTCAAATAAAAAGTTGACTTTTTGATGAGAAGATTAATTTTCTACTATAAAAGACGAATTATAAAAAAAATATACGAATTAAAAAAAAATGCAAAAATTTTTGATTGCAAAAGAGGAATCATAACTTAATAGATCAATTTACGACTAAAAAGGATAAATTTTTAAACAAAAATTAAATAAATTTTTACTCAGATAAATTAATTTTCATCCAAAGAAAAAACAAATTTTCAACAAAATAGTTAACTGATCAACCAATGATTAATTTGCTACTAAAAAGGATAACTTGTTATGAAAATTGTTGCAATTTCAACAAAATAATTACCCAACTTTAAATGTACCAATTTGGTAACTTAGTTGGATTTAAACAAAAATTGTATTTAAACTAAATAAATTGTGTTTGATTTAAACCAATTTTATTTGATGCACACAAACTTTCTTTAAATCAAACAAATCCCCTCTTGAACTCAAACATATTATTCCAAATGTTTTTTTAATTTTAAATATATTTTTTGTTTAATTCAAATAAATTTTGTTTCATTCAAATAAAATTTGTTTGAGTTTAAATAAAGTTGGCTTAATTTACTAAAAAAATTTGTTCAAATCAAACAAACTGCATTCAAACAAATTTGTTTGGAATAAACATTCTTCTCAGTGCATATATATTTTTTTCAGTTAGACATACTTATTAAAATTGTGAAGAGTCCGAAAATGAAAATAAGGAATTGGCATCAAGATCTAAGGAACTCGGATGTCACGACCAAGCGACTTAAAAAATAATGACCCGATAAACTACATTTCTGTGATATTTTACGCAGCACAAAAGTGCAAGCTAGAAAAATATAAGCGTAATTTTAAAGCCCTAGATATAGTTTACAGCAGTTATAAAAAAACAAGCCCATAAAAATAGCATCTCCAAATCAGGCTACTTTATCATAACAGAGTTACTCTAGAAGCTTCACAAATACCGTAAAAGAAAACATAGTTTTAGAGTAACAACATCAATATTTTATTCTAAAAGCTGTCAAAAGCAGAACATCCCGAGAAAAAAATATATATCGAATGATATATTGAATATTCAACAAACAAAAAATCAATTTTTCAACCGAAAAGGCGAATTTTTAACAAAATACGTCAATTTTCTACCAAATAGTTGAATTTTCAACTTATACAGGATAAATTTCTAATCAAAAATAGTATAGTGCTATTTTCAGATGAAAAATTAATTTTTAACCAAAACAAACGAATTTTCAACAAAAAAGTTGAATTTGAAACCAACCGGATGAATCTTAAAAGAATATGAATTGTTAACAAACCAACTTTTACCCAAGTAGTTGAATTTTTAACTAAAAAAAAAAGAATTTTCAGCAATATACATCAATTTTCTACAAAATTGTTTAATTTTAAAGCCAAAAGGACAAATTATCTACTAAACGGTTAAATTTTCAAATCCGAAAATATTATATTTAAAAAAAAAAAGTTATTTTTCTACCAGAAAGTCAAATTTTTATGAAAATAGTTTAATTATATACCAAATTGTTGAATTCTAAACCAAACCAGAACAATTTAGAACAATGCAGTGGAATTTTCAACCAAAAAGGATGAATTTTTAATCACGAAGATTATTTTTCGTCCAAGAAAGACGAATTTTTAGCAAAATACATGAATCTTCAACAAGAAAAAATCAAAACTAATAAAAAATTACATTTTTCAACAAGAAATGTCAGTTACATTGTTGGTTCAAAAATTTATTCTTAAACAAGTAAAAAAAGAATTTTCAACAACATGGGTCAGCCCAAAAGATGATTTTTTAACCAGGAAAATACATTTTCTAAAAATAGAATAGTTAAATTTTCAACAAAGGAGGCGAATCTTGAAAAAGATCAATTTTTAGCCAAATAGTTTAATTTTCAACTAAAAAGATGAACATTTGAGCAAGAAAATAATTGTTTACCAGAAAGATCAATTTTTAATAAAATTGTAAAATTTTAAAGCCAAACGTATGATTTATCCACAAAACGGTTGAATTTTGAACCCAAAAATAGGATTTTTTAACAAAAAAGTTAATTTCCTAACAAAAAATTATATTTTCATAGAAATAGTTTACTTTTTGACAAGAAAGTTCATTTTCAACCGCATGGTTTAATTTTATAACAAACTGTTGAATACTTAACGAAACCAGATTACTTTAGACCCAAACAGTCGTATTTTTTATTTAAAATGATGAATTTTCAATCAAGAAGATTAATTTTTGACGCAAAAAGATACATTTTTAACAAAATACATGAATTTTTAACTAGAAAAGATCATTTATTGATAAAAAATGTCAATTTTCAAGAAAAAAATGAAAAAGTTACATTTTTTGGTAAAAAAATTAATTCTCAACTATAAAAAAAGGAGATTTCAAGAAAATAATTATATTTTCAACCAAAAGTGATGAATCTAAAAAAATGAATTTTCAACAAAAAGGTTAGTTTTCATAAAAATAGTTTAATTTTAAATAACAAGGGTAATTTTTAATTGAAAAGTTTCAATTTCTACCAAATTATTGAATTCTCAACCAAACCAGATTAATTTAGACCCACACAGTTGCATTTTTCATCAAAAAGGATGAATTTTCAACCAAGAAGACTAATTATCGACAAAAAAAGACGAATTCCTAACGAAATGCATGAATCTTCAACTAGAAAATATAAATTTTCAATAAAAAATATCTATTTGCAACAAAAAATGGAATAGTTACATTGTTAGTTAAAAAAATAAATTCTCAACCAAAACAAAAAAATGATTTTTCAACGAAATAGTTAAATTTTCAACCAAAGAGATGCATTTTCAACTAAAATGATTAATGTTAAAAAAGTGAATTATGAACAAAAGAGTTTGATCCAAAATATGTTTTTTTTTTTATATCCAGAAGGTTAATTTTCTGAAAATGGAATAGTTAAATTTTTAACTAAGGAGGTGGATTTGAAAATATATGAATTTTTAAGAGATAGTTCAATATTCAACCAAAAGATTAATTTTTCAGCAAGGAGATTAATGTTCTATGAAAAACACGATTTTTCAACAAAATTGTTGAATTTTAATGCCAAGAGGACAAATTATCTACAAAAGGAATAAATGTTTAACCCAAAAATATGATTTTTTAGCAAGACAGTTAATTTTCTACAAAAAAGTTAGATTTTCATCAAAATAGTATAATTTTGGACAACAAACTTAATATTCAACCGTATAGTATAATTTTCTACTAAATTTTTTAATCCTTGAACAAATCAGAATAATTAGAACCACACAGTTGCATTTTTAATCAAAAAGGATGAATTTTCAACCAAGAGGAATAATTATTTATGAAAAAACAAAATTCTTAAAAAAATACGTCTTTTTCAACTAGAAAGTATAAATTTTCAATTAAAAGGTAAATTATTAACCAAAAATGGAAAATTACATTGTGAATTAAGAAATTATTTCTCAACCAAAAAAATAAAAATTTTAAAGAAAATAGTTACATTTTGAACAAAAGAGATGAATTTTTATCTAAAATGATAATTCTTTAAAAAATATAATTTTTTAACAAACTAGTTCAACTGTCAATCAAGTAGTTGATTTTTCAACTAAAAGAGATGAATTTTTAACAAATTGTTCAATTTTTAATCAAAAATATGAATTTCTGACCAAAAATGATAACTTTTTAACAAAATAGTTGCATTTTCAACCAAATAAAATTTCCTACCAAATACTAAAGTTTTTAACTAAACGAGATGAATTCCGAACCAAAAATATAATAGTAGATTTTTTAACGAAAAGAAATTACTTTTTCTTGTTGGGTTCTATCAATATAAGCATTCGCATTTGAGCGAAAAACGAGGAAAAGGATACCGTCAAACGGGATAATTTCGGACATTCTTAAATTGATAGTTTAAATTACTTAAGGTGGTTTTAACCAAATTCTGGAATCTTAAGCCTTAACTTGTTCTAAATTCTGGTTAAAACCACCTTAAGTAATTTAAACTATGAATTTATGAAAGTCCGAATTTACCCCAAATGTCCGAAATTATTCCGTTTGACGGTAATTTTCTTAAAGAGAGAGAGAGAAAAAAGAGCTCCTTTAAATTCACGTAGTGTATACGTATCCGGAATATTTTGCCGGATTTTAATTTTCTGTTCCGGCATATTTTGCTGGAATTTTATTTTCTGTTTCGGCATATTTTGCCGGATTTTAATTTTCGCTTCCGGCAAAGCACCCCTGTGACACTGTATACAAATATATACATCTTATAATAATAACTTAACAAAACATATATACACTATATACCTACACGATACCCAACAATTTACATATATACACTGCATAAGCACAAAACTCTTGCTCCGCCTAAAAGTGGCAACTGATTTTCGAGTGTTTTGATTTATTCTCAATAAGTGTACGCAGATGTGCATATGTGCATTTCTGATTTACTTTCATTTTCAATTGCGAAATGATCTCAGTTCCTCGCCATTCGATATTTTGTCCAAGGTACCATATTCTCAGTTGTTTCTATTCGTGTCTCATACGTATATCGTCGTGACGTTATCACAAAACGTTTTCACTTTGTTCTTGCTGAGTGCTTAGTACAAATAGAAACAACAGAGAATATGGTACCTTGGACACAATATCGAATGACGGGGAACTGAGATCATTCCGCAATTAAACATAAAAGTAAATCACAAATGCACATATGCACATATGCGTACACTTATTGTGAATGAATCAGAGCACTTGAAAATCAGTTGCCATATATGTTTTGTTAAATTATTAATATATGACGTATATAGTTATATATAGTGTAAATAAAGTAATGGATGCTATCCTGGGCAAACATGAAATTAGTTTAGCGAATGTTAGGAGTAAGCGAAGAGAAGTATTTTTCTATCAACTAAATTTTTTATTGTGTCAATAATATTCGTGTTTAGTGTATCGACACGGATTCGAATTTTTTGTTCAGAGAAGTGTCACGTGCTAGAAAACCTTTTTGAACCCCCTCCTATGTGAAACTTTGTGTCGTTGGGGCCACCCTTGAAAGTATCACGTGATATGTGGACGCTCCCTAAAAGATCAATGAAAAGTGGTTTAGTAAATCAAATCAGTAACGGCTTTCATTGATTAAATCATAAAATAAATCTTATACGAATAAATTTCAATGTACATTAGTTTCTGCACTGCTGTGCTCGATATTTGTTCCTCGCATAAGTTATTGGATTCGTCCATATTCTCTTTTAAAATTGAAAAGGCATCAATAAACCTGCAATGGGAAACCATACATTAAAATAGTAAATTAATTGAAGGAAACTAATTTTATATAGTATTTTTTACAGTAACCTTAGTTTTGTGCAGTCTTTAGTGCGATACGTAAAAGATACATCAACGTCTACATAATTTTTAATAGGCTTCTGCAAAAAGAAAAAATTATATATTGTACAATTTCAGCTCAGAAAATATATGGATTACGCATTATTGCTTTGAGTTAAATGTAAATTAGGCTGATTTAGAAGAATTTTTATAATTTACAATCTAGAAAAAAGACCGTCCTTCTATTTTTAAATACGAAATATTTGAAGCAAAATATTGTTAATATTATATTTATTATATTATATTGAAACATAATAAATTATAAACAATATTATATTATATTGAGTAGACAATTAATCTTCTTTGTTAGAATTAAAATAAATAAATAAAAATGAATAAAAGAGAGATAGAATATACAGGCTTGTTTCGCATGGCAGTAGTGGGGATATCGAGGAGGAGTCTAGAACAATACTGTTTCTTTTAAAATTTTTATATTTTTTTTTTCCTGTTACAAAAAAACTTCTCATTTTTCCCGTTTTTTCGCTTTAATTTGAACTAAATTAATAGAACATAATATGAAGATCCAATTGGATTTTCATACTAAGGAGAAAGTTCTTGGTTAAAATTTAAATTTTTAGGTTGAAATATTTAACATTATATTTTTCTTTTTAAATTCATCTCGATTAGTAACCAATTTTACTTTTCGGCTGAAAACTTAAATATTTTGTTGAAAATGCAACTATTTTATTCTGAAAAGTCATCTTTTTGGGTCAAAAATACAACTAGTTAGTTGAAGTTTAAACTACATTATTAAAAGTTAAGTTTTTTGGTTCAAGATTCATCTCTTTGGTTGAAAATGTAACTATTTTGAAAAAATGTGTTTCAATTTTTGTTTGAAATTATTTTTGTTTTTAAAAAAGTAACTATGACATTTTTGGTTCAAAGTTCATCTTTTTTATTTAAAAATTTAAATATTTGGTTGCAAATGTATATTTTTTAGTTCAAAATTAAAATATCTGGTTGATCGTTGAACTCTATTATTGAAAATTCATTTTTCTTCTGAAGATTTATCATTTTAGCTGAAAATTCATCTCTTTGGTTGAAAATTGAACTATTTTGTTGAAAATGTATTTTATGTTTGGATTGAAAATAATGTTTGCTTCTAAAATTGTAACAGTTCCACTTTTAGTTCAAAATTTATCTTTTTAGTTGAAAATTAACCAATTTCGCTGAAAATTAGTTTTTTTTATTGTTGAAAATTAATTTTCTTCACTAAAAATGTAACTATTGCATTTTTGTTTAAAGATTGATCTTTCATTATTGAGGATTAAACTATTCTGTTGAAAATTCATATTTTTTGGTGTAATAGAACTTTTTTGATTAAAAAATAAAAAGTTTGTTTGAAACTTTAATTATTACGTGTTTTCTTGAGAATTTATTTTTTGGTCAAAAAATAAAATACTTGGTTTAAAGTGGAACTAGTTTGTAAAAACTTAATTTTTGTCTTGAAGATTCATCGTTTCAGTTGAAAATTCAACTACTAACTTTTTGGATCAAAACTTATATTTTTGGTTTTGAAAATTCAGCTATTTCGTAGAAAATTAATATTTTTGGTTGAAAATTAAGCTACTGTGGTAAAAAATCAAACTTTTTGATATAAATTAAACTATTTGTTTAAAAATTGAACTAATATGTTTGATATTGGTTTTTCTGTTTGTTAAAAATTAATTTTTTAATCTGGTTTGTAGTTATTCCATTTTTACTTCGAAATTTTTCCTTTATAAGTTGAAAATCGAACCATCTAGTAAAATGTTTATATGTCTGGATAAAAATTTGTCCATTTGAGTAGACAATGAATCTTGTTTGTTAAAATTTTGTCAACATTTGTATTTTTTATTTGAATGCAACTGGTTAAAAATTTGTTTTTCTTTTGTTGAAAGTTAGTTTTTCAAACTGATAATTTAACGATTCAAGTTATGGTTGAAAATTTATCTTTTTTAATTGAAAATTCAACTATTTTGTTGAAAATTCATCTATTTGGATTGAAAATTAACTTTCTTGTTGAACATTCTTCATTTATGATATAAAAAATGCAACTAATTTCTTAAAAGTCTAATTATTTTGTTGTAAAATTGACTATTTTATTGAACTAATTTTTTTAATCAAAAATTCAACAGGTTTGTTAAAAATTCGTCATTTTGGGTTGAAAATTCATTTTTTATGGTAGAAAGGTCATCTTTCGTGGATCGAAATTCATTTTTTTTCTGCTGAAAATGAACTTTATTCTCGAAAATTCAACTTTTTTGGTCGAAGATTAAACTATTTTAGCACGAAATTAAACTTTTTGGTTGATAATTGAAAATTTGGTTGAGAATTCAATCATTTTGTTAAAAAATCGTATTTTCTAGTTAAATTCAACTGTTCGGAAACGTGTTTTTTTTTGTTTAAAAGTAGTTTTTCAAAATGGCAATTCAACAATTTGACTTTTTTGAAAAATCATTATATTTGTTGAAGATTCAACTATTTGGTTATAAATTCATCTTTTTTAGTAGGATTCAACAATTATTTTCAGTTCAAAATTCAACAATTTGGTGAAAAATTTATGTATTATGATGAAAATTCGTCCTTTGGTAGAAAATTTCTCTTCTTGTTTGAAAATTCATTGTTGTAGGTTAAAAATTCAGCTATTTGGTAAAAATGTAACTAGTTTGTCAAAAGATTAATTATTTTTCTGAGAATGTAACTAACTTATTTTTGGTTCAAAATTGATCTTTTTTAGTTAAAAAATTAACTATTTGGTTGAAAATGTATATTTTTTGGTTGAAAATTAAAAAATTTGGTTGAAAATTCATGTATTTTGTTGGTAATTCATCTTTTTTGTAGAAAATAGATCTTCTTGGTTGCATATGAAATTAGTTTTATTTGTCTGATATTTTTTTTTCTTTACTGGAAATGGAAATTTCTGGTTGATATTTCATGTATTGTATTGGAAATTCGCCTTTTTGATAAAAAATTACTCTTCAAACATAAACAAAAAAAAAAAAACATTTCACTAATTAGGTGAATTTTCTACCAAAAAGATGAATTTTCTATCAAAAAAAGACAAATTTTCAACTAAAAACATACCTTTTAAACAAAAAATAGAATAGTTTCATTTTCAGTTAGAGAAGTAAGTTTTTAAACAAATAAAATAAATTTTTATCTAAACGAATGGATTTTAAACCAAAAAGATGTAATGGCTATAAAAAAAATTTGCCGAAAAATGGAATATATTAAAATTTTTAGTGAGAAAAATTAATTTATAAATTTTTATTTAAAAAAATTAATTTTTGATTCCAAACAAAAATTTCAACTAAGGAAATGAAAATTTCAACCAAGAAGATTAATTTTCTATCAAAAAAGAATAATTTTAAAGAAAATACATGAATTTTCGATCAACATTTTTCATTTTTAATCGAATTTACAACCCAATAGTTGCATCTTCAACCAAAAAGATTGATTTTCTATAAAAAAAGGTATATTTTCAACTAAATGGATGAATTTTCAACTAAAACCCATACATTTTTAACAAAGTATAGAATAGTTTAATTTTGAGTTAGAGAAATAAGTTTTTAAGGAAATAAAGTGAATTTTCAACTAAACGAATGAATTTTTTCCAAAAAGATTAAATTTGTATGAAAAAGAACCTTGTTAAGAAATTGAATTAAACTTTTTATTTGAAAAATCAATTTTGAATAAGAAAAAACTATTTTTTAACCAAAGAAATGAAATAAAATACATGAATTTTAACTAAAAATGTTAATTCTCTACCAAGAAAAGACAAACTTTCAACAAAATAGATAAATTTATAACTAAAAAAGATAAATTTTCAACAAAAAAAAGATTAGTTAAATTTTTAGATAGAGAAATAAGTTTTTAAGCAAATAAGTTAACTTATTGTAGAAGTATTAAAATTTTCAAGGAAACAAATGAATTCTCTACCGAAAAGATTAAATGTCTACGAAAAAAGTTCAAAACAAAATTTAGTTGACTTTTTGATTAACAAAAATTATTTCCAATAAAAAAACTAATTTTACATCAAAAGAAAGAATTGTAAGTAAGTTGAAAATTTTTTCATTCATATTGAATTCACTGGAATTTTCTAGCTATAATAAGGAAACTTCTGTAAACCATGTATAACGTTCTCAAATAATATTAGATTTTCTGTAAAATCTATAACAGAATGTTGGAAAATGAACCGAGTTCTTTTTCTAAAGAAAGGGTAATTTGCGCGCAAGGCACGCAGAATTTTCTAATATTTTTAAATAGTAGACCATGCAAAAAATTTCAAATAAAAAATTATCCAATGTTTTTATTTACTTCCTACAAATGTATAAGCTCGCTTATTAATAAAGTGTTACAATAAAAAATTGCAATGAAACGGGGACCAGATATTTTTTTGCACGGCCCTGACGTACTCGTACTTTAACTTTATAGTTCGGTTTGCCTTGAGGTTTAGGTGTTAGCGATAGAATGCGTTAAACGTAGCTCAGGTGGTTCGAAACCCCTCACAGCGTTTTCGATTTTTAGTAGCGTTAATATCGTTAAAAGCGTGCGACTATATCGTATGTAATGTATTGTAATTTAATGTAATTTTTTAAGTTAAATTGTGTATATGTACCAACAATATACTTATGAATTGTATGATATGTGTAGGTATGTGTGTAGTAGTGGATGACCTTCTACAGAATCTGTAATGTAATGTAATGCCGTAATGTCCTCCGTTTACCGAACTAAATTATATAAAATTCAACACACAAATATTCTCCGTGTAGTTACCTTCCTTTCTGACTGCTAAATAACGTATAAGAAGTCACTTACATACAGGGTGACCCATTTTAATCTATAAATCCAAATATCTTCTAAACTACCCCATCCACATAAAAAACGGTTTATACAAAATTTGACCAGTACATAGAGGGCCATTTAACTGGATCACTGATTTTGGCCTTGACGTCAATTTTGAAGGTCATTTTAAGGTCAAGGCGATTTTTAAAAAGTTGAACCCCCTATTTTCGACTGCAGACTTGAATAGAGCGGAAAATTTTACGTCAAAAATGTACTATGGAAATCTTGATTTGTGACTTTGGAGAGCTCAAAAATCAAGGTCAAAAGTCCACAAAAAGATCAGATGCCCTTTTTCTGAATTTACGTGGTTTTCTGGTTAAAGCAAACATTTAAGATGCTTTAAAAAAGTCGATAAAATTTAAGAGTGTGAACCACCTTGACCAACTTGTCAGCCTCGAACTTCAGGTCAATTTACAAGGTCATTTGTACGTGAAAATTTGTATCTTAAAACTTTCATTTTGACCTGTATAAGGTCATATCAAGGTCAATTATTTAAAAAACGCTTAGAAGTTTTTTTTAATTTACTGGTTTCTTGAGTAATCTCAACGTTGAAGGTGCCTTCAACAAGTACAAGATAAGTTGCACAAATTTCGAAGACCTTGACTAAATGGGCCTGCAAGTGTATTTTCAAGGTTATGAAGGTCTACGTCATTTTTTAAAATAAAAAAGTTGCAAAAAAAAGTTCTGTTTCCTTTGGCGTGCTTGATTATCGTGAGTCCCCTTGCCTCTCACTATTACTGTTGTTGTTTCAAATACCCACGGAGTAACTGTTCGAAGTTGCCTCATGTTTAATAGTGATTAAACATTTTTCTAATATTTAAAGTTCATGGTGGGTGATTGAAATATTCGGAACCGAAATTTGATAAAAGAACAGCAGCGTTTATTCTATCACAAATAGAGAAGTATGATAGTCGGTTCGGTAGTTATTTTTCATCTGAGCTGTTCGCAAAACAAGAGGTCATTTGGTGGTGAAAATGTCTACTACGTAAGTGGGGAGACATAGAGTGTGGGGGTAGTCTTTGAATTTGATTGGTTCAGTGGGCGTAGTTTTGAGTACTAGTTTGTCACGTAGACCTGGGCACATTTTAGTGGAAAGAGTAAATAGAAAATTAACGGACATCCAGATGGACCATAAGAAATTTCAAAACTTTATGACGATGGTCTGAGTAAACGATGATACAAGAACTTTCCGAGTTTAGGCTAGACAGATGGTTAAATACTATGTGAAACTTAAGCTTTCTTTCGGATTAGCCAAGAAGGATTGAATTATTGACCCTAAAGTCTACAGCATTTTGAAAGAATCTATTGAAACGACCAAATGCAACTGTTGGAAACATAAATGAAAAATTTGATCTTAAATAGAAATTACAAACGTTACGCAGTAACACAATACACTTAAACCGATTGTTTCACTACTTGAGAAAATAGTTAACAGGCTTAAGACTGTTAAGGAACTGGATTCGGTAACAGGGATGAAAGAGGTGAAAAATAAATATGAGGATGACTCAATAGATGAAAAAAAATATCACTATAGTGATTTTGATGATGATGATGATGAAATGGATGGTGGTGAAAATTCATACAGATCAGCTGATAATTCAGAAGATTTACAATCAACAATTAACAATTCACAAAAAGATATTGTGGATAAATATCTCATATTGTTAGGGGAGAGAAATAAAGTGATGGATAATGTGTATGGCATATCAATGTAGGTGATTTACATTTACCTCAAACTAAAGGCTTACTTGAACTCCTCTTCAAGAAAGTACCTCAAGACAGCTATGTAAGTGGAAATGATTTTAAAAATTATCGTAAGATTATAAATACAACAAATGCACATTGAAAACATTATAGTAGACATGGGACTGTACGTCAGAATAGGACTTTTAAATTTTAAAATTTTATGGACATGGTTGTTGATGAGAAGGAAAACCCGAAGGATTATATTTACTGGGATGATCCCAATGAGTTAATAGATCGAATTCGATTACTTTTAGCTACCCAAGCAGCTGGAAATCGTAGTCATATGAACGAAATTATATCAATCATTGAAGAATTGCGTGAAGATGGAATTATATATCAAACAGCGTTTCGAAAAATTTATGCCATTCTTACAGTGAGTCTCGACGTTTTCGGACGTCATTTGAAACGAGCTGAGTCTATGAGTAGCGGTCCTCTGGGAATTGGATTCAAGATTACACCTGATGTTCATTATAATATAGATAAAAAGAGGTTATGTAATGTTGCTGAAGCTGAAGATAAAAGTGATGCAGTGAATTTATATCTTTTGCAAAATATATTACTACAAGAAACCAACACCCTGTATGAAGTTAGAGCTTCTTTACAAACTGAAATAGTTAATAATAATATGATGATTGAAGTTCTTAAGAGTTCTCTAAATAAAAATTTGAAGAACTTGCATGTTGATGTTGACACAAAACAAGAATTAGTGTATCGTAATACTACAGTCATTCCTCAATTCGATGCCAGGCTGAGTGTACTTGAAAATGGAGGAGAAAAGGCGAGGTTTGGTGAACGAGATTCATAAAATGGCGCGCAAAAACTATCCTCGCAGACATGTCGATATTCGAAAAATAGATGAAAGTTGGCAAGCTGATATTGTGGAAATGCAACCATATGAACGAGAGAATAATAGCTACAGATATATATTAACCATTATCGATGTATTTTCAAAATTCGCTTGGGTTGTACCTGTGAAATCTAAGAAAGGTGAAGACGTAAGTGCTGCAATGAAGTCTGTTCTCATAGGAAAACGTATACCTAAGAATTTACAAGTTGTAACAGAGCGGTTACAATTAAAACCAATCTGTCACGGTCCTGTACGAAGGGGTTGTCGGGCCGCGACCGATAGCAGACGAAAGGCCCCGAGAGGGCCCGAAGCCCCGGGCACCAAGCTCCCTTTTTCACCTCTTCGCACCCATGTCAGTTAGTCTGGACTGGCTCGTTGTCCCATCAACCCAATTTTGTGCGTGCAAGTGCTTCTCGCCTTCACCAAGTTCTATTCGCCATAGTCACGCTCTCTTCGCCGTTGTCTCACCGAGTCGTTACCCCAACCATCACCGTCTTCCTTCGTAACGAAGCCGCGCAATAACTACGTCACCGACGACCTAACCAGTCACCGACGACTCCCCCGTCAAGAACCGACCACTTCGTTGCAGGTACCAACTACCTAAATGTAAGTGGGAAATAAACGTAGTAGCTAATTACTTCACTCGTTTGATTGCGTCTAATCCTCATCTCGGCAATCAAACTCCTACTTTCCCTCCTCGGTTTTACCCTCGTATCACCTGGCGCTCAACCCAAAATTCCCACACTTTTCCTTTTTCACTGAAACTCCAAGAAACCTGCCGAGAACGAGGACACAACCCAAACGGAAATTAAAAGTCCAAAGTTTCATGATGTTACTCTCTCATCATGTTACTCCTTTACTCTTGAAAATTTTGCTTGTCCATGCTAATTGATCCATTGCCTTGCCAATTTACATTTGATCTCTTGATTTATACGAAAGGACCTGATATACTTATTTATGAAGTGATTTTTATATATACCTGTGAAAATTTTCACAAGCGATAATCCTTATGTGCTCATGATATTCCACATGTTTATGTGAAATGATTATATATATATATGCTCTGATTTTTACATGCTATGATTTATGCTATGATATGTTACTATGTGATATTTATTGTATATTTTTCGCAATGTTTCGCAACAAGCTCGCACGCGACGTTCGGAAAAGCGTAATCCGAAATACGCAATAAAAAACCTAAACGGAAACGAATTAAACAAACTTTCTATTTTCCAAAATAGGAACAAAATGCATTTGAGTCTAAAAAAAATAGACTGCATCCGGTTAAAAATAAAACTGTAATCGGGAAAGAGTTATTGTACTTTTTTGGGGAAAGTGGAAATTTAGTTTCTGAAAAATGGAAACGGAATTAGAATAACCGATAGAAAGTTATCAGAGGGAAACTGGAATCAATTAAATATCAAATTAAAATTCTAATTGAAATTTTCAAATAAACTCGGAATTTTAAATTGAGATACCACATCGAACAAATATATACAGGGTGTCCCATCAATAATAACTTGAACCTCACTTAATACAAATGAAACTCAAGTCGGGTACAGTCAAGAAAATAATTATTAAACCCACTAACACAGAAAGCGATCACGACAATTTGGACTTGGGAGGTGCCACTGCACTTCCAACCCAAAATATTAATTCAAATAAGACCGCAACGAGACCAATAAGCGAAATTGTGGTCCCAACTCCACCCAAAAACAGAAGCGCTATCCCAAAAACTGTAAATAGGTCATTAGGTCGCGGTAGAGGGTTCACGCGAAAAAACATAGAATCACCCAGTACAAACAATAGGACAAACCAAGACAGATCAACTCAAAGTACTCAACCTAACAAAACCTCTGACCCCATTGACAATACACTCTTTTGGGATCATGAAGATCTACCAAACCTAGACGGACCGTTCCCCAAAAACAAAACCAGACCAGAAATGAACAACGAAACATACCAATGCTATTCATTCCTTGAAAATAACACACAGTTTATTTTAGAAACCGATGAACTTTTAGAAAGCGTAGAGTTTGATGAATTTATGAATCAACAAAAAGAAAGATTCTTAAAAGAAAGGGGAAAAAGGGCAAACAATTTAGAAATTAAGTTAGATCCGCCAGCAAATAGCTCATTCGAACATAGAAAGAAAATAATCGAACCAAATGTCGGGGGAAAAAATAAATTAATCTCAAAACAGATATTCAGTCCAATTGGATTTAAGAGAAAATTTACAGGAACATAATCAACCTTCATACAATAATATTGAAAACCGTAGTGGATTGAGAAATGACAATTTAAAATTATAAAACTCTGATGACAGTGAACCTTTAGAGGACAGAAGCAAATCAAACACAACACGTAGACTTTCGACAACAAATAAGAAGTCAAACAGACGTTCTTGAATCCACATAAATAGCCCAGAAACAGATTATGAATCCGACAATCAATCAAATAATCAAACAATTCCAGCTACTTGTTTTCCTTTCGGCATGATACAAGCGCCGTTCCAAATTATGAGCAACTGGCCAATGAAATTTCGAAACAATAAAGAAGATAGTTCCGTGCATTTCTTGGAGGAATTAAAAAGATTCAAAGAAGATTGGTGCGAAATGAATACAAATTCCTGGAGATGTTTATCTGATTTTTTTGAAGATTTTCAAAACGCTTGCATCAACGAAAGATTTTCTGAGGAAATTAGGCAAAAAATTAAATTTCGCAATAAAAAAAGAGCACAAGACATCCGCTCTTACGCAACAGAAATTAGAAAACTCTTTACTAAACTCTACCCTAAAAAAACTTAGAATGGGCATTGCGTAGAACATATGAAAACCTCAGAATATAATAGAAAATGTATATAGAAAGAAACGATTTTGAAACTTTTGAACAATTAGAGGACTTAAGTAAAGAATAGGAAACTGAGCTAGCCAAGTCAAAAATTCTAGGGCAAGTTTTACAAATTACTGAACCTAAAATAGAGGAAAGAATAGAACAAAAACGCAATAATAGTAGTGGGGATAAAAATAACCTAGAAAATAATAAAGATAATAAAACGGGAAATAATAATGGTCAAAATAATAACAAAAGCGGATATCAAAACCAAAATTACCAGGGTAGAAAACAATAAAAAAATCGATTTCCATTTTCACCATTTGGATCTCCATTCCAACCTCCTTCCCCTAACCAATATCAACAAAATTTCAGACCTAACTTCAGATCTACATTCCCACCTGGTTTCCAATCAAATTTTCACCCTAAATTCCAACCAAATTATCAACCCAGATTCATAAACATAGACCAAGATATCCATTCAACCCTTATAAAGAAATGTTACCAATGTTTAATAAAATGTTATTAGGGCAAAAGCAAGGTCAAAGTAACCCGATGATCGAATTCCCCACAGAAAATGCAGAAAATAATTCAGGAAACAATAACAAACAAAATTTCCAAAAATCAAATCACGAAAATAAGAATCAAAAACCGGGTAATAATAATAACAAAGACCCGCAAGAAAAACATGTTCTAACTCAGAAAAAAAACAGGACAATAAAAAAACGTGAACAAAAACAAAAATTGTTCTCATTGTGGTTTAACGGGTCATTTAAAAAGAGAATGCTCATATTATGCATATAACCAGGGGAACCGGAGGGGCGGGTATTAGGACCAAAAATAACCCAACCTATTACCGAAACGCCTGAATTCTTAAACTCGGATAAAGATAAAACAACGGAGACACATTTTCATTTAACGACAAAATTTGAAAATAAACTATTTCGATTTCTGGTTGATACAGGTGCCACATATTCCTACGTGGGCAAGGAATTATTGAAAAAAATAGAAAATTCCAATTTTTCCATTTTAAAACCAGTTTCGCGTAAATTAACGGTCGCGAACGGAGAAACCGTTGACATAATTGGCAATCAGTAATCCCAATCTTAATAGGAACGAAAGTAAAGCACGTTATGTTCAGGCTAGTCCCAAAATTGAAATCCGTAGGCATTTTAGGTACGGATATGCTGAAAGCCCTACGGATGACCCTAGATTATGACTCAGAAACTTGGTGGCTACCAGGGAGTTCACCCATCCGCTATCGCATGGAAGCAAATCCACAGTTGCTACCCCTACCAAAAACAGAAAATAAAACTAAAAATAAACCTGAAATAATAATAAAAGATAATAAGGAAATTAAAAAGACAAACGATAAGGATCAAGTATCAAGGGGAAAAGAAGAAAAGTATAATGATAGGAAACCGAAATTCGGTGGTAGTATTAACCTCAAAAGTACAAGGGAACTTAGCAAGAGTAACCCAACTGGAGAGGATAGCGAAATCCCCCTAGTACCCATCAATCCTAACCGATCCCAAAAAATCAAAAACGCCCAAATCCCTGTAACAAATCCCACAAATGAAATCCTAAGCTTAATAAGCATCCCCATGAGCACCACATTCCAACCCCTAGAGAGTATCCCTACCCAAGACACTAGCGACGACTCAAGCACACAAGACTCATGTGGAATAGTTAATCCTAAGATTAGGAGTAATAAGAAAAATAATTCGGGAAAAATTTTCTATAATAAAAAATATGAGAAAAAATATAAGAATATCGACAGTAACCTTTGGAATAATAACAAGGTTACTGATCAAAATAAAATAACAAAGGAATCTCTAAAAGCAAATGAGATTGGTAAAACCGAAAATAAAAATCAATGGTTTAGTTTTAAAAGCAAAGCAATAAGATTGCATAATATTTCGGATAGGTTAGGAAAAATCGCTGAACAAAATGATTGTCCGCCAGAAATTTGCGAAGGTATTGTTGAGCTTAACGAAAGCCAACCATCTCAATTAGAAAAGCTCCTAGAAAATGAAATTAAAATACACCAAGGAAAAAAACATAGGGCGACTCATTCAACGAAACATAAAATTGATGTCCAAGGCCACGATCCCATTAAACAGCGATATTACCACGTGAGCCCAAAAATAAAAGAAGTAATTTCTCAAACAGTTGATAAATCATTAGAACAGAGCATAATAGAACCCTCCTGTTCTGATTGGTCTAACCCTGTAGTTATGATTTAAAAAACAGGGAAATACTATAGATTCTGTTTAGATTTCAGAAAAGTTAATAATGTTACTAAAAAGGACCTCTACCCAATCCCACTCATGACAGAAATACTGGGCACTCTAAGATCAGCAAAATTCATCTCAAAAATTGATTTAAAGTTAGCTTATTCATAAATACCTTTGGAAGAAATCTCAAAACCACTAACAGCATTCACAGTCCCTGGAAAAGGCATGTATCAATTTCAAGAATGCCATTTGGTTTAACCAACGCTCCAGCCACTTTCCAGAGACTTATGGACAAAATTATTACTCCAGACTTAAGGCCGAACGTTTTTTGTTATTTAGATGACATAGTAATTGTGAATAAAAACTTCGAAGACCATTTAAAATATTTGAATATTGTATTAGATCAAATAAATGATGCAAATTTAACGATCAGCCCGGACAAATGCAAGTTCCTAACTTCAGCACCTATATTAACCTGCCCAGATTTTACTTATCCCTTCCAACTCGAAACCGAAGCGAGCAATATGGGGCTAGGAGCCGTACTTACACAGACAATCGTCGGTGTAAATTACGTAATCGCATACGGCAGTCGAAGCCTAAACGGCGCAGAATCTAGATACTCGGCATCCGAAAAAGAGTGCCTAGCGGTAGTTTGGGCCTAACGAAAATTTAGGCCATATTTAGAAGATCACAGTTTTAAAGTAATCACGGACCACTTAGCGTTAAAGTGGCTCGATAACCTAAAAAATCCCACTGGCCGAATAGCCAGATGGGCATTAGAACTTCTCGAATATGACTACGAAGTCATATATCGAAAAGAAAGCTCAAATTTTGTCCCTGATGCTCTATTAAGATCAGGAGAACCAGCAAAAAATATAGAATTTGCGTTAGCTTGTAGCATAGAAAAAAAAAGTGGACGTTAGCGACAAAACAGATGACTGGTACTCTACTAAAATCAGACAAGTTACAAAAAGGCCGGAAGAATACGAAAAATGGTGAATCTGAGACTAACAACTCTATTTTTACAGAACTGATCAACTAAAATCTACTCCCTTACCAGACTCTAACCCATGGAAACTCGTTGTACCTAAAAAATTACGAAATCTAGTTCTAAAAGAAAACCACGATGACATACAAGCAGGACACTTAGGTTCCGAAAAAACGTACGCGAGAATTTCCGAGTACTACTTCTGGCCAGGGATATATTCGGAGATAATCAAATAAGTGAAAAATTGTAAAATATGTCAAAGAATAAATCCGAGTAACCAACTGAAATTAGGGCTAATGGGGAAAAGAATCATGGAAGAACCATGGACCATGATTTCTGCAGACATCATGAGCCCATTACCGATTTCAAGAAAGAGAAAAAATCAATATTTCTTAGTTTTTGTGGATCTATTCACAAAATAGGTCGAAATAATTCGAATTCAAAAAGTTAACGGCATCACAATATAGTCAAAATTCCGCAAACGTGTCATTTCGCGTTAGGGAACCCCGCGGATTCTCTTCGCCTATAATCGCACGGAATTTGTCATCAAACCCTTAAGAGATTTAAGCAAAAAATTCGGTATCAGACATACCAAAATACCAAAATATTACTCCCAAGCCAACCCAACCGAGCATTACAATAGGACAATTAAACAAATTATTAAAACCTATCTAGATAACGATCACTCCACCTGTGACGAACATATAGACGATTTGCAGTTTGCAATAAACACTAGCAAAAGTTCGTCAACCCAATTCACCCCGGAATTTCTAAATTTAGTTTGCGAACTAGAACCAACTAAGTCGCTCAGAAAAAAATATAGAAAACGATAGCGAAATCGAGTTCCAAAGAGTGGACGAATGGACAGATAGATTAAGAAGGTTGCAAATCATTGAGGAGGAAGTCCAGAAAAATTTGAACCAGTCAAATAATAGAGAAGCTAGTAATTATAATTTGAGAAGAAGACAGATAGAATTCAGAATTGGTGATTGGATTATAAAAAGGGTAAACAAGTTATCAAACAAAGCGGACAAAAAGGGAGGAAAACTATATGACCAGTATGAAGGTCCTTCCATTATTAAAAAGAAATTTCCCCAAAAATTTACGAATTAAAAAATCTTGAAGGCAACAGTATAGGCGAATGGAATATAAACTATTTAAAATTTGAGAAGGCAAATGTTGATAACGAGAAATAGACATTTGAGTTACCAGGAATCAGGTTAGAAAATTTAGAATTAGGCAAAGGTAAAAATGGTAAAAGATCAATGGCAGTAAGAACACAAACCGACTCATAACTCAAAACTGACTGAATTGACCCTCAACATTCTAACTCACTAGACTTTAAGAACAAATGAGACAGAAAGAACTTTTACTTTTCAGATGATGGATTCCAGAAACAAATGTGCATACTGCCAGAATCACATCGTCGAGGCTACAATGGACCAAAATCACGAAAAATGTTGAGCAATACAATGAATACGCTTGAGAATGGCAGGAATACCGGCGAAGGACATTAAATATCATCCACACTGCCACATTAGGAACATATTTAAAAACGTCGCCGACGTCGAGACCCATCCAACAAAAGAAGAGGGAACCGTAGATGGCGAAGAACCGAATACAACCACGAATTAAACGAGAAAATCTGGAGACTAACTTTGGAATATGAACGAAGGGCCTACCTTCAAAGCAAAAAATTAAACGAAGAGTTTCATAAACAACTCTCTGAATTGATAGAAAAAGAAAAAGAGTAGGAAATCAAACGAAAAGAAAAGGAATCTTCTGGACAACCACATTCAAAAAAATTAAGGAAAACTCAAGAAAGCGCAAAGAAGAAGAAAAAAAGGAAGGAAGCAGAGAGATCCGATGAAGAAAAAATGATCACAGAAGAATGGAGCACACACAGAGAGAGGAGGAACCAGGAAGCACGGATATTTGCGCGAAAGAAACATAAAAAAGCAGAAACGAAGAAAAACGGAAACTAAGCGCACTATGTTACTGAAATTCCTATTTTACATTGGGACCTCTCTTTCTGATTGAAATTTAGCTTTTGTTTAAATTGCAATTTTGCTAATCCTCAGTTCCATATCATATGGAAATTACCATCCTTGATTTAAGCTTAATATTTGTTTTCCTTCCTTCGCATCGGAACTCACGTATTATAACAGTTATTCCTTGTAATACTAAAGGCTGCAATAAAAGCAAAACCTTTTAAGCCTATTTTTTTCACAAAGGTTTCAGGAAAAAGAGTACCATAGAGGAAACCTGGAAAAGGAAAATCGCCGAGTACACCACACTCTTTATAAATAACCTTTGAGAAACGATAGAGAAACTTTAATGCCAATTTTGCGACAAATTAAGACCTATAGAAATCTACACAATTAATGACTCTTTTTGCAATGGCAGACCCTTTAGTTACAGAAAAACCTATACAACTCCAAACGATGACGGACAAACTTACGTACAGGGGGGTTGAGAGTACATTAACAAAAAAATAAATAATTACTTAAAATGAGCATAGATAACAGTAACTTAGATAGACAAATAACAGACGATACTCTAGAAATAGACCTATGCATAGTCCATCAAACAATCATAGAATTGGACAGAGAACTTGACCAACTTGCAGGTATAAACCAGAACCCCCGCAGGGGGGGGGTGTAACAGATCTGTTACTATAAACAAAGAATCGGTGTGGCCTTGCACGGAAAGGTTGACGGGCCGTACGCGAGGACACTCGGAACCCCCCGAGGGGTCCCGAAGCCCTGAACGACAAAGAGTCCCGTCGTGTCGTCAGTCTTGGCTTGTTCGCCTTCCGAAACACCAATTTGTAGTGTTAGTATCTCGTGCTTTCAACACGTCTCTCCGTCCAGTTCGAAATCCTGGAAACCAAACACCGGATCGCTTCCTTGGGAGAAACCTCCGTCGCTTTGCTGTCCACACGGACTTTACTTTGCATTGCCAGCTCTCCGCCACCGACTGGCTGTCTACGAATTGTAAGTGGTAATAAATACCTCTTTGTTTAACTACCGAACTTGTTTCAATGTATTTACTCCCTTTCTCTCGGTGTGGCGTCCTGGCTCCCATTTTCCCTCCTCGGTAGGCACCCCCGCTATAAATTAACCAAGAATATCTTTCCGATTACTTTTATCTGTGATACTATGAAGAGTCTCTCTGATGACTCTCCTATATTTTGCTTCTATAAATTTACAATAATGATTACTTATTTAAACAATTTTCATAAAAAAAGTTAGAGCTTGGACATTTTTTTTTTGATGAAATGATAACGAAAAGCCGGCGAAACCCTCGTGTGACTTGAGGACACGAAGAAACCGAAGGATAACAGCTTTCTGCATCCGTTTCGCAAGTGCCGTGGCATATTTTTGGCACGCGGGTATGGCTTTAAAGTTACGAACCAGTCATAATTTCGCACCCCCGAGAGCATCTATCACAAGGACAATTACTTGTACCGAATATTTTCAGTAGCGTCGTTGCAGCTCACTTTTAAGTTCTTGTAACCTTTCCTCCTTTTCTTTCTCCTTGGCAGTGGTGTTGTATTCGGAAGAAGCCGAGAATTCGATCACGAATATAGTTCGTTTCTCGAAGTCTTGGAGAACAATGTCAGGCCTCGAGTGTGCAACGGCACACTTCTGCCTCTATCTCTCGCACTACGAAATTCTTCTGGATACCTCTGTGGCGACACTAACTATCGCAAGCATAAGGTCACTCATGTATTTTATATGGATGACCTGAAGTTCTATGTCTCTGATATAAGAAAACTTCAAACTGCTATGAATATCGTCAAGGAGTATACAGGAGAGATTGGGGTGAACTTTGGATTGGATAAATGTGCCAAAATTCGTCTGAAGAAAGGAAAGATTGTTGGCGTTCCCAATGACCCTGAGCTTGTAGATATAAGTGTCATTAGACATCTTAACACTGGAAAGGCCTTCACATACCTGGGCGTGCCTCAAAGCCGCATTCAGGACGTAACAACAGTTAAAGAGTCTTTCCGAAGCAGATACAAGCATCTTCTTCGAGAGATTTGGTCTTCAAATCTGTCTGCGTTGGACAAGGTATCTGCGACTAACATGCTTGCCGTCCCGATTCTACTCTACTCATTTGTGATAAGAACAACCGCAGGATCTGGCCGAGAGCGGGTGCTATTCTCAACAATTGCACTCGCTCCCGGCGAAATCGCGGTAAAATTTCAGCTGTAACCACGTCTCATGGCCGTGAAATAGGTGGATATAGTCTGCGGTGGACTCAATCTGATGATCCGGCAAAAATCTCGTGCACCCACAGGACACGGAGGGACCCAAGGACGACCACCTTCTGCATTCTTCCCGCAACTGTTTTTTAATTTTGTTGGCACACAAGGATGCTTTTTAGGCTATTAGCCAGTGAGAGCTTGGCATCTCGAGGAGCACCGATGATCAGAGCGACTCACTTAACAGAATATTTCGGGTATAGCCGTCGCAATTACTCTCGCATCTCTCTTTCTTTTCATTATCTTTGGGTATGATGTTTTTGTCAGCTGGTGCTAAAAAGTCGATAACGAACATCGTTCATTTCTCCAAATCAATGAGAGAATGTTAAGTCATGTAGATACGAAAGTCTGATAAACAAATGAGTGTAATAAACCTTTTGGAGGAGTATCTGTAGCAGTTTGAGGTGATCATCATCAAATGCCACCGTTTATGGGCAAGCCAGTGTTAAAAAGTCCAAAGTAGCACCTACGAGTGAATTAGTATATAGCGCATGGGATATGTTAAAATTTTACAAATTGGCCGAAGTTATAAGATAAAAGAATGAAATAAAATTATTTAATACTTTCAATAATTTATGCAATGAGGGTATGAAAAAGGAAGATATAAATTAATTTAATTAACGTTTCTCAACTGAGAATGAAGTACCAGATAACGCTATCAGACTGTACATTCCAAGCAGTTTAGTTGATTCGTAGAATAAATTAAAAATTAAGTCTTTTGAGGGAGAAGAATTTTTATCACGAGCGTTTGATTACATAATGGCAAGAACACTTTTGAAATCCTTAAAAATTCAAAAAAAAATCAGAGTCTGCAGGTTTGGCATGTGGTACTATTTAAAATCGGCATTAAATATATGCTCACGAATAATATCGATGTCTAAATTGGATTGGTAAATGGCGCTTGACGTGTTTTAAAGAAAATAATGTTTTACCATATTCTAACCAAATATCTCAAATATGGACAGAGTTCACTTTCGATAAAGTTTGTAGGAAAGCTCAAAATTAAACTTCTTGGTATAAAATTCAACTTTTTTGTTCAAAAATCAAATTCTTGGTTGTATGTTGAACTCTTGTAAAAAACTTATTTTTTGTTAAAAATTAATTTCTTTTGTTGAAACTCCAACTATTTGGTCATAAAATCATTTCTTTTCCTTCTAAATTTGTTTTTTGAACTGAAAATTCAATTATGCAACTTTTAATTTAAAATTTAAGTATTTTGTTTGAAAAAACATCCTCTTTGGTACAAAATTTAACTATTTTTGTAGAAATGTCATCTTTTTTGGTTAAAAATGCAAATTTTTGGTTGAACATAAATATTTTGGAAACAGACCCTGGAAAATATATTTTTGAAAATTCATATTTTTTGGTTAAATTAAAATTTGTTTATTTTATTTTAAATCTTTCTTGGCTGAAATATCATATATTAAATTTTTCGTTAAGGATTAATGTTTTTTGGTTGAAAGTAGAACTACTTTGTGGAAAATCTACATTTTTGGTGAAAATTCATGACTTTAGTCAAAAATTCATATCTTAGTTGAAAATTGAAATTTTTGGTTCAAAATGCTTTTTTTAGAATTATTTTTTCTAACTCAAAATTTAAATAATCCATTTTTGGTTTTAAAATTCATATCTAAATTCGAAAAATGATCTTTTCTCATTAAAAATTCAACTATTTAGTTAACTATTTATGTAGTTTCTTCAAAGATCCTCTTTTTTTATAGAAAATTATTCCTCATGGTTAAAAACTCATTTTTCTAGTTAAATATTCAACTATTTGGTTAAAAATGCACGTATTTTGTTTAAAAGCCTTCTTTTTGGTAGAAAATTAATATTCTTGGTTAAAAATTCATCTTTCTGGTTGAAAGTTCTACTTGGTTGAATGCTTTTATAAAAAAACTAATTTGATTGTTCTTGAAGATTTATCATTTTAGTCAAAAAAATCGTCTTTGGTAGAAAATTTAACTATTATGGCAAAAATGTCATCTTGTTTGGTTAAAAATGCGAATGTTTGGTTAAAAATTAATATTTTGAAAACAGACCCTGGAAAATATTCGTTTGAAAATTCAGATTGTTTGGTTGAATTAAAATTGGTTTATCTTAATTTAAATCTTTCTTGGTTGAAATATCAACTATTACATTTTTCGTTGAGAATTAATCTTTTTCGGTTCAAAGTAGAACTACTTTGTTAAAAATCCACATTTTTGGGGAAAATTCATCACTTTAGTCAAAAATTCATATCTTTAGTTGAAAATTTTAATTTTAATCTAAAAGGTATTCCAAAAAACGACAGAATTTTACATTTTTGAATTTGGGTGCTTAACGTCATTAAAACACTTTTAATTTCACGTAAATTATTGTAGAAAATCACAAATCTTCACAAAAAAATACAATATTTCACAAAAGTTGAAATATTGGGAAACTGTACTTGAAATTATATTGTTTATAATAGTATTTTAGTGTAGAAATGTACAAATTTAAACAAAAAAATATAAATCTTCAGAAACAATACTTTCAGTATCCGAATCAACGTTTCGACGTGTACTTTACTTTTAATTTTTGTAGGATATGGAATATTAATATAAGTTTCTACAAAAACTACAATTTAAAAAAAATAATATACAAGAACTTTTAGTATTATGATAAATCACATTGAACTGCTGTTCGAATATTGAAAATTGTACAATAATTGATTTTACCGGACGATTCTGAATTAATTCAAAATGAAGCAAGTTGCAGATTTTAACGATAAAAATAGAAATTTTTCAATTTGAAAACCTCAGTATCTAAACAAATGTAAACGTTAGATTGAAACTTTATAAACCATTCTTAATTTTGAAATAATTTTAAATTATATAGATTCATAATTGAACGCTCTTATTTAATTCCGAAACCTATTCAAATATTCTTTCAATCTAGAATATTCCATTTTTAACCATTCAATTGGAAATTTTTTAATTAAGGATGACATTGTTTCTTTGATTCAAACTAAGGAAATCTCTAATTCGACCCATAATAAAAAAATTTTAATGTGCAATTAACTAAATTGAAAAAAAAATATTTTTTGCACATTTTTACTACTATTTACAGTTCGAGATCTAACCAAACATATTAACATAAATAATAAAATAGAGACACAATATAAGTACAGGACATAAATGCTATTAAACTTACAGGATTTTCAGTTATAATAGAGATAATACAGCTTTTTCTGCAAAGATTACCAAGTTTTCTGCAGAATTTAGAGAATATTCAGAAGTTGTCTAAATTCACAGATATTTTCAGTAACCTTTAATGAACTTTTCTCTCAAATTGACATTTTCGAAATTTACTCTCTAATGGACAAGTCTGTCAATTTTACAGAAAGTATCCGTAACTTTGCAAACTTACTGGAAATTCTGTAATATCTGCAGAAAATTTGGTAAGCTTCACAGAAAAATTATGCTGTCCCTGTTTTAACTGAAAATCCTGTAACTTCGGCCCACTAAATTTTTACATGTAGCTTTCATCGTCCTTTGTCTGCGGAATTTTTAAAATTAGGTTCTTCCTTTGGATAGTAGATATTATTTATACGGAGAAAAATTGGCATTGAATTTAGAAAATATCGAAACGAATACGGATGACACAATATTTTCATGATCTAAGCAAATTCGTCTTGTCTCAAGAAAATGTAATGAAATAAACAAAATAAAATTTCTTCAATTTAGCAGAATTCATAGATAAATATTATGTAAACTATATACTACTTTTGCAGTTATTCTCTGCTGAAAACTAAACTTATACCAAAACTTCGCATTATTCTAAAAATATTCTTTAAAAAAATAATAAAACAACATTAAGAGAGTAGAGCGAAGCAAAAGAATTATTTTGTCAAGAAAATATTTTTGGAGTATGCAGAAAAATTGTGGTATCCTATCAGGATAACCCTCGACTTGAAACAATTTTTTCTTAGACATCAGCAACCATGATGTTCTAAAAGTTTTTGGAGTTTAGAAAATTAAAAACTTTTCGCAAATTTTGCATAATTGAAAACTTTATTTAATTTTTTCGTATTTAAATTTGTTATATGTTATGTACGGATTGGAAAAATACACCACTATTTTTTTAGACGTAAACAAATTTTTTAACTCAGTCACTGCATAACATTACAAAGATGCAAAATTAGTGAAATTAGAAGTTGTAAAGTTTTTTTTTTAATTAAGAAACGAACAATAGATTTCTCTGAACGAAACGAGAAAAGCGTACGCAGAAAATATACTTTTTTCAATTTTAAATAGGTATTGCATTAACCAAATATAAAAAATATAATTATTTTGGTTGATATTTCAAAAAATTCTAACTCATCCAAAATTATTTTTTCCAAATATAAGTTTATATTACATTTAGTATCGAATTCTATACACACAAAATTTAAAATGATTTTTGAACCCATAGAAAAAAAGTTTTAATTTTGCAAAATTTAAAAGCCCCTTTGTGGTGGGCAAAAGCGATATGCACAAAAATGTAAACAAACCACAGGGGTTATTGTGATAGGATACCACAACCTAAGTGGAGTTAATTTTCTTGGTGGAGCAAAAACGTATTTATATTGTAGTAAAAAAGTCAGATTGATGTAAGTTACGTAACAATCAGTTGCGGCAGCGTTATAGTCGAGAGGAAGGGTATACAAATCTTCAAAAAAAAAACCTTAAGTAATATATGGACGACCTATTAACTAAAGACATCAAACGATTTCAATTTTTTTACTTCTTTCGCTTTTTATGCCAAAGTATCTTTGATGTAGAGTCAAACATATGTTTGTTTATTTTGAATATAGTTTTTATTTATTTGAAATCAAAATTTGTTTAAGTAAAACAAGCAATCTTATCAATGTTTTCCTCATATTTTACAAGTTATCTTACTTTTGGAATAGGTACGGAACTAGAGCGATATTAATCTTATCGTATACAGTAAATAATCATAACCATGCTATATTCATGATAGCACCATGTTTT
This sequence comes from Andricus grossulariae, assembly GCA_011634705.1. Lineage (NCBI taxonomy): Eukaryota > Metazoa > Arthropoda > Insecta > Hymenoptera > Cynipidae > Andricus > Andricus grossulariae. The sequence goes on from JAABKJ010007545.1 coordinate 202,522,330, forward strand.
TGCTTGGTTTCATTTTATTGCATCTATTATCAAGGTTCCGCAAAGTTTAATAAACGCCATGTCTTACGGGTAAAGCTTCGCAATCGCAGTATAAATAGCAGTGATTTTGTTCCAAATTTATCAGTCACGCTTACGAAATCCTTCCGTAGAAAACATGCAGATTTTTACTGGAATTCTCTTCCTGTCAACGGCAGTTTTCCTGCTTCATTCAGTGGGTAAGTGCAATAAAGTCGTGGCTACGGGTACTAAACTTGCGTTACGAATAGCCAGATTTTTTTGATATGCATAGACACTGACTTTTAAAAAGAAATTTCTTTGACTTTATCTTCAACAGTTTTTCCAACTTATTGACGAATAAGCTGTACATATATACAGGCAATATTGGTCAGGAATATTTCTGCAACATTCCAAAAGAATATTGGAATTACGCTCGCTTTATGTGTGTGAAAAGTGTCCACAAAATCTTGCTTAAATATTACCGCGCAATGTTGCTGAAACATTGAAATTCAGTAACAGGCATTCACGAATTTATTTGTATTTGTAATTATATTTAGATACACATTCAAAATAACTGCATGTTTCTTAGATGCAGTAGAAATCATTCTTCTGAACTTCTGAACTTTCAAGAGAGGCAAATTTTCTAGTATTGTGTCCAACGGCTATTGTGAGTGAGGATTACATAAGCCATATTTACAATTTTGGCACACTTTCTCTTGAAAACTATACAATAATTACGAATATTATTGAAAAATATATTCTATGAGATAGTCTAAACCAGTGAATACGGCAAATTTATATTTTCGTATAGCCTATAAAATAATTAAGACAAAAATATTGCTAAAAATATTGCTAAAAGTAACTCAGAAATTTATTTTGACGTCAAAATTGATATAAAAAATGATCTTTCAAAATCCAAAGCTTGTAATAAATTTTTTGTCTTAATTTCGCGTCTTGTATAACAAATTTGACGAATCTTGCAAAAAACTAAATAGAGAAACTGCGAAACGGAGGATAAATCTAACCTTCTTGCCTTAAAATTGTGATTCTGCTTGAAGCGATATCATAGGTCCAGGAAATAGTCTTACTGTCGTAAGGCAGTTGGATAATGTAGGAGTGTAGGAGAAGAAGATTTGTAAATGAATACTCTCTTCATTATCATATAATTATCTTACCATTTTTTCACTTCCAAGTCCATATTCCTGCGAATTTTTTATCGGCTGTCAAAAATTTGAATCTCAAACTTGGTATGTGTATTTAATTGTTCAAGGTTTAAAACCTATATATAGAAGATCCGTGCAAGGATACATGACTTAAAAATTATTGTCAATGTTATAAAATATTGTGTTGCTCGGCTAATGACATTATAAAAGAGACGACAATCCAAATTTTACTCGTGAAGGCCTCTTATTGGAAGAGAGCGCAACTTTAGTACATTAATGATCAAATAAACTACTTTCTTCACTTTCATAGCCTGTCCTGATGCCAGCAGATCTAGCCACACGTCTCTAGGAATTCTATTCAAGAAATTTGTAGCAAGAAATTTACTCCTTTAATCTGCGTAAGCAGGGCAGACTAATAAGATATGAAAGGCATTTTCCAGTAGCTGCATATTACAACATGAGCACATAATATTCGGGTTAAAAACATATCTTGTTAAATTGTAGATTATTCTATAAGGATATGTACTAAAAAATCTAGTCTGGGCATTCATGCGTGATATTGGTGAAGGGAGTCTCAGATTTAAATACGGTTGATTCCCATGCTCCAGTGATAAATGTGGGTAGATCTGCAGGCAGCCGGACTCTATAGTTCTTTCTCTGTCCCCGTTCTGCCTAAGGCTTTCCAAGACCAGGTGTTCCCACATACCCTCCAAGCCGCATTCCGCAAGAAACTGTTTGATTTGAAGCAAACAGTTGTATTTGGGGTAAGATGATGCGTTCGATGCTAATTTTTTTAATCTTTGGAAGCAAATCTTAGGCAATCTGTCATTCGGCATAGCGAGGATTTGCTCTAACAAGGAAAGAGCTGCCTTGCAAATTAAGTAAGATAATGGTACCTTTCCTATTTCAGTTCTCACAGCGTAACTTGGAGCGCATGTTGGGAGCCCCAGGACTTTTTTATAAAACTTCAATTGGGCCTTCTCTAGTACGGGACAGTAACGCAAACCCCATAATTCCGAGCTGCATAGTAATGTGCCAAGTGCCAAACTGCGGGAAAGTGTATCTTTCGTATACCACGAGTCGGATTTAGAGGCTGATAAAATGGAGAAAACTGCCCCCATCACTGAATTACAAGAGTTTAGAGCTTCGCCTGCTGCGATTGCAAAAAGTCCCGAATTGGCAAAAGGAATTCCCAGGTATTTAAAGCCTTTCACAACTTCGATGGTCTTTCCTGCGTAATTAAAGTCGGGGTAGTTTCTTCGTCGTCCCTTTTGGAAAATCATAATTTTCGTTATTTCTTCATTTACAACAAGACTGTTTTCAGTATAATAGGCATATAAAAAACTAAGTATTTGTTTAAGCCGTTTTGAGAGTCTGCCAGAATTACTAAATCATCTGCATATGCGAGTAGTGAAACTTCACACAGTGAGTTGATGGAAACCCCTCTGACTTCGTTCTTTATCAGATATTCCTCTATGTCTGACATATACAAAGAAGATAGGAGCGGGCTCGGAATGTTTCCTTGCAGGACGCTCTGCGTAATGTCTACCGGGTCAGATGGCCCTTGCGGCTTGCGGACAAATATAGTAGATTTTTCATATAGGTTTTCTAATTCTATTACAAATTTTGCACTAACCCCTAAAGAGAATAGCTTATGCCATAATTTCGTATGATTAATAGAAGGAAAGGCATTCTTAAAGTCGACAAAAACAGCAAAAGGTTTCCCTCCTGGGCGTTTCAAGTGAATCTGTGTGATTGCATTTAAAGTAAAGGTGTTATCAATACATCCTCTCCCCTCTCTAAAACCTGCTTGCCATTCAGGGATCACATTCGTTGACGTAGCCCATTTTTTTAAAGGCTCAGTTAGGAATTGTGTGAATATCTTTACCACAGAGTTCATAAGCGCAATACACCTGTAATCAGATGGAATTGATCTATCACCTTTTTTAAGTAACATAAAGGCGATCACCTGCCCCCATGAAGATGGAATTTATTCGGATTCTAGAATTCGATTAAATAAATTTTCTGAGTATAAACACCAGTTCTGCTGTAACATTTGGTAAAATTCATAAGATATTGAGTCGGCGCCTAGTGCTTTCCCATTTTTACCTTTTGACAGACTTCGAGAGAGCTCAGGGCTGGAAATTTCTATATCTAATATTGGGTGTCTAGCATCAATAAGTAGCTCGTTAAAAAGCGAGCGTGCAAGAAAATTTTGCAATAAAAATTTGTTCCATAAATCTGGACTAATGCAATTACTAATCGATGGACGGAATCTAAATTTATTAACTGCATTCCAGAAATTCTTTGTATTTTTGCAGAAAGCCAATGTATCTAAAATTGAAGATTCATCATGTTTTTGTCTTTTTGATAGCATTTGATTGTATCTCCTTTTTAATATTTGGATATTTATGTTATCAATATAACCAAAGTCAGATCTCCTACATTTTCTAACACCAGCCCTGAGTTCTCTTTTTAGGTGGTTACATTCGGCGTCAAACCAAGGTTTGCCTCCCTTATCTTGTTTTGAATAGTGTTCGTGTTTCATTTTTGACTTTTCAGCTGCCTCTTTAATGCTAGAGGTTAAATTATCATGTAAAAAGGTTACACTATTATTTTTTGACCATTTAACCGAACTAGAATAGTACATAAAGTTTTGAAAGCTATTGGCATTTTCCTGTTTTCATTTTAAAGAAGAAGAAACCTTGGCTTCACGTAAGACTGTGTCGCTTTCCTTCTTCCTCTCAATAGAAAATTCCAAAACAATCGGCATATGATCAGAATTTGTCACAATATAGTATGTCTTAAAGCTTAACGCTAAATGTATAAAATAAAGCTTAAAAAAGCATGAATCAATAACTGAGTTACCCAGTGCTCCTAAGAATGTAAATTGAGCCAAGTAGTCTTTTTCAGTTCTAAAATTTCGAATAAATTTCTACCGTTTTTGTTTATAATTTTATCTAATGAAGTTCTCTCTGAATAAACATGGTGGCACGACGCTGGTATATTTAAATTATCCACCTGACCAAGCGCGCCAATTCTACAGTTAAAGTCCCCTCCCAAGATGACTGGACAGTTACCATCACTCTGCTCTAGCTGTAATAGTACGTCATTTAACCAGATCATAATTAGTTCATCAAAATAGGATGGATTAATATAAACTAGACCAACAATAAATGTCGTAGAATGATCTTGAAATTTGACAAAGAGGAAGTTTTTCGTCTAAAAAAGAATTTTGTAGGTGGAGATGTTCTTTTTAAAAATTATTGACAACCCCCCCTTAGCTCTGCCCCTTTCTGAATCTCTACGCGCATGACTATAAATGATTTCAAAATCATCCATTCATCGTGGGAGCAGTCTCGGCGGAAACAAAAGCCAGGTCTAACAAATGCATAAAATATCTGAATCTAGAATTTTCTTTGAAATATCATTAACATTTGTGAAACCGTGCAAATTCCGAAAGTATATTTTAGCAGAGTTACTTATACTATTTCTAGAAGAGTTTAGTGAGGAGCGCTGTTGTTGTTTCTGAAGACTGGGAATCAGGGCCACATCCTGCTGCGTTTGTTTATCTGTTATTGGCTGCTATACTTTAAGCTGGGAAGTTCTGCGTATGTTGTGTTCATTTCTCGGTGTTAAAAAGTCTGTGATAGGGATCGTTTCCTTAGTGCCTTAATTTTTTTGTTAAGCGGGGGACGTCCTTTGTGTTTTCTTTGAGTTTGTCTTTCCACTTATTTGATTGTGTAGCTTTTGACGTTCTGGTGTCTTTTCAGTTGGTAGTTTATCTTCGTAGCTACCATTTAATTGTTTATCATCTGTAACATATTCCTTATTGTCCGAAAGTTAACCATCCGCTGCGAACAGCCCATATGGTTTTGGTTGAAGCTCTTCCAGAGTGTAAAAACGATTGTTGACGCCTAGGCCCTTCTCTTCAAGTTGCACGAGCCGCGCCTCTTCTCGTAGTTTGTTTCGAAATGGTATTAGATTTCACCTGGTGTCCCGTTCTTCTTTTTTTAAGTCGTATGAAATTGCTTATCCCATTTTCCCTAACTCATCTAGTTTATCAAAGAGGAGAGATTTCCATCTGGGGGACGTGAATCGGACAATTATGGGACGTGTTCGTGACGAAGCGTGGGGTAAGGATGCTAAACAAAGAAAGGCACTGTTCTCGTTATCTCACTTTAATTAATTATTGAAGAATACACTGAGGTGACTCGAAAGATGATATGAAAGATATTGAAACGAATTAAATTTGAAATTTACAATAAATGTAGTTTTGGAAAATTGCGGATAAGATTCTCGACAAGACAAGAAGAAAACGTCCGGTCATAACCTTTTCCGTAGGCGTACTGTCCTTGCGTCCTTTTTCGTCCTGGTCCCTCAGGTTCTCCCACTCAGTTCAAACTTTCCATTTTCCTCTTGACTCTAAGGTCCCACCCTGTCGCATCTTTCGACCAACGTTTCCTTCTTACTCTAATAATTGATTACATTTTTCTATTTAAACCACTTAAACCAAATTAATGAGACATTATATTATTATCTGGTTTCATTGCACAGGTTAATATAGGTTTCACATATTAAAGTAATTTTCTTAAAGTCTTTAAGGTTCTCACCAAGTTTGCCCGAACAGTCACTTTTTTTCTCAAATCACTTTTTAGTCACTTTTATAAGATAGTGTCACTATAGTCACTTTTAAAAATAAAAATATAACTTTACTCGCTTGTTTCAATAAATTAAAACAGAGAACCCAATAATGTCTGAATTTTAGTTCTTTTGAATTCACCATGAATTCTTTGAAATTTCCTTGCAATACACTGAATTCAATTGATATTTTCTTTGGATTTGTACTTCTATTTAATTCACTAAATCTATTTACACTAGAACCTGGAATTAGAAACCTCGGACTTACGATTTTCTTAGAATTGATGGTCTCCGCTTTTTGGCGATGTGGCGAGCGCGGGACCGAAAAAGAGACGGTGCTCAGTCAAGTGTGGCAAACAGCATGAGGGCTGCACTCCTCAGCGCGTTAGTTGCATCAGGTTGCGCCATGCCTGCAGATCCAACAGCGATTATTCATGTGGCCCTGCCTGTTTACGTTTGGATTCCCTAGACCTAAGATCAAGGCCACTGCAGGCCATGCCGGAAACTGTTCTTCATTCCAAGTTCCAATGTACTACCATTTATCTGAATTCAACTGAATTTTTGTGGATTTAAACATTTTGCTCTACTCACTTAAATTATTTTTAATTTATCTTGAGTTCGTATGAATTTCATGGAATTCTCTTGAGTTCCCTTGAATTCTTCTATATTCACTCAAATTTCAATTGAATATTTTTGATTTTTTTAAAAATTCATTTGAATTAATTTGTACTTGATCCTGAATTCTTTTATTAATTTATTCTGAAGTCTTTTAAATTATTTTGAATTCTTTCGAATTCACGGTAATTTTTTTGATTTTGATGAACCTGGAAAAGGGGCAATTTGTACTGAAATTTCGGTACTAACAGCTGGATTTTCTCGGTACTTGACACTGCCTTTTTTATTATTTTGTTAATTCACCCTGAAGTCTTTTGAACTCACCTTGAAATTAGAAGCATTTCATCAAAGTTGGAATTTCATTGAATTTTTCTCAGTTCATTTCAAATTAATTGAATTAAATGATACTTTTTTACAAAAGTAACTTCATTACCACTATCATTACCAAAAAAAGTAACTGCTAGTTAAAAGAAACTAGTTACTGCTACGAGCAAAGTGCTCATAAAATAGGCACAAATAAATACAACCATAGTACTTTTCAGCGGTATTTTTACTTGAGGTATTAGGAATTTATAACATTTAAAACATGTAATATATTGTAAAACTTTCGAAGGTTTCTATTGAACTTTTTGCTAATGAAACATTTAATTGTTTAATGTAACTTTCAATGTATCAGTGAAACGTTTCACTGATTCAGATCCCTATCCAAGACGTGGGCACAAGGTAAGCTCTTTTGGGATAAGTGCAGGATAATAATAATTATTAGTACCAACTTAAAATAATATCAAGAAAAAATAAATTATTGGCCTTTTTCAGAAAACAGAGTTAAAATTTTTCAAAAAAACCGCTGCCATTTTGACTGTTTCTAATTTTCTGGCGGATTTGATAAGAGAACGAAAACATCTATCAGAACCAAGAATGAATTCGGTCATTTAATTTTTTTCTATTTATTGATCTTATTTTAATTTTATCTACAACTTTATTTATTATATTATATTTCAAAGTAGAGAATTCGTGAGCCAATAAAATTTGTGGTAAAATATGGCGTTTAGGCTGTTACTGCGACACTCGCGGTGGTCTCTGGTACATATAAATGTCAAAAGAGTTTAGAAATTGATTACATTGTTCAGAGTGGAATAAATAGGGCCGCATCTTTGAAGTCTTAAAATATAGAAGGACTTGCCAACAGTTTTCATATTCGTGATTCGTCATATCGTCACGTGTGCGCTTACTTTTACATTTTTTATCGATCTAGTTTTGAATTCCTAAATGCTAATAAATTAATTTGACCCTAGAGGGTTGTGCTGAAAGACTATATAGCTATTTTAGTACTTTCTGCTGAAGATTTTTCAGACATTTTAAATAGAAATAAAAAATGGTTTCCTTTTTTTTATTATTGCTCTGTTGACATGGATAGACGATGGTCTGGAGCCGCTCACAAGTGGATGGAGGGTTTCTGGAAAAGTGCTTTGGCACTTGAAGTTGGGATTTCTCTGGTTCATACATTTCGATTCACGAATGATCCAAAAGGTTATACAAAGCCATACTGGTCTGACTTGGTTTATGGTGCCCAGGAATTAAAAACGGAAGAATTAGAGAGAATTAATAAGGAGTATAAAAGCAATTACAGGTAATATTATGAAAACATTATTTATTCTTGTAAGGTAGCAGTAAATATTCGTCGAAAAATTAAAAAAATCCCATTTTCAGTTATACCATGTTATAGGTAAAAAAATTGGTTCTGGTATACGAAAAGCAAGCAAAATACGGATTAGTACATTTTGAAATAAAATAAAATAAACCGTATTTGATGATTGAATTTCATTTAACTTTAAATTTTAACTTGTACCAATCCGAATTGTATCCGTTTAGAGCGAAAATGCCGACTCGGCACGAACATGGGCGGGGGGGCTGACACCCCTCATACCCCACCCTCGCTACGCCTCCGATAGAAATTCAAAAGTCCATTGAAATCCAGTTTTGAATCTGAAACATTTGGGACTGTCCATAAATTACGTAACGCCAAATTCGACTCTTTTTTAACCCTCCCTCTCCCCATGTAACGCAGCCGTAACAACAGGTCGACCCCCCCCCCCCTATGGCGTGACGTAACGCTAATTCTTTTGAATGGCTCCATTGGAACCGTTTCAATCCATACTTTGGGTTCATTTAGAAACCATTTATCATTTTGGGTTCCTTTTCAGCATGAGAGGTTCCTTTTTGTTGCAACTTCTTTGGAACCAAAAATTGGTTCTAATAGAAACCCTAGTTTAAAAAAAAATTTAAAGTTAAAGTTTACGAATTTTATGAAAAATGGCCCCTCTTCTCCCTTTTTTTTCAAGAATTTTAATAAGAAAATCCTACCATTCTAGGTTAAAAGTTAATTTGTGTTATTGAAAAGTCTACAATTATATTTTTGGTTCGAAATTCATCTCAGTTGGTTAAACATTATATTAGGTTAAAATTTTAATTGTTTTGTTGAAAATGCTACAACTTTATTTAAAATTTCCTTTTTAATTCTGTTTTATATTTATCTTTTTCGTTGGAAATGTATTTATTTCATTTTTAGGAAATTAATCTTCTTCACTGAAAAATCATATTTTTGATTGAAAATTCGTCTTTTTGCTTGAATTCAACTGTTTTCAAATAAAAACCTTTTTTGGTTGAAAAATCAACTGTACTTGGTTAGAAGTTAAACTTCTTTGTTCAAAATTCATTTTTTTTATTGAAGATTCATCTCATTGGTTGACAATTTAATTATTTTGTTTTGAGAATTCGTTTTATTTTTGGTTGAAAAAGAATTTTTTCAACTGTACGCTTAAACTATTCAGTTTTTCGTTGAAAATATTTATTTTTTCGTTAAAAATGCAAATATTTGAATAATAATTCGTTTTGTTTGTTAGAAAATTAGTCTTCTGGTTCAAAAAATCAATTTTTTAGTTATAAATTAAACTATTTGGTAGAATTTTGAACTCTTTTCTTGAGAATTATTATTTTTTGGTTGAAGGTTAATTATTTTACATGAGAATTCATCTCATTGGTTGAAAATTTAACTATTTTGCTGATTTTTGTTTTTTTGTTTTGTGGTTAAGAATTATTATTCTACACTTAAAATGTAATTATTCCATTTTTATTTGAAAATTGATATTTTAAATTATCTTTTCTCATAGGAAATTCATTCTTTTTTTTTTAAATTCGTCTTTTTCAAATAAAATCTTTTTTTTATTTTTTAAAATTTAACTGTTTTGTAGAAAATTCGTTTTTTGGCTTCAAAGTTCAACAATTCGCTAGAAAATGGAACTATTTGGTTGAAAATAAAGTTCTATTATTATTAAAAAGTCATATTTTTGGTTTAAAATTAAATTATTTTGGTAGAAATTTAAACTGTCTATTTGAAAATGTAACTATTTTGTTGGATATTTGTTTGTTTGTTAAGAATTGAGTTTATGCACTAAAAATGTAACTATTCCATTTTTAGATAAAAATTTATGTTTTAAATTAAAAATTGTTCTTTCCGTTAGAAATTCATGTATTTTGTTAAAAATTCGTCTTTTTCTTATTAATTTTTTCCCAATTTAACTCTTTTGCAGAAAATTCGTCTTTTTGGCTGGAAAATTTAACAATTTGGTGGAAAATTTAACAATTTGGTAGAAAATTGAACTATTTGGTTGAAAATTAACCTTTTGTATTGTTGATTCATATTTTTGGTTTAAAATCGAACTATTTTAGTACAAAATTAAACTTTTTGAAAATGTCACTATTTTGTTGGTTATTCGTTTTTTTTTTTTTTTTTTACAATTTTTCTTTTATCTGCGATTTCAACGTTTATTTGGGTAGAAAAATAACCTTATTTGCTGAAAATTCATAATTTTGTTTGAGTATTCAACTATTTAAAAAAAAATGTAAGGATTCCATTTTTAGTTGATAATTTATTTTTCTCAGTTGAAAATTCAACTATTTCGATGAAAGTTCCCTTTGTATTTTAAAGGTCAACTATTTTCTAAAGCATTCGACTTTTAAGCTTGAATTCGTTGAAATGTTGTTGAAAATTCATAATTTTTTTTGGAGATTCTATTATTTTGTTAAAAATTCTCTTTTTTTAGTTGAATTCAACTGGCTCAAAATTCGTCTTGTTGTTGTTGAAAATTAGGTTTTTAAATCGTAATTTTAACGATTCCATTTTTGGTTAAAAATTGATCTTTATTAGATGAAAATTCAACTATTTCATGGAAAATTCATCTTTTCCGGTTTTAAACATCAACTGTTTGCTAATCAATTTGACTTTTTAGCTTGAATTTGTTGAAATTTTGCGAAGAATTCATCTACTCAGGTAGAAAGTTAATCTTTCTTAAAAATTCTTCTGTTTGGTTGTGGATTCAACTATTTTGTTAGAAATTTGTATTTTTCGTTGAATTCATGGTTGATAATTCGTTTTTTGTTTGTTTGTTAAAAATTAATCTTTTAAATTGAAAATTTAACTATTTTATTTTTGGTTGAAAACTTATCTTTTTTATTAGAAAATTAAATTATTTAATTAATAGTTCACGTATTTTGTTAAAAATTCACCTTTTTGTAGAGAATTAATCTCCTTGGTTGAAAATTGAGATATTTGATAAAAAAGTTAAATGTTTTGTGTAATGTTAATTATTTTGTTAAAAATTCAACTATTTTGTTACAGTTATCTTTTTTGTTCGAAAATTCAGTTGTTCTTGTAAAAAATTAAACTGTTTTGTTACAAATTTTTCTCTCTTGGCTGCAAATGAACTTTATTCTCAAACATTCAACTATTTGGTTGAAAATGCTAATACTATATTTTTTGTGTCGATAATATTGGCCTTTAAGGTATCAATACGAATTAAAAATTTTTTTTATCAGTGAATTGTCACCTTCTTACAAAACTTTTGCGACCCCTCCCTTTAGAATGTTACGTAATACGTGGACGCTCCCTTCATGAGATGTCAACAATTTTTGTGTCTCAAATTAACCTAAACAACTGACTAAATTAGCCTTTCAACTGGTGAATGATCATTTTGGTTAGATCTGAAAATCAACCGACCTTTTTTTTTAATGAAATTCAGATTCTACCACTACTATGATTGTTGAAGCAAAATGATGTGCAACCAAGAGGATAATTTTTTTTTTTATAATCTGTATAGAAGCCGATATCGGGCAAATATGAGAAATATGCTGGTTTCTACCCGATAGCAAGTCTAAGTATGTACTATTATACACATGGAATGCTTTATGGAAGCAAGCGAGCGAGCGATCAACTGCAGACCATGCAGACGTTAAGTTTGCATGGTCAGCGTTCGCCACGTTGTTCAGCTTCAGTTGAAAACTCATAGTCGCACCTATGTGCTGCTGCCACTTGCCAGGCTTTTCTCAATGCAATATCAGTGGTATGGTAGTGTATACCTGGCGGCAGGTAACTGCACATCGACGCGGAAGAGCCGCTTCCGGGTATCCTAGAGTCCCTCGTTACTAGCTGCATCTGCCATTGTCCAAGGAGCGAGTCCAATGAGACAATCTTCTGGGTGGCGAGACACGAACCAACTTGAGAAAACGGAAATAATCTCCAACAAGTTGGCATCGTAATCTTGTATTTTCAACAGAATATAAGGGCCATTCCATTTCATGTGGGCGCACTATCCAAAACAAATGCTTTTCGATTTTACTACTATTACTACTACTATTGTAGTATACTGTTGTAGGTGCAAAACAATAACTAACGATAAGTAACTAAGGAATTCGAAAGAAAAGTTGACAAACTTTAAGAAGGTGGACAATGGTGGAAGATGATGATAATGATGTTGATGATGATGATGATGATGGTGGTGATGGTCAGATTTTGATAAAATACATATTAAAAGGAAGCTCAGAATTCGGGTTCAAATTTGGATTTTTTTTTTGCAAATTCTTTAATGGCACAATATAGACCAAATCTAGTAGTGGTTGGTACAATTAGTACACAGACCATTTTTGAATTAAATGATATTGCGATAAAACCAAACCAAATCAAGTTTGTAACTAATGAAATAAAAAGAAAATTTGACAAACTTTAGGAAGGTGGACGATGGTGGATGATGATGACGATGGTGGTCACATTTTGATAAAATACTTATTAAAAGGAAGCTTAAAATTTGGGATCATATTTGGATCTTTTCACAAAATCTTTAATGCCACAATATAGACCAAATCTAGTAGTAGTTGGTACAATTAGTACACAGACCAATTTTTGAATTAAATGTTATTGCGTCAAAACCAAACCAAATAAAGTTTATAACTAACGAATTCGAAAGAAAAGTTGACAAACTTTAAAAATATGGACGATGGTAGATGATGATCATGATGATCAGGATTTTGATAAAAGGCATATTAAAAGAAAGCTTAGAATTCGGGCTCAAATTTGGGGTTTTTCACAAAATCTTTAATGGCACAATACAGACCATATCCAGTAGCAATAGTTGGTACAATTAGCTTTCTAGACCATTTTTCAATTGAATGTTATTGCGTCAAAATCAAACCAAATAAAGTTTGTAACTAATGAAATAGAAAGAAAATTCGACAAACTTTAAGATGGTGGACGATAGTGGACACATTTTGATAAAATACTTATTAAAAGAAAGCTTAGAATTTAGGATCAAATTTGGATCTTTTCACAAAATCTTTAATGCTACAATATAGACCAAATCTAGTAGTAGTTGGTACAATTAGTACACAGACCATTTTTGAATTAAATGTTATTGCGCTAAAGCCAAACCAAATCAAGTTTGTAACTAATGAAATAGAAATAAAATTTAACAAACTTTAAGAAGGTGGATGATGATCATGATGATCAAGATTTTGTTAAAATGCATATTGAAAGAAAGCTTAGAATTCAGGCCTGAATGTGGTTTATTTCACAAAATCTTTAATGGCATAATATAGCCAAAATCTAGGACAATTTAGCACAGCTTCAATTTGATTGAAAGTCCAATATTGCGCTGCAAACTTCTTGGGCATGCGGAAATAGCCATGAGAGTAAAATATTGTTTGCTGGACTTTATTTTTTACTTTATTTCCCTCCCTGGCTTTTTATTTAATTATTGATTGCGTTCCACTTGTGCAGTTCTACCAAAGAAGAATTAAATATTTTAAAACTGATATACTCCGAGTCGTCTTTAATCTCCTTAAGGAAAAACAAAGATTAAGACTTGATCCAAAAAGAGATGAAAATTATTTCAAATTAATTAGTCATGAATTTCATGAACGCCTCTTATTTGGGGCAACTAGTTTGTAAATATTGGAAAGTTATTTCAAGTAACTCAAATAATAACCGTTTGACTTATTATTATTATTTTTTTTAATTGCCATTTGCCCTCATTTCTATTAATCCTAATTTCTATTTGGCATATTATTTATCATAATCTAGGCATCCAGATTATGTAAAATAATAATCCGGTAATTTGGAAAAATAAAAAATAGGTCAAATCGTTATTCGGTGAAATGAATGTCCAATGTCCATGCTCTTGTAGATAATATGCAAACTCTGATTTAAAATTGTTAACATTGTATTTTGAAAACATAATTCGGAAAATAATATATACACATATCAGAGCAAAGAATTTTGGTGTTAGTTTCTAATTAAAGTCCTTGACGGCTCATTTAATCATCTGCATGAAGTATTTAAGTTGGATTAGTCTATATATACTTTTCGAGCAACTATTCGAATTCGGTTAATCCTACTGGGAATGTCGATTGCGCTAATCGAAATTCTAGTTCAGTTAAGTAAACCGAAATAGGATAGTTGCTCAGACAATTAGGGTTTTTATAGACAAAGTCGTTAACTTAATGTTTTTTCTTTTAATTAAGAGAAAATCTGTTTAATTAATTAAAGAAAAAGATTCTAATATTACTAACATGCCAAAAGTAAATATTTGTAATGGATTTTAAAATTTTCTTATAATAAACTATTCTTAATTATTCCTATTAGAGCATTATACAGAAGAGAAATAGTAGACAATAGTGACAAGATAATAGTCTCAATGACGATTCTCTGTTTATATTATATGCATATGGGTGGTCCAAAAATACAGAATTTTCCAATATTTGCAACTGGAGAGGTGACTACGCTTGAATATATTTTGCTACTATTTTTTTAAATTGACACTACTATCGACACTATTTTAAAATTCTCCAATAAGTCCGAGGCTCGAAATTTTTGAAGCTTATTATTGAGTAATGAAAAAAGTGCTTTTTAAATAAATGTTTCAAAAAAGGGATTGTTAAGATTATTTTTTAAGCCTCAAACACGGCGGTTTTTGGTTAAAACCTTGATTTTCATGAGCCAATTTCAGGGCCTAAATATCTTTCAGAAAGTTAATTTTAATTACTGTACATAGGGAATACTGGTACACATTGGATAGGGGTATTGTTGCATCCGACAATGTCAAGTTTTCATAATCAAGAGAAAAATGACATTGTCCAGTGTGTACTCCTATCCAATATATGCCAGTTTGCCCTGTATATTATATACAGTACTGTCTCGCAGAATATCTCCAGAAAAAATAAGATAATATTAAAATCATTTGTTTAAAAGCGTTAAAAATATTATTAAATTTCGCGCTAAGTGAGCCATATTTGAAGTATTTTTGATGAATAGAAACTAAGTTGGTGAGTGGGGGGAAGACCGATCTCATGACTGATTTTTTACCATTTTCAAGATTCAATTTTAACTCCTTGCAAAATCTACGAAAGGAATGATAAAAATTTGAAAATTACGCGAAATGAACCTTGAAGTTTCCTCTTTAATATAAGCTAAAAAAATTGTTAAAATGTTCACTGGTTCTCGAATTATCATAAAAAAATGTAGAGGCGTGCGCAAGACGAAAATCGCTCGGTCGAGTGGCGAGTGCATAAACCGCGGTCTATGCGTAGACTGCTGCGGTCTATGCGTCTTGCGCACGCCTCTACAATTTTTATGATAATTCGAGAACCAGTGAACATTTTAACAATTTTTTTGGCTTATATTAAAGAGGAGACTTTAAGGTTCATTTTGCCTAAATTTCAAATGTTTAACATTCTTTTCCTACATTTTGCCAGGAGTTAAAGTTGAATCTGGAATATTGGTAAAGATCAGAAATTAGACCGGTTTTTCTGACTTACTAACTCAGTCTCTATTCGTCAAAAATACTTCAAACAAAGCTTATTTGAGGCGGAATTTAACATCCTTTCCAACACTTTAAAAAAAATTATTCTATCCAATTTTTTTCCGTAGATATTCTGCGAGAAGTGAGTACATGTTTTTACTCGCTAGTTTTTTAGGTGTCCTCGTACTCCTGGACCGTACTGCGTATATGCTTTTTTTTAATTTTAGGGCTTGGCATTCGGACTTGAATTTAAATTTAATTGCAAGTTTGGCATTGTTGGCTGCGATAACAAGTCGTAATTTTTTTTCTGTTATTCCATAAGCACTCCTTAACATCTCGTTTCATAGGCTTTGAGACATGTTTCACGTGACACTGACAATAAATAATTTTTTTCTGACTATGCCTGCATTCCTCCTACAGGGAGTGGAAACGTTGGAAGTGGTGGAGGTAGCGTTGTGGATAGAACGGGTTTCGGGAGCGGCGGAGGTGGTGGAGGCGGTGGAGGTGGTGGAGGTGGCGGACGTCCGCAGCCACGTGCACGGCGTACGCAACGTCGTGTCACCCACTCCGAGAAACGCTATCACTCAGGTAGCGTGTTTGGACACACCTTCTGGATTCAATCACCAAAATACACGAGTCAAAATTTACAAAAAGTTCTTCAATTTCATTAAAAAGCAAAAGCTAGTTTATGCTTCATTTGTATTCTTCTATTTTGAATCAACACTACCGTCGGAAATCATATGATATTTGCAGGATGCAATCTTTGAAACCTTACCTTACATTTGAGCCAATAAAACTTGAAAAATCTTCACGGGTTCCTGAGTTATGACTAAAAATGTCCAAGCCAGTCTGCGTCGGGTTTCAGCCGGCAATGCTTGGACATTTTGAGTTATAACTTGGGAACCCGTGAAGATTTTTAAAATTTTATGGGCTTAAATTAAAGATAAGATTTTCAAAATTGCGTTCTGTAAATTTTAGATTTTTTCCACAAATTTTTGTAAACATATCGTGAGTTGAAATTGAGGTACAAATCTCACGAAATTCTTGCATTTTTTTAACTTCTCACATGATATATCCTTTTAAAAAAGTATTTTAAAATTCTACTAAGAGCGATTTGATGTAAAATTTAATAAGCTTTCTAATTATTTTGTTAAAAAATGTCTAGCTTTATTTCCAACCGAGTTATCGTGCTTCAAAGTCATGAGTGATTTTGCCGCTCGTGCTTGCCGTGTAGATAATTTCCGACGGTAGTGTACATAAACTTTAATTTTGTTTATGTAAAGGACTTTTCTTAATGAAATTTTGTTGACTCGTGTCACATTGTCCTAGAAGGAGCCCAAAGAAAGAATTTTATCAAATTAAATCTAGCATGTTTGTCTTTTGTGAAGTTGTGTAGTGTGTATCTTTAGGGTGGTCCAACATGTTTTTTATTTTTTATTTTCATGCTCTCACTCCCAAGATTTCTGAATTTCCAAAAAAAAAAAGTAAACGTGTATTTTTTTTATTTTCATATCAATTGATATTTAGGGGTTGCTCAAAGACCATAAAGTTTTACATCTGTTTCCCATGGGGGGCAAAAAACGTTTTTGTAAATTTGTGATAGAATCTTTAATATGAGGTTTATCGGATTGTACATGTTAGTTTTTTCTTCAGAATTAATTCAAGAATAGAAATTAATAATTCCTTTTTAAATTAAACCCCCATAGCCCCTTTTATAGGGTCCCAAAAAAAACCTACAAGTGAGAAAATGAGATTCGCGTATTTTTAGTGTTTATTCTTACTTTATTTGCGTTTTTTTGCAAACATTTTTAATAAGAAAGATATTACTTTTTAATGATATTTTTATATTTTACAAATTTTTTAAACAATTTATTATTTTTAAAACCATCTTCTCTTAAAATAAACCTAGAAATTTTTTTTAACATTCTTCATCTTGTCCTCGAGTTTCTCTTATAATGAGACAATAATTCAGAAAAATTAACAACACTAAATGTGTCAACAATTTGTTATTGTTTATAACAATATTTTCTTAAAATATCCTACAAAGTTGTGGTTTTTTCTACATTGTTCAACTTTTCTTCGGCTTTTTAGTTATACATTAATGATAATCATTAAACAGTAGCACCTATTACTGTTTAAACAATTTTTTATTGCCTATTATTAACTTTTTCAGAATTAAACTACAAAGTTGCGGGTTTTTCTCAATTTTTCAATGCCGAAAATATAATTACAGAAATAAAAATTTCCGAAAAACCAAAATTTCCAAAGTTTAATATTAACGATAAAGGAAACTACCGAAAATGTTTATTAACTAATTTGAAGTATTTCGAAAGTGAAAGTTAGCAAAACTAGAAAAATTCCGAAATTTCTATTTAACAAAATGATAAAAATCCCGAAGGTGCAAAACCCGAATTTTCAAAATTCTGAAATTTCCAATTCCCAAAATTAGTGAAGTACCGAAAGTTTAAATTTTCGTACAAATAAAAATAATGTTTAATATTAACATGTTGTGTCACTTGCGTTTTTTTCGGCAATTTGAAATTTCGGGAAAATGAAATTTGTTTATATTTACCAATTTCGAGAATGTACTAATTTCGCAAATTTGAAATTCCGGGTTTCAAAATTTCAGTAATGTTTTCATTCCGGGAATTGCATAATTTTCGATATTTTTCAACAATCAGTATTTTTCTTTTTTGGCAATATTATGCCATCCCTTTTTGAACTTTTCTTCTTTCTTAGGCTCTTTAGTTATACAGAAATTATCATCAACAAACAATAACAACCATAATTGTTTATACAATTTTTTATTGTCTGATGTTATATTTTTGTAGAATTAACTTAAAAACTTGAGGTTTTTTTTTTACATTCTTGAACTTTTTTCGGCTCTTTGGTTATAAAGAAACTCTGAATAATATAATCAATAAATAAACTAAAATAAAGCTGGAGCGATGAAATATTTTTTAAATTTTCTATATGAATTACAATGAATATAAGTTTTCCTTGAAGTAATTATTGAGAAATTTTTGTAAGGTGCGCAATAACAAAAAGATAAAAAATTAAAGCACATAGAAAATTGAGGAAAAAATAATAATAGAATACTGTTTAAACGATGATTCTTGTTAATGTATATTGATCATTATTTTTGTTTTCATAATTAAAGAGCCGAAGAAAAGGTGAAACATAGAAAAAACCGCAACTTTGGAGGTTGAGTTAAGCAAAGATGATTTTAAGCAATAATAAATTGCTTAAACAATTATTTTTGTAAATTTTCATAAATGATTATCTCATTATACCTCAAAAGTGGAGGAAAAGTTAAAGAATGTAGAAAAAAACAGCAATTTGTTGTGTTAATTTTAAGAGAAGATGGTTATAAACAAAGATAAATTGTTTAAACAATTTGTAAAATAATAGCGCATTATTAAAAAGTAATATCTTGCTTGTTTAAAACAATTTGTGCAAGAAAACCTCCTAAAAATAAGAATAACGTATTAAGGGGATTAAATTTTAAAAAGTAATTATTTCTTCCTATTTTTTGTTTAATTCTGAAGAAAAACCTTCCATATACAATCCGTTACACCTAATATTAATGATTCCATCGCAAATTAAAAAAAAATCATATTTTTCCCCCATGGAAAATACATGGAAAATTTATTGTCTTGTGTTCATTTTTTTGAGAAGCTTACAAATCTGGTAAGTGAGAGCTTGAAAATTAAAAAACAAAATTTTCAATGCATTTTTGGATCACCCTAGTGTAGCTTATTTATACACTTTGATCTCTGGCTTGATATGTAGAAAGTAATTTGATTATAAATATATAAGTGCTTAAAATATTCGTATATGGTGGTGGTATTATTCCTCGTATTTGTAGTTTTACTTTTAATTTCGCTAAGTTTTGACAGCTTTGCTTTATTTTCTCTAATTTATATTTCATCCCCGTTTTTAAATTTGTCCAAAAAAAGGAACTTAATGATGGGATGGGAATCGGATGGGATAGGGTGGTCGGATGGGATGAGATGGGATGGTAGAATGGAATGGTATAGGATGATTGAATATTATGAGATAGAATGGTTGTGTGTGTCTGTGTGTGGGATGGCAGGGTTGGAGGGGATAGGATGCTTGAATGAGAAGGTTGAATTGGATGAGAGTTAGATGGTTTTCATTGGATGAGATGGTTGGACGGGATGGGATGTTTGGATGGGTAGGATGGCATGGTTGGATGGGATGAGATATTTGGATGGGACGGTTGAATGTGATAAGATGATTGGATGGGTTCAGATTGTTGGATGGGACGGTTGGAAGGGATGGGAATTGAATAGGATGGTTAGATTAGTAGGATGGGATGGGAATTGGATGGGATAGGATGGTTTCATGGGATGAGATGGTATGGCATGTTTAGATGGGATAGGATGATTGCGTAGGATGAGATGGTTGGGTGTGTGGGAAGGGAATTAGATGGGATAGGATGGTGTTATGGGATTAGATGTAATGGGTTTGTGGGTGGAATGGTTGGATGAGATGGGATGGTTGGTTGGGATGGGATTGTTAAATACGATGGGAATTGGATAGGATAGGATGGTTGTATGAAATGAGATGGGATGGATGTGTGGGTGGGATGGCATCGCTGGATGGGATATGATGCTTGAATGAGATGGTTGCATTGGATGAGAGTTAAATGGTTTTCATTGGATGAGATGGTTGGACGGGATGGGATGTTTAGATGGGTAGGATGGAATGAGATGCTTGTATGGGACGGTTGAATGGGATAAGATGATTGGATGGGTTCAGATGGTTGGATGGGACGGTTGGAAGGGATGGGAATTGAATGAGATGATTGGGTTAGTAAGATGGGATGGGAATTGGGTGGGAGAGGATGGTTGTATGGGATGAGATGGTATGGCATGTTTGGTTAGATGCAATGTGAATTGGATAGGATAGGTTTGTGGGATGGGATGGTTGGATGGAATGCGATTAATGTATACTATGCAAATTGGATAGGAAAGGATGGTTGTATGAAATGAGATGGGATGGCTTTGTGAAGGGGATGACATGGTTGGATGGGATAGGATGACTGCATGGGATGAGATGGTTGCGTGTGTGGGGTGCGATTGTTAGATGCGATAGGAATTGGATGGGATAAGATTTTTTCTATGGGAAGAGATGGGATGGGTGTGTGGGTGGCTTCAGGCTTGGCATGGTTGGGTGGGAAGTTTTTGTGGTTAGTATAATATGGTTAGGTGAGATAGGATGATTAGATGGGACGATCGGATGGAGTGGGAATTGTATGGGATGGTGGGATGAGATTGTTAGATGAGATGGTAGTTGGATGTTTGGATGGAATGAGATGATTGCATAGGATAGGATAGGATTCTTGAATGAGGGGAATGGCATGTTTGGATGGGATGTTTGGGAGGGAGGGCTGGGATTGTTATATGCGATAGAAATTGGATGGGATAGGATGGTATTATGGGATGATATGGAATGAGTGTGTGGTTAGGATGGGATTGTTAAATACAATGAAAGTTGGATAAGATAGGATGTTTGTATGAAATGAGATTGGTTGGGTGTGTGGGTGGGATGGCATGTTTTGAATGGGATAGGATGATTGCGTGGGAAGAGATGGTTGGGTGTGTGGGATGGGATTATTAGATGCGATGGAAATTGGATGGGATAGGATGGTGTTATGGAATGAGATGGAATGGGTGTGTGGGTGGGATGGGATGGAATAGTTGGATGGGATGGAACTGTTAAATACGATGGAAATGGGATAGGATAGGATGGTTGTATGAAATGAGGTGGGATGGTTGTGTGAGTGGAATGGCATGGTTGAATGGGATAAGATATTTGCATGAGATGAGGTGGTTGCGTGTGTGGGGTGGGATTGTTATATGCGATGGGAATTGGATGGGATGAGATGAGATGGGATGGTGTGTGGGTGGGATGGCATGGTTGGATAGGATGTTTTGGTGGATGGGATAAGATGGTTGGGTGGGACAGGATGTTTTGGTGGATGGGATCAGATGGTTGGATCCGATTGGATGGGATGAAAATTGTATGGGATGGTGGGGGGAGATTATTAGATGCAATGGGAGTTGAATGGTTGGATGGAATGAGATGGTTGCATGGGATGGGATAGGATGTTTGGATGTGGGGAATGGCATGCTTGGATGGGATGGTTAGATAAGAGGGCTGGTATTGTTAAATGCGATAATATTTGGATGGGATAAGTTGGATGGAATCTTTGGGTGTGTGGGATGGCATGGTTGGATGGAATAGGACGATTGTATGGTATGCGATGGTTGGATGGAGTGGGATGATGGTTAGATGGGGATAGGTTGGAATTTCTAACTAGTATTCATAAAAGATTCTAAATGAATCAAATCTTATATCTGCATGAAGGGACTGAAATGAAATAATGAAATACATACTTGGTAGTGGAAATTTGGAGAGTAATTAATTTTAAGACATCCCTTTTTTATGTGGAGCATCAGGGTGGACCAAACATCTATTTCTGTATATATTGATTATTGATTAACTTGAGTTAATAAAACTGTATAAGTTGATTGTAAATAAAAAAAATAAATAAAATAAAATAAAAGTGGAGTCTTGATTTGAAGTACATATCATAGCCGTTGTCTATGTGTCGTTGTGTTGTTGTTGCATGCAGGAGGCCGGCTGATTCCTGGAGGGATTGCCAATCCCCTGGGATCTGGCGGCTCCACGGGAAACCCCGGGAATACGAATTCTGCAGCCATCAGACGCGGGAACCGCAGACTCACGCGGAATGAAAGCCGATATCACTCTGGTGAGTATAACGATCACTGGTAACGAACAAATAAGGAAAAAAGTAAAAAGAGCAGCTCTCCGTCCCATTAGGCAGGCTATACGGGTCTCTTCATGCATTCATATTATATCCTCAAACACAGGGTGTCTAGTGACCTTGAAAACCCTCAACTTCTCGAATTCTCCTCGAGTTTTTCATAAGAACAGGCCGCGGACACTATTTTACACTTTTTTTGGACGATTACACTTTTTTAGTACTATTTCGAACAAAATTACACTAAAGACACTATCTTCTCACATTTTTTGCTAATTCCACTATTTCTTTACTTTTTCTTAAAAAATATTTTTCAAGTTATTTGCTAATTGGCTATAAATTGTCTCAATGAACGGGGAATATTTCAAAAATATTACAATTTTGACTTGGTAAGGAAAATTTTCTAAACTATTTTTGATTCTGATTTGGAACAGTGAATTTTTGAAAATAATTACAATTTTGATTTGGAACGGGGAATTTTTCAAAAATATTACAATTTTGACTTGGAAAGGGAAATTTTTTAAAATAATTATGATTCTGAATTGGATGCGAGAATTTTCAAAATAATTACAATTTTAACTTGGAACAGGGAAGTTTACAAAAGAATAATGATTCTAATTTGGAACAGAGAATTTTTGAAATTAATTACAGTTTTGATTTGGGACGGAGAATTTTGAGAAAACATTACAATTTTGACTTGGAACGGGAAATGTTTTTAAAAATAGTTATGATTCTATATTGGATCTGAGAATTTTCAAAATAAAAACCATTTTTATTTGGAACTTGGAAATTCCTAAAAGAATTATGATTCTGATTTGGAATAGGGAATTTTTAAAAATAATTACAATTTTGATTTGGAACATGGTATTTTTCAAAAATAGTACAACCAACTCTGAATTGGATCCGAGAATTTTCAAAATAATTATCATTTTTATTTGGAACGCGGAATTTTCTAAAAGAAATATGATTCTGATTTGCAACAGGGATTTTTTTTTTAATTATTACAATTTTGATTCGGAACGGAGAATTTTGGAAAAATATTAGAATTTTGACTTGCAACGGGAAATTTTTTTAAATACATAATTATAATTCTGAATTGGATCCGAGAATTTTCAAGACAATTACAATTTTGACTTATACAGGAAATTTTCCAAAAGAGTAATGATTCTAATTTGGAACAGGGAATTTTGGTAAATAATTACAATTTTGACCTGGAACAGGGAATTTTTCAAAAGAATAATGATTCTAATTTAGAACAGGGAATTTTCGCAAGAAATTACAATCTTGATTCGGAACATGGAATTTTTCAAAAATAGTACAACGTTGATTCGGAATGGGACATTTTTAAAAATAATTATGATTCTAAATTGGATCCGAGAATTTTCAAAATAATTACAATTTTGACTTGGAACAGGGAATTTTCCAAAAGAATGATGATTCTAATTTGGAACAGGGAATTTTGGTAAATAATTACAATTTTGATTTGGAACATGGAATTTTTCAAAAATAGTATAACGTTGATTCAGAACGGGAAATTAAAAAAAAATAATTATGATTCTGAATTGGATCAGAGAATTTGGAAAATAATTACAATTTTGACCTGGAACAGGGAATTTTCCAAAAGAATTTTAATTCTTACTCGGAACAGTGAATTTTTGAAAATAATTACATTTTTTATTTAGAACGGGGAATATTTCAAAAATATTACAATTTTGACTTGGTAAGGAAAATTTTCTAAACTATTTTTGATTCTGATTTTGAACAGTGAATTTTTTAAAATAATCACAATTTTGATTTGGAACGGAGAATTTCGAAAAAATATTACAATTTTGACTTGGAACGGGAAATTTTCTAAAATAATTATGATTCTGAATTGAATCAGAGAATTTTCCAAAATAATTACAATTTTGACTTGGAACAGGGAATTTTCCAAAAGAATGATGATTCTAATTTGGAATAGGGAATTTTTGTAAATAATTACAATTTTGATTTGGAACGTGGACTTTTTCAAAAATAGTTCAATGTTGATTTGGGACGGGAAATTTTTAAAAATAATTATGATTCTGAATTGGATCAGAGAATTTTCAAAATAATTACAATTTTGACTGGGAACAGGGAATTTTCCAAAAGAATAATGATTCTATTTTGGAACAGTGATTCTAATTCGGAACAGTGATTCTAATTTGGAACAGTGAATTTCTGAAAATAATTAAATTTTTTATTTAGAACGGGGAATATTTAAAAAATATTACAATTTTGACTTGGTAAGGAGCATTTTCTAAACTATTTTTGATTCTGATTTTGAACAGTGAATTTTTGAAAATAATCACAATTTTTATTTGGAACGGAGAATTTCGAAAAAATATTACATTATTTTGACTTGGAACGGGAATTTTTTAAAAATAATTATGATTCTGAATTGGATCCGAGAATTTTCAAAATAATTACAATTTTGACTTGGAACAGGGAATTTTTCAAAAGAATAATGATTCTAATTTGGAAAAGGAAAATTTTGTAAACAATTACAATTTTGATTTGGAACATAGAATTTTTCAAAAATAGTACAATTTTCACTTGGTAAGGAACATTTTCTAAATTAATTTTGATTCTGATTTTCAACCGTGAATTTTTGAAAATAGTTACAATTTTGATTTGGTACGGAGAATATCGGAAAAATATTACAATTTTTATTTGGAACGCGGAATTTTCTAAAAGAATTATGATTTTGATTTGGAACAGGGAATTTTTGAAAAAAATTTTATCAAATCTGAAACAAGAAATTTTCCAAAAGAATTATAATTCTGACCTGGGAACAGTAAATTTTTCAAAATAAATACGATTTTTATTTTTAAGGCGGAATTTTTTAAAAGTATTCTGATTCTGATTTGGAACAGGGAATTTTCCAACAGAATTTTAATTTTTACTTGGAACAGTGAATTTTTAAAAATAATTAAATTTTTTATTTAGAACGGGGAATATTTCAAAAATATTACAATTTTGACTTGGTAAGGAAAATTTTCTAAACTGTTTTTGATTCTGATTTGGAATAGTGCATATTTGAAAATATTTGCAATTTTGATTTGGAACGGAGAATTTCGGAAAAATATTACAATTTTGACTTGTAAGGGAAATTTTCTAAACTATTTTTGATTCTGATTTTGAACAGTGAATTTTTGAAAATAATTACAATTTTGATTTGGAACGGAGAATTTTGGAAAAATATTACAATTTTGACTTGGAACAGGGAATTTTTAAAAATAATAATGATTCTAATCTGGAACAGGGAATTATTGAAACAATTATCATTCAGATCTGAAACAAGACATTTAAAATCATACGGCGGGTAGACACTGAATTGTTTCTAATCTTCGAAAAAAATGCATCCTCAAAAGAGTTAAAATAAGGTTTGAATATTAAACTCCTAATGCATTGCCTAAGGTCTTAGAATAAAATTTAGATTCGTTATGATAAGTTTGCAGCTGAGAAAATCTGAAATCCTCGTACATATTTCGCGCTGAGTTAGAAAAAGTAAAGCGAATTCTCATTTTCATCATTTCTGTTCTAACACTGTTGTCGACGAAATAACTTACTGATATATTTTTTGCTTCTTGATTTCGTACCGTACAACTGGATACATAGCGCAAGGCAAGTATGGGTCAATAATTCAATATTTTCCAAAATTAGACATCACAATCAATTCACACAATATTACATCTCCCATTGCATCTCGTTCGCATTTTATACATTATTGTATATGCGTTTGTAGTTACACGTTTATCCCCTTTTCTTTCCAAAAAAATAGAATATCGAGCCTCATAGAAAATAGAATTATGAAAAAATCTTAGGGGGAAACAACTCCTAAAAATTCGGTCTAGCGAGAGTGGATTACCCCGATTACAAGTGGATTATCCAAGATTACAAGTGGATTATCCAAGATTACAAGTGGATTATCCAAGATTTAAAGTGGATTATCCAAGATTACAAGTGGATTATCTAGGGTTACAAGTGGATTATTCAGGCCTACAAGTGGATTATACAGTATTACAAGTGGATTATCAAGGATTACAAGTGGATTATACAGTATTACAAGTGGATTATATATGATTACAAGTGGATTATCCAAGATTAAAAGTGGATTATCCAGGATTAGAAGTGGATTATCCAAGATTACCAGTGGATTATCAAGGATTACAAGTGGATTGTCCAAGATTACAAGTGGATTATCCAAGATTACAAGTGGTTTATCCAAGATTACAAGTGGATTATGCAAGCTTACAAGTGGATTATCTAGGATTACAAGTGGATTATCTAGGATTACACGTCGATTATCCAGGATTACAAGTGGATCATCCAAGATCACAAGTGGATTATCCAGTATGACACGTGGATTATCCAGGATTACAAGTGGATTGCAGTGGATTAAATGTTAATTACTGGGATTACACTGAATTACTTTGATGAACGGATGACGTCGGATTACTAATTCCGGTAACCGAGTTGTCCAGCGGATTACAGAGTTTTTTCCCCCTGAAAAATATAATTAAAAATACTTCTAATTTTGTTGAAACATTCATTAAAGAGACTCGAGATCCTAATTCCATTTCTCCTATCCTGTGTGACTATTCTCGTCTCGAATTTTTTACTCTGAAATGATACTTCTAATTAGTAAATTTAATTTTGATATAATTTTGTTCATTAGAACTGGAATATTTCGTGTAATTGACAATGAGATATGAATTGTGAAATTCCGTAAATTTTTGGACATTTTAATCATTTGTCAATGTACCCTGCTATTCCTGTGCGTCCAGTTGTACTAATGCAAATCATACGCATTTCGTTGACGTCACTAATTTTTTTTTTTTCAACAAACGAATTTTTCGGTTCGTTTTATTTATTAGAGCTGCCTGCTTGCTCTCCCTATTCATAGCATTATGTTCCATGCCAGCATCTGAGAGGGGGAGGGAAGGTAATAGAAAAAAGTCTCTTTTTCCTTAAAACCATTGTTAAGTGAAAGTAAAAATTAGTTTAAAAAATAAAGATTTCACTTAATAATAAAAAATTTTTATTCCAATTTTAGCTTGTGAGGGAAAGATTTCTTTCCATGCTTTACCGAGCTTTCATCGCTTTTTCCAAAATTCGAATCCTTTTACATTCTAGTGCAACTACATGCATGATTGTTATCCAATCACAAGAAAATGTAAATGCATGTTTTCCTAAGAAAGTGTTACTCCATTTCACAATGTGCCGTCTATATTCGTTTAGGTCGTTTTTTTTTGTACTGTCAGTGCATTCTTCAAAATTTAGATATTAGATCTTAATTTAAAATACACTGGAACCTGGATTTTCGTAAACTGGATTTGTGCGTTCCTAGAATTGATGGCCTCCGCAGTTTCGTGATGAGGGGAGCCGCGGGACGGAAAGAGAGGCGGTGCTTAGTCAAGCGTGACAAACAGCATGAGGGTCGCACTCTCAGCGCGTTAGTTGCCTCAGGTTGCGTCATGCGTCCAAATCCAACAGAAATATTTCATGCGGCCCTGACTGTTTACGTTCGGAGTCCCCGGACTTCTGTCGAAGGCCACTGTCGGCCATGCCCGAAATCGTGCACAAATCCAGGTTCCAGTGTACTGTTAAATTAATTTTACTCAAGAATGGATTTTAATTTTTCCATTTTTATCCTAAGAATTCACGTGGCACGTTTCTTCGTTTTAATATCAGTAGAAAATAAAATGTGAGTTGAAGGAAATGAAGATTTTGGGGTGATCTGAATGTGATTTGTTCAATATAATAGGTCTCTGTGGAAATTGGATCGAAATTGCTTATGGAACAAAATCCGGAAGTGTAAGGGTGATTGTCCAACATCCAGAAACTGTGGGCCATGGACCACAACTTTTTCAAACTTTTACGGTTCATCAGAGCAGTGTCACGAAGGTATGATGAATTTAATATAATTTTTATGAAAATTAATGTTGAAAAATTCATTAAAACCCGATCTTGCAATCTCGTTAAATAAAATTGAAATAATTTGAAAACCCTTGAAATGCTATGAAATTCCCTGGAATCCCTTCAGATCCTTGGAAATCTTTGAAATTACTAAAAATCTATTAAAATTCCTTCCCGAGGCTGAAGCAACTCTGGTAATCCGCTGGAATCCAGTGTAATCCAGTGTAATCCTCGTAATCCACGTGTAATCCCCATAATCCACTTGTAATTTACTTGTGATTTACCTGGAATCCCAGATAATCCACTTTTAATTCTGTATAATCCACTTGTGATATTAGATAATCCACTTGTTATTCGGCGTAATCCAAGTAATTCGGGGTATCCCTTATAATCCTAGATAATCCACCAGTAATCAACATGTAGTCCTAGATACTCTAGAAATAATCCAATTATAATCCCAGGTTATCCACTTCCAATACTAGATAATCCACTTTTAATAATTTATAATTCACTTGCAGTCCTGGACAATCTTCTTATAATCCTTGGTAATCCACTTGCAATCCTCAGTAATACTGGGTAATCTACTTGTAATCCTAAGTAATCCACTTGTAATCCTAGGTAATCCACCTGTAATCCTGGATAATCCACTTCTAATCTTAGTTAATCCACTAGTTATCCGAAGTAATAAAAGTTATTCGGGGTAATCCACTTGTAATCCTAGATAATCCATCTGTAATCCTCGGTCATACTAGTAAACCCACTTGTAACCTATTTGTAATCCATATGTAATTCTAAATAATGTACTTGTAATCTTAGATAATCTATTTGTAATCCAATGTAATCCCAGTAATTCGGGGTAATCTACTTGTGATTCTAGATAACCTACGTATGATTCTAGATATTCAACTTGTAATCCTAGATAATCCACTTGTAATCCTATGTAATCCACTTGTAATACTAAGTAATCCACTTGTAATCCTAGGTAATCCACCTGTAATCGTAGATAATCCACTTCTCATCTTAGTCAATCCCCTTTTTATCCGAAGTAATAAAAGTAATTCGGAGAAATCCACTTGTAATCCTGGATAATCCATCTGTAATCCTCGCCCATACTAGGAAACCCACTCGTAACCTATTTGTAATCCACATGCATTTCTAAATAATGTACATGTAATCTTATATAATCCATTTGTATTCCAAGTAATTCGGGGTAATCTACTTGTAATTCTAGATAATATACGTGTGATTCAAGATATTCCACTTGTAATACTAAATTAGCCACTTGTAACCCTAAGTAATCCACTTATAATCCACTTTTAATCCAACTTTAATTCTAGATAATCCACTTCTAATCTTAGTTAATCCACTTGTTATCCGAAATAATAAAAGTAATTCGAGGCAATCCACTTGTAATCATAGATAATCCATCTGTAATCCTCGTTGACACTAGGAAACCCACTTGTAACCAATTTGTAATCCACATGCAATTCTCAATAATATACTTGTTATCTTAGATAATCTATTTGTAATCCAATGAAATCAGAGTAATTCGGGGTAATCTACTTGTAATTCAAGATAATCTACGTGTGATTCTAGATATTCCACTTGTAATCCTATGCAATCCAATTGTAATACTAAGTAATCCACTTGTAATCCTAGGTAATCCACCTGTAATCGAAGATAATCCACTTCTCATCTTAGTTAATCCCCTTTTTATCCGAAGTAATAAAAATAATTCGGAGAAATCCACTTGTAATCATGGATAATCCATCTTTAATCCTCGCTCATACTAGGAAACCCACTTGTAACCTATTTGTAATCCACATGCATTTCTAAATAATGTACATGTAATCTTGGATAATCCAAGTAATTCGGGGTAATCTACGTGTAATTCTAGATAATATACGTGTGATTCAAGATAATCCACTTGTAACCCTAGATAATCCACTTATAACCCTAAGTAATACACTTATAATCCAATTGCAATCCACCTGTAATCCTAGATAATCCACTTCTAATCTTAGTTAATCCACTTGTTATCCGAAGCAATAAAAGTAATTCGGGTAATCCACTTGTAATCCTAGATAATCCATCTGTAATCCTCGGCCATATTAGGAAACTCATTTGTAAACTATTTGTAATCCACATTTTTTCTAAATAATGTACTTGTAATCTTAGATAATCTATTTGTAATCCAATGAAATCCAAGTAATTCGTGGTAATCTACTTGTAATTCTGGATAATCTACGTGTGATTCTACATATTCTACTTGTAATCCTAGATAATCCACTTGTAATCCTAAGTAATCCACTTGTAATCCAAGTAATCCAATTGTAATCCAAGTAAACTATTGTAATCCTCCTTAATCTACTAGTAATCTACATGTGATCAACTTGTAATTCTAGGAAACCAACTTGTAATCCACTCGTAATCCATCCATGATCATACTTAATCTACTTTTAACCCTAGATAATTTATTTGTTATCCAGTGTAATCCAATCAATTCGGGATAATCCACTTGTAATTCTATGCAATTCACTTTTACCCTGCATCAATCCACTTTTTATTAGCGGTAATCCACTTTCGATGCGAATTATTTCCCTTGGAATCCGGGTAGATATGAGTAATCCAGAGTAATCTAAGATAATCGACTTGTAATTCTAGTTAATTCACTTGTAAATTCAGATATTCCACTTGTAATTCTAGGTAATCCACTTGTAATCTCAGATAATTCCCTTTCAATCCGAAATAATCCAATTAATCTAGTGTAATCCTAGGTAATATACTTGTAATTCACTTGATATCCACCTTTAATTGTAGGCAATCAACTAGTAATTCTAAGTATCCCACTTCAAATCGCAGATAATCCACTTGTAATCCTAGGTAATACCTTGTAATCTTTTATAAATACTAATGTAATCCACGTGTAGCACTAGGTATTCCAATTGTAATCCCAAGTGATACACTTGTAATCCCAAGTGATACACTTGTAATCCCAAGTGATACACTTGTAATCCCAAGTGATACACTTGTAATTCCAAGTGATACACTTGTAATCACATGTGATTCACTTGCATTTATAGGCAGTTTACTTCTAATCCAAGATAATCCACTTGTAATCTGCGGTATTCCACTTGTAAAACGGAGTAATACAAGTAATCTAGTGTTATCTTACTAAATCTACTTGTAATTTACCTGTAATCCACTGGCAATTCTAGGAAACCACTTGTAATTTACTTGTAATCCAGTTGTAATCCTCCTTAATCCACTTCTAACCATAGATATTTTATTTGGTATTCATTGTAATCCAAGTAATTCGGGATAATCCACTTGTAATCCTTTGAAATCTATTTTTGATCTGCATGAATCCATTTTTCATCGCGATAGTCCATTTTTAATCCGCCTTATTCCCCGTGGAATCCGGAGTAATTTGAATAATGCAGAGTAATCCAAGTTAATCCATTTGTAATTCTAGATAATCCACTTGTAAATCTTGATAATTCATTTGTAATTATAGATCATCCACTTATAATTATAGATAATCCACTTGAAATTATATTTAATCCGTTTGTAATTCTAGATAAACCACTTGTAATCTCAGATAATCCCCTTTTAATGCGGAGTATTCTAATTAATCTAGTGTAATCTTAGGTAATGTAATTGCAATTCACTTGTAATCCACCTTTAATTCTAGATAATCAACTAGCAATTCTCAGTAACCAAATTGTAATCTTAGATAATACACTTGTAATCCTAGGTAGTACTATAAGGAAACTCACTTGTACTTCACTTTTAATCAACTTATACTCCACCTTGTAATCTTTTATAAACCCACTTGTAATCCAAATGTAATCCATATGTAATCCACTTGTATCCCGGATAATCCAATTGTAATCCCAAGTGATTCACTTGTAATCACATGTGATTCACTTGAATTTACAGGCAGTTTACTTGTAATCCAAGATAATCCACTTGTAATCTGCGGTAATCCACTTGTAGAACGGAGTAATACAAGTAATCTAGTGTTATCTTACTAAATCTACTTGTAATTTACCTGTGATCCACTTGCAATTCTAGGAAACCACTTGTAATTTACTTGTAATCCAATTGTAATCCTGATTAATCCACTTCTAACCATAGATAATTTATTTGGTATTAATTGTAATCCAAGTAATTCGGGGTAATCCACTTGTTATCCTTTCAAATCCATTTTAATCTGACTGAATCAATTTTTTCTTTACGATAATCCAATTTTAATCCTACTTATTCCCCTTGGAATCTGGAGTAATTTGAGTAATCCATGGTAATCCAAGGTAATCCAGAGTAATCTAGGATAATCTATTTGTAATTCTTGATAATCCACTTGTAATCTTTTATAAACCCAATTGTAATCCGCGTGTAATCCACTTGTATATTAGATAAGCCAGTTGTAATCCTAAGTGATTCACTCGTAATCCTGACCATCCACTTGTAATCCAAGGTAATCCACTTGCAGTTCGAGGTAATCCACTTGTAAACGGAGTAATCCAAGTAATCCAGTTGTAATCCTACTTAATCGACTTTCGACCCTAGATCATTTATTTGTTATCCAGTGTAATTTTGTAATCTGCATTAATCCGCATTACCCTCCTTGGAATCCGGAATAATTTTAGTAATCCAGAGTAATCCAAATAATGCACTGGTAATCTGGTAAATTCCTTCCAATCCCCTGAAATACTTTCATATCCTTTTCAATTCCGTGAACTATTTCAAATTCTTTTGAAATTCACTGAAATCCCCTTGAAATCACTGGAAAATCTCTAGAAATCGTATTAATCTCCTGAAATCCCTTTCAATTCAATAAAATCCTTTGAAATTCTCTGTAAATCTTTTAAATTTTGTAGAAACTTTAAATCCTATGAAATTCTTTGAAATCCTTGAAATTCGTAGAAATCCAGTGAAATCTCTAGAAATTCTTCAATAATTTTTAAATCTCATACAAGTTTTAAAAGATCTCAAAATCCGCTGAAATTCCTTAAAATCCCGGTAAAGTTTTTGAAACCAATACAATTTTTGGATAAATTAAAAACCCTATGGAATCCCTTGAAATAAGATGAGAATTCTTCAAAACCTTTGAAATCCCATGAAACCTTTAAGATCTTTAAAATCCCTTAAAACTTTTGAAAGGCTTTGAAATCCGTTGATATCCATTTCCATAAAATGGGATCCCTTCAAATCTTTGAAATCCCTTGAAACATTTGTATCGTATAAAATCTTTTAAAATAATTTTAAATGTTTAAAAGGTTTTAAATTGTGTTTGAGTTTTTTAAATCCTGTAAAATATTAAAAATTCTATGAAATTCGTTGAATTTCTTAAAACTCCTTTCAAATCCCTGAATATCATTGAAATCCCTTAAAAATTTTTAAAGACTTTCAAATCCGTTTAATTTCCTTTCCATAAAATGAGATCCCTTCAAATCTTTGAAATCCCTTGAAACATTTGTATCGTATAAAATCTTTTAAAATAATTTGCAATGCTTAAAAGTTTTTAAAATGTGTTTTAATCTTTTAAAATCCCGTTAAATCTTTAAAATTCTTTGAATTTCCTAAAACTCTTTTCAAATCCCTAAATATATTTGAAATTCCGTAAAACTGTTGAAAGAATTCGAAATCCATTGAAATCCCTTTCCATAAAATGGGATCCCTTTAAATCTTTAAAATCCCTTGAAACATTTATATTGTGTCAAATCTTTTAAAATCCCTGAATCCTATGAAATTCGTGCCTTAATTTCTTTGAAAAGTTAAAATCTGGTCTTCGCTCAAAAGTATCTTTTGCTAAATAAAAATATTTTCTTCTTTCTTTTTCAGGTGACCCTTTCGGAAAAGTACCTCGTGTCCGTTTGCTCAGAATACAATCACGTTCGAAGCTGGGCAGTAACAAGATTTCGGGGTATGATTTCCACTCAACCTGGTTCTATGCCCGAAGCGAGTTTCAAAATCGTCTCCTTGGATGCCATCGATCCGTGTATTAGTTACAACGCTGGCAACGATTTTGGTAATTTTGCCCTTTACAAATTTGCATTAGCTAATTCAAATATTAATAATATTAATAATAATAATAAATATCACTAATAATGATTAATTAATTTAATTTTAATTGATTTAAGTAAGTAATCTTTCTATTATAATATTAATATTTTAATATTAATAATAATAATATTAATTAATTGATTAATATTATTAATACCAAATTAATACCTAATTGTAAATAAACAGAACTCAATTTATTTTATTTTAATTTAATTTTGTCGTATATTCAGGGTGGCCGTTTTAATCGAGAAAAAAAATTCCCGGTCATTTCCCGTTTACCAAAAATTTGTCACTGTCATTCAAATTTAAAAATTCGATGCCTGTTCCAATTAAAAAAAAAAATAGTCCCTTCCAACTCAATAAAAATTTTATTAATAAAAAATGCCCCTCTTTCATTATAGAGAAATTTTTTAAAATCCATCTTCAAATTAAAAAAAAAACTGAAAATAAAAAAAGTTTCCCTTAAAATAAATGAAAATATTAAAAAGGAAAAAACTGGCCTCTTTCAATTAAAAAAAAAAAAATCGAAAATTTCATCCCTTTCAACTCAATAAAATCTGAAAACCTAAATTTCCTCCGTCCCAACTCAATAAAAATGTTAAAAAATAAAAAATTTCCCTCTTCGCATTATGAAAAAAAGACTGAAAATAAAAATATCTTCCTCTTTCTATACAGAAAAAATTAAAAACCAAAATTTTCTTCGTTCAAAACTAAATAAAAATGTTAAAAAATAAAAATTTTCCCCCTCCAATGCAGAAAAAAACTGAAAATAAAAAATGTATCCCTTAAAGTAAATAAAAACGTTAAAAAGGAAAAAATGACTTCTTCCAATTCGGAAAAAAATAACCAAAAGTTCGTCCCTTCTTAGAAATAAGAAAAAGAAACTGAGAAAAATTCTTCCCTTAAAATCAATAAAAATGTTAAAAAGAAAAATATGGCCTCTTCCAATTAAAAAAAAAATTATGACCCAAAATTTCATCCCACCAAACTCAATAAAAATTGAAAACCGAAATTTCCTCCATTACAACTCAATAAAAATGTTGAAAAATAAAAAATTTCCCTCTTCTCATTCAAAAAAAAAACTGAAAATAAAAAAAATATCACTCTTCCAATACATAAAAAATAACCAAAATTTTCTCCGTTCCAACTCAATAAAAATGTTAAAAAATACAAAATTTTCTCTTCCAATTCAGAAAAAACATAAATACCCCAAATTTCATCCTTTTCAACGCAATAAAAATGTTAAAAATAACAAAATATCCTTCTAATTCATAAAATGATAAAAACCAAAATTTCTTCCTTTGCAACTGAATAAAAATCTTTAAAATACCAACTTTAAAACGTAAAAAACAAAAAAGTTCGTCTTTAAATTACGGGAAAAATACCAAATATTGATGCTCTAAATGTAAAAAAAAAATTCCCTTTCAACTGAATAAAAATGTTCTAAACAAAAGA
Organism: Andricus grossulariae; assembly: GCA_011634705.1. NCBI lineage: Eukaryota > Metazoa > Arthropoda > Insecta > Hymenoptera > Cynipidae > Andricus > Andricus grossulariae. Next base: position 202,558,152 of record JAABKJ010007545.1, read on the forward strand.
AGTACTTCTTTCAGTTCAGAAAAACTTGAAAACAAAAATATCCTCCCTTTCAACTCGATAAAAATCTTAAAAATAAAAAAAAATGTATGTCTTCTAATTCAGAAAAAAATAAAAAATTATTTCCTTAAACTCAATAGAAATTTTAAAAAGAATAAAATGGTCTCTTTCTATTCAGAAAAAAATTAATCAGCTAAATTCTGAAAATTTAATGATTTCTGAGAATTTCAAGAATTCAGAGAATTTAAGAAATTAAGTGATTTTCACGAATTCAGAGAATGCAAGGAATTAAAAATATACAAAGAATTCTGAGAATTCCATCTACTTAAAAAAATGCAAAGAATTCAGAGGAATTTAGAAGAATTGAAGGAATTCAAGAAATGCTATGTATTCCTGAAATTTTCGGAATTTAGAATATTCAAGGAATTCAGAGAAATCCGAATATTTCAGGATATCAGAGAATTGATAGAATTTAAGGAATTCAGGAATTTAGAATAATCAAGTAATTCTGCGAATTCGAAGAAATCAAGGATTTCAGAAAATTTCAGGAATTCAGAGATATTAGGAATTTAGAGAATTTAAGGATTTCAGAGTCCTTAGAGTATTCAAGGCATTTCAGAAATTCAGAATATTTTCGTTTCTCTAAACACAAAACTCTTAATCTCAGGAAAAGAAATGAATTTTTTTAAATTTTATTCATGAAAGCGATGAATTTTTTATTTTTTTAGCAATTCAAAATTTAAAAAAATTAAATTTTAAACGCTTTGAATTTAAAAATGGTCCATTTTAAAGTTGTAAAATTGATTAATTTTTATAAATTTAATATCGTTTAATATTAATTAATATTAAATAATAATAAAACAATACTAATATTAATTAATAATATAGTTTAATATCGCAGACTTTGAATTCAGATTTATTCAATTATTTTATTGTTTTGTTATTTTATTAATTTTTTCAACAATTTAAATTTACTTAAAATAATTGAAATTTTAAAGGGGATGGGTATAAAAAAGTGTTAATATCACAATTTTTGGTAATTACAATTTTTTCTTGAATTTATCTAGAGTCCATGAATTTGAATAATAATTCAAATAAATTTTTATTTTATCTACTTATACTTAAAATTTAATGCACATTTAGGTAAAATTAATGTGGGTATTATATTAAATTAAATTTAAACCGCTTACAATTTCTAACTTTTCAATTAAAAATAGGGATTTTGAATAAGATAGATGAATTTTTAACCAAATAGTTGAATTTTTAACCAAAAAGACGAAATTTTCTACCACAAAGACGATTTTTCAACAAAATACATGAATTTTTAAAGAAATATTTGAATTATTGACTGCAAAAAGACAAATTTGAAACCAAATAGTTGAATTCTAAACTAAAAAAAAAAAACAGTCTCAAGCAAAAATGGAATAGTTAAATTTTAAACGAAAAATATGAATTGTCAACAACTGAAATAATCAATCTTTAACTGGAATAGTTAACTTTTTAACCAAAAAGATGAATTTCCAACCAAGAAGATTAGTTTGTACTAAATTTTTTTATTAAATACATGAATTTTCAATTTAAAAAATAAATTGTCAAACAATTTAATAATTAAATTTTCAGTTAAAAATTAATGTTTAACTACCGAGATGAATTTTCAACGAAATATTTAAATTATCAACTACAAAGACAAATTTTTAACCAAATAGTTGAATTTTAGACTAAAAAAGATGAAGTTTAAACCAAAAATGAAATAGTTGAATTTAAAAAAAAAATGAATTTTCAACTGAAATGATCAATCTTTAACTAGAATAGTTGAAATTTTAAGCGAAAAGATTTATTTTCGATTAAGATAAATTGTCAAACAACAATTTAATAGTTAAATTTTCAGTTAAAAATTAATGTTTAACTAAAAAGATGAATTTTAAACTAAAAGGATGTAATTTTCAATTAGAGTAGTTGCATTTTCGGGTAAAAAAACTAATTTGCAAACAAAAAATAAATCAATTTTCAAGAAAATCGTTACATTTTTAAACAAAGTGACAAATCTTCAAATAAAATGATGAATCTGCAATTCGAATAGTTAAATTTTAAACCAAAAACAAGAATTTTTAACTAAAAAAGATAATTTTTTAACCAAATATTGAATAGTTACAATTTCCGTAAAAAAAAAATAATTGCAAAAAAAAATCAACAAAAATAGCTCATTTTTCAATCAAGGAGATTAATTTTCAATTAAAATGATGAATCTTTAACAAAAAATTAATTTTTTTGAGTCTCAACCAGGTAATTAAATCTTTATTTAAAAAATATGAATTCGAAACGAAAAATGTAGTAGTTGATATTTCAACCAAAAAAGATTAAAATTTTTAATCAAAAACAATGGAATTTAACCAAAAAGAATGAATTTTCAACAAAATACAAGAATTTTGAACCAGACACTTGAATTTTCAACTAAAACCCATCCACTTTTGAACCAAAAATAGAATAGTTAAGTTTTCATGTAAAAAAAATTAATTTCAAGCGAAAAAAAAAACGAATTTTCGACAAAATAGTTAAATACAGGAGTATAATGCTACTTTTAGAAATTAATCATTTAATATTGCAATTTAAACAGAAAATTAAGCACGCTCTCGAAAAAATCGACTGACACTTCCAGGTTCTTCCAGATATATAAAAATTCCCTGACAATTTCAGGTTTTCCAGGTTTTCCAGGTAGGGTAGACACCCTGATCACTTTATATAATCGAACCTCGAAAATGATATTGAAATTTGTCTTACCAATCGGCCTGTGCCTCCTGTTCGACCTCTCAGCCTCAGGAATCGGATAATAATTATTGTCAATAATCTTGTCCAAGTTTTTCGTGACAACCTTGGCAACTTCCTTGAGTTTGATAAAGTCGAAAGTCTTCGTACTGGTATTGACGAACATATTGACTGCGATCGAAGCCAAATTGCACACAGCCACTTCATCCGGACTAGAATACTCGACAATTTCTGTGCAGAGATTGCTGCACCTGATCGTTCCAATATTCTGCTGGTTCGATTTTCTATTGCAATGATCCTTGTAGAGCATATAGGGCGTTCCAGTTTCGACCTGAGAGACCAAAACTGCTTGCCAGAGGTCTCTGGCTTTAACCTGGCGCCGGAATTTGCCCTCTTTCTCGTATTTTGTGTAGAGGGTCTCGAATTTCTCGCCCCAAACGTCCGCCAGACCTGGAGATTCGTGAGGACACATCAGAGTCCAAGTGCCGTCTTCCAAAACACGTTTCATGAAGAGGTCCGGAATCCAGAGGGCGTAGAATAATTCTCTGGCACGGTACTCTTCTTTTCCTGCAATTTTTTGTTTTCAAACATTATTAGCCAATCATTTTCGAGACAGATTTGGATTTAACAAATTCTTAAATCTAATCACGTGTCTACCGGACGCATGATTTTCAATTTCCGGTTAAACGTTTAAACAATTTTTATAATTTTTACGTTTAACCGATTAGAGAATTTTCAACTTTGAATTTTTCTTCAATTTTCAACAAAAAACAAAGCGTACTCACAACAAAATTGTTCAATTTTCAACTGAAGAAATGAATTTTTAACTAAATAGTCGAATTTTAACTAACAAGATGAATTTTCAGCCAAATACAGACCTCGGACTCACTTCAGAGATCAAAAGTAGTGTAAATAGTGTCACAAATCTTTAAAAAATAGTGTGAAATAATGTCATAAAATTTTTACAGTATTAACCTTATGTGTAGTCCGAATTTGAAAGTGTATTGTCCGAAATCCAAAAATGTGCAATGGAAAATTAACTTTATTTTTTAAGCAAAATTTCCACTTTTCTAACCTAAAATTTGTTAAGTATTTAAAATGAACTTCAATGTTTAGTTAGAATGATATTCTTTAGTTTATAAATTATCAAAATTTCTATTTATTTATGGCAGGCTTCAGAGTCTTTTCCCTATTTCCCTATTCCTCTCCATTTCAAGTTTGTTCGCTTAACTGCGAACTGAATTAACAGAACCCAATAAGAAAAGAAAATCTAATCACTGTTGCTTGAAATTATTTTATTGAAAATTCCAAAAATCTTGCTGAAAATCCAACAATTTTGTTACAGTCATACTTCTTGGTTGAAAATTCAACTACTTTGTTAAAAATCCATCTTTTTCGTTTAAAAATTCATCTTTTTCTGTAGAAATTTAAACTTTTTTGCTAAAAATGCAACCACCTGATTAAAAATTAATCTGCTTCAGTTGAAAATTAATGTGTTTGTAGAAAATTAGTATTTTTAGCTCGAAAATGGAATAATTTTATAAAAAAATTGAACTATTTTGGCTGAAAACTGATGTATTTTGTTATTCTTATGACTAAACATTTAACTAGATTATTGAAAATTAACTTTTTCGTTGAAATTTCATAGTCTCGAGTTGAAAATTTAACTGTTTTGTAGAAAATTGAACTATTTGGTTGAAAATTCTTCTTTTTTGGTAGAAAATCAATTTTTTTTGGTTAAAAATGCAATCTGGTTCAAAATTAATCTGGTTTAGTTCAGGAATCAAGTATTTTGTTGAAAATTCATTTTTTTTGGTTAAATCCAACTGTTTTTTATTTTAAATTACATTCTTTTTTTGTTGAACTATCAACTATTACATTTTTCATTGAAAATTCAACTGATTGATTGAAAATTAACTTTTTTGTTGAAAATTGATATTCTGGGGTTAAAAATTCAAATTTTTTAGTTACGGGTTCAAGTATATTGCTGAAAATTCGTTATGGTTGGTTAAACTGACTGTTTTTTTATTAACTATAAAAATATTTTTTGTTAAAATATATACTTTAACGTTTTTTATTCAAAAATTCATCTGTTTAGATTGAAAATTCTTCTTCTCGATTGAAAGTTGAATTACAAAGTCCATTCTTTTGGTTCAAGATTCATAAGTTGAGTTAAAAATTCATTTTTTTTTTTTTTTTAATTAAAAATGTTATCTTCCTAACTGAAAATTTAAGCATTTTTTTTTAATTCAACTGATTACTTGAAAGTGAATACTTCTGTTGAAAATTCATATTCTCGGATTGAAAATTTAACTGTTTTAGTAACGGATTCAAGCATATTTCTGAAAATTCGTTTTCGTTGGTTTAAACCCATCTGTTTTTTATTTTAAATCAAATTCTTTTTTTATCGTAATATCAAGTATTATATTCCTCGTTAAAAATTAAACTTCTTGGTTGAAAGTTGAACTAATGTCTTGAAAGTTAATTTTTTTGGTTGAAGGTTCATAATCTTTGACCAAAAATTCAACTATTTTGTAGAAAAATTGGTATTTTTGGCTTGAAAATTCAACAATTTGGTACAAAATGAAACTATTTGTAGAAAATTTGTCTTTTTTTTTTTAATTAGTTCTCGCGAATGAAAATTTAATTATTCCACTTTTTATTAAAAATTCAACTATTAAGATGAACGTTTTCAAAAATGAAGAAAAATATAAAATAAAATTTGGACTGGTATCACATCCACTGTTCAAACTATTTACTTAGAAATTTATGTATTTTGTTGAAAATTCAACTGTTTGGTTAAAAATTCATATATTTTTTTGAAAGTTTGTCTTTTCTGGTAGAAAATTAATCTTCTTGTATAAAAATTCAACTATTTGGTAAAAAATGTATGTATTTTGTTGAGAATTCATCTTTTTTTGTAGAAAAATTAGCGAAGAAATTCAACATTATTTTTCAAGGAAAACTGAAGCATTAGTGGACAACTGTGAGAAAATAGTGTCTTTAGTGTCATTTTTTTCGAAATAGTAGCAAAATAGTGCCATCGCTCAAAAAAGTGTAAAATAATGTGAATAGTGTGGTGAGTTAGAGGCCTACAAATAGTTTAATTTTCAACCCAATAAAAGAATTTTCACCAAAATAATTTCATTTATTACCAAATAGTAGAATTTAAAATCAAAATGATAAATTTTCATTCCAGAAAATTAATTTTAAATCAAATAGTTGATGTTCCAACAAAAAACTATCAATTTTAAACTAGAAAGGAAATAGTTATATGTTTACTTCCACAAATTAATTTTTGACAAAAAAAAAAATAATTTTTAACCAGATAGTTAAAGTTCCACACATAGAAATAAGTTTTTAACAAAATAGATGAATTTTCAATTAAGAAGATTAATTTTCTATCAAAAAAGACTAATTTTTTCAACACAATACATGAATTTTCATCGAAACAGTTGAATTTTCAACTAAAAAATATCAATTTTAAACAAGAAATGGAATACTTCGATCCTCAGTTAGGAAAATTAATTTTAAACCAAACAAACAAAAAAGAAGAAATTTTCCACAAAATAGTCAAATTTTCACCCAAGAAATGAATTCTCGACCAAAAAGATCAATTATGAACCAAAAATGTAATTGATGATATTTCAACCGAACAAGATTTTAATTTTAAATCAAAAATAGTTCAACTCAACTAAAAAAGACGAATTTTCAATAAAATAGTTGAATCTTCAAGCAAAACAGATTAACTTTCAACCAAACAGTTGCATTTATAACAAAAAAGGATGAAGTTTCTACAAAAAGAAATGAATTTTCGAATCAAAAAGACGAATTTTCAACTAAGAAAGATTTTTCAGTTAAGGAAGGAAAACATTTTGAATCAGATTCTTGAATTTTCAATCCAAAAAAACGAATTTGTTACAACTTAGTTGAATTTTGAATCTTAAAATATGAATTTTCAATAAAAAACTTCATTTTCAACCAAACAGTTGAATTTTTCCACCAAAATTTAAGAATTTTCAACAAAAAATTAATCTCTTTGATTTATTATTTAACTATGTTGCTAAAAATTCATTCTTTTTTTGGTTGAGAATTGATTTTCTTTACTGAAAATATTTCATTTTCGGTTGAAAATTGTTATTTTTAATTCAATATTGATAGATAATTTGTCTTTTTTGGTCGAATTTAACAGTTTTTGATTCAAAAATTAAAATCTTTTTTTTTTTGTTAATATTATCTATTACATGTTGCGTTGCAAATTCATTTTTCTTTTCTTTTTTTTTTCGAAAATTGAACTACCAGGTCTAAAGTTGAACTACTTTCCAGAAAACTGACTTTTTATGATTAAAGATTCATCATTTTAGTTGAAGATTTAACTATTTTGTTGTAAATTACCTTTTTTGATGAAAATTCATATTTTTACGTTAAAATTTAAACAGTTTTTTTGTAGAAAATTCGTCTTTTCGGCAAAAAATTCCACATTTTGGTAGCAAATTAAATTATTTAGTTGAAAAGTTGTGTATTTTGTTGGAAATTCGTCTTTTTTAGGAGAATATAAATTTTTTTGGTTAAAAATGCAACTGTTTTTTTTGTCTTGAATTAAATTTTTTTTTAAATTTATTTTCTCAAATTGAAAATTCAACTATTTTGTAGAAAATTCGTATCTTCAGCTCGAAAATCTAACAATGGTATTCAATCCAGAAGTTCAATTTTCTAACGAAAAAGACGAATTATCAACAAATACAGATTTTTCAGTCAAGAAAGAAAAAATGCTTATCCAAATTGTTGAACTTTCGAACCAAAAGAGGAATTTTCTGTAAACCAGTTAACTTTTCAACCAAAAAAATAAACCTTAAAATAAATTTTTAACAAAGTGATTCAACTTTTATTGAAGTAGATGAAATTTCAATTTAAGAAAAATCGATTTTCAACCAGAAATGGAAAGTTACATTGTCAGGTAAGAAATTTATTAAAAATAAAACCGAATTAAAAACAAAATTAAATTTTCAACCAAAAAGATAAACTTTCAAATTAAAGTATAAATTTTTAACAAATTGGTTCAACTTTTACCCAAGTAGTTGAATTTTTAATTTAAAAAAAAAATAAATTTTCAACCAAAAATGGAATAGTTAAATTTGTAATTAAAAAATTAATTTTCAACAAAAAAAAAACGAATTGACAACCAAAAAGATGAGTTTTAAACTAGAATTATGAATCTTCAACAACCAAACATTTTTTAACAAAATAGTTTAACTTTCAACCCAGAAGTTAAATTTTCTAACGAAAAGATGAATTATCAACAAATAAAGATTTTTCAGTCAGGAAAGAAAAAAAGGTTTATCCAAATGGTTGGACATTCAAACCAAAAAAGGAATTTTCTGTAAAATAATTAAATTTTCAGCCAAAGAAATATACCTTAAAATAAACAAATAAATGTTTAACAAGCAGGTTCAACTTTTACCCAAGTAGTTGAATTTTCAACTTAAAAAAATTTGTAACCAAAAATGGAACTCACATTTTCAGGTAAAAAAATCATTAAAAAACAAAAGCGAATTTTCAACAAAGCAATTAAATTTTCAACCAAAGAGATGAACTTTCAAATAAAAAAATAAATTTTTAACAAAGTGGTTCAATCTTCACCCAAGTAATTTAATTTTCTATCAAAAACAGGGCTCGGAACTGCTCAAGCTTCAAAAAGTAGTAAAATAGTAACCATACTTCTCTCAAAAAAGTAACCGAAAAGTAACAATAATGTGGCGAAAAAGTAACCAAAAAGAAAGATTTTTTTACCAAAAAAGACGAAGTTTCCACTAAAATTATGAATCACCAACAAAAAATGTGTGTTCAACAAAGTAGTTTAACTTTTAACAAAATGGTTGAATTTTTCTGACTAAAAAAGATGAATTGTTAACGAAAAATCTAATAGTTGATGTAATAACCAAAGAAGATTTTTATTTAATATAAAAAAAACAGTAGAATTCATTTAAAAAAATACGATTTTTTTAACAAAATAGGTTATTTTTCAACGAAAAAGACCAATTTTTACAAAACAGTTGAATTTTCAACCAGTAAATATGGATTTTTACAAAAAAGTTATCTTTCAATCAAATTGTTGAATTTTCGACGAAAACAGGGGAATCTTCAACCGAAAAAGACGAATTTTCAACAAAATAAGTACATTTCTAACCAAAAAGATGAATTTTCAAATAAAATTATGTATCTTTAAACAAAAGGGTGATTTTCAATCAAGAAGATTAATTTTCTACCAAAAAAGACGGATTTTCAACTAAAATGATAAATCTTCAACAAAAAAATATAGTTTCAACAAAAATTGTTCAACTTTTAACCAAATTTCAACCAAAGAAGATAAATTCTCATCAGAAAATATAATACCTGGTTCGATATTTCAACAAAAAAGAATTAAATTTTGAATTGAAAGTTAACAATTTTAGCTAAATTGCAATTTTTATCAGGATTCATAATAATTCAATTGATATGCCTTTTTATACATTTTACATACGAATTAATTATTATTTTATCGTTAATCTCTCATTTTCCCGGCTCTAAAGCTCCAATTTTACTGAAAAATTTTTGAATTTTTACATTTTTCACAAGCTTTTAAATAATACTATTAATGAATTAATTAATTTCGTTATTTCGGACAACAAGTGTAACCAAAAGTAACCTTTTCGCCAAATAAGTAACTTTTTAGTAAGTGCAGATCAAAAAATTTGGAAGGTCAAATTTTTAGTTGAGAATTCAACTATCTTTTTAAAAATTTATCTTTCTTGATTGAAAATTAACTTTCTTGTTGAAAATTATTTTACTTGGGTAGCAGATAATTCGTTTCTTGTTGTTGAAAATTAGTTTTTTCAACTTAAAATGTAAGTATTCCATTTTTGTTTGTAAATCTGTATTTTTTTTATCGAAAATTCAACTGTCTTGTTGAAAATGCATGCTTTTGGATGGAGAATTCATCTTTTATGGCAAAAAATTCATATATATTGAGTAATTTTTTTTTAAATTGGTACTCACAACTGGTGCCCCAACAGTCATTGGTGCCACAACAGCTGGAGGAGGAATGACGACAGGTTGTCCAGGAACGGGTTGGATGATTGCTGGTGGCCGCGTCAAAGTTTGTGGAATGGCAATTCCAGGTGGTGGAATGATGGGAGCAACCGCTGCTACCGTTGGAGGAGCCATTATTGCAGTTGGTGCTAATGTAGTAGGACGAACGATACCTGGAAGAGCTAAAAAATTTTTTTTTGATTAAACAAAAATTTATTAAACTTTGCTCAAACAAAACCATACAAATCCTTGACTCACACATTTAGAGATCACAGCCAGTCTCCCTTTTTTTAAATTAAATCCCCTCTTTTCTGCCCAAATAGGCGAATTTTCAACAAAATATGTACCTTTTCTACCAAATAGTTGAATTTAAAACTGATAAAAGATCAATTTTCAACCAAAACTGGAATAGTTAAGTTTGAGATAAAAAAAATTACTTTTTAAACAAAAAAGAAAAAAAGAATTTCCAACACAATAGTTAGATTTTTTTACGCCAAAACGACGAATTTTCTACAAAACAGTTGAATTTTCAAACCGAAAATATATGAATTTTCAAACCGAAAATATATGAATTTTCAACAAAAAGTTAATTTACGACCAAGCAGTTGATATTTCAACTAAAAAAATATTTTAATCTTATATAAAAAAAATAGTTTAATCCTCAAACAAAACAGATTAATTTTCAACCACACTTGCATTTTTCACAAAAAGGATGAATTTTCGAACAGGAAGATTAATTTTCTACCAAAAGGACGAATTTTCAACCAGAATATTGTTTTTAGTCAAAAATTCAACAATTTGTTTGAAAATTTGTGTATTTTGTTGTATACTCATATTTTTTTGGCAGAAAACTATTCTTCTTGATTAAAAATTCAACTACTTGGTAGAAAGTTGAAAACTCATTTTATTAGTTAAATATCCATATCCTTGGTTGGAAATTTAATTATTTTGCTCAAAATTCGTTGTTTAAAACAATTTTTTCAGCTGCAAATCGAACTATTTCATTTTTGGTTGCAAATTAACTTTTTTGTTGAAAATTCCTATTTTCGGGTTGAATATTCATCTGTTTTCTAGAGAATTTGTCTTCTTGATTGACATTTTTTCCTCCCTTGATTGAAAATTCATCCTTTTGGTGTCAAAATTTAACTCTTTTGGTAGAAACATGATTTTTTTAGTTAAAAAGTCAAAGGTTTGGTGAAAACTTGATCTGTTTTGGTTGAGGTTTTAACTATTTTTCTGAAAATTCGTATTTTTCTTGTTGAAATATCATCTATTACATTTTTCATTGAGAATTAATCTTTTTTGTTGAAAATTTAACTATTTGTTTGAAAATTGCTGTATTTTGTTGAAACTTTTTCTTTTGTGATCAAATAATAATCTTTTTGGTGATTAATTCACCTTTTAAGTTGAAAATTCAAATATCAGGTTAAAAATTCCATTAAAAATAAAAATTTTTGATTGGAAATTCATGCATATTGTTGAAAATTATTCTTTTTTTTTTTATGAAAAATGAGTTTTTTTATTGAAAAATTAATTTTTTTAATTAAAAATTTAACCAAATTTTTTGCGGAATTCTTTAAAATAGAAATTTAACCTTTTTAGTAGAAAATTCATTTGTATTGTTGCAAATTTATTTTATCTGCCTAAAAACTTAATTCTCTAACTGAAAATTAAACTTTCAATTTTTTGTTGAAAGTTTATCATTTTTAGTTGAAAATTATCTGCCTTCGATCTCTCTAGTAGCTTAGTGGTTAAATCACCAGACCAGCAATCTGAAGACGTGAGTTTCGATTCCAGGGTGTCCAGTGGTTCTTAGTTTCTTTTTTTTCTCTTTTTTTTAGGTCTTTTCCAGGTTTTCCAGGTCAAGAAATCAAGTTTTTCCAGGCCTCCTTTTTTACATCAAATAATGAAATAACCGATTGTTATATATGTAAAAAAAGGAGCCATTTCATTTTTTATTGGTCAACTATTTCTAAAGAAAGCAGAACCACAAATAAACAAATTCTTAATTTTTTGCGAACATAAGTCGTCTTTGTAAAATCATTTTAAATATTTTAAAATCTTTGTGAAGTCATTGAAATCCTTGAAATCTTTATAAATTAGTTGACATTTTTTGAAGTAATCAAAATCTTTGAAATATTGATGAAATCTTTCTTTGATTTTTGTATGTATTCGTTTCAAATCATTGATATCTTTTGAAATATTCTCAAATTTGTTGAAACTTTTTGAAATCGTTTAAAATCTTTGAAATGTTTTGAAATCTTTGAAATATTTGTGTAATCTTTGTTATTAATTTAAAATCATTAAAATAATTGAAATCTTTTTGAAATCTTTAGAAATGTTCTAAAATATTTTGAAATTTAAAATCTTGACAATATTTTAAAATCTTAGAAATATTTTAAAATCTTAGAAATTTAGTCTACTGTACTCTTGTTGAAATCTTTGAAATTCTTTAAATCTTTTGAAATCCTTATGAATTCTTTGAAATATTTGTGAAATCTTTCTGAAATATTTGGATTCGTTTGAAATCACTGGAATATTTGTAACATTTGTGAACTCTTTCTCAAATTTTTTGTAATCGTTTAAAATCTTTGTTAAATCTTTTGAAATCTTCTTCTGAACCCTTGTTGAAATGTTTGAAAACCTTAAAATCTTTTAAATCCTTGAAATCTTTATGAAGTCCTTTAAATATTTGTAAAATCTTTCTTTAATCTTTGCTTGTGAAATCTTTTTTATGCATTTGAAGTCATTAAAATCTTTTGAAATCTTCCAAGTTTGGTTAAAACCTTTTGAAATCGTTTAAAATCATTGAAATGTTTTGAAATTTTTGAAATCTGATGAACTTGTTGAAATCTTTGAAATTCATGAGATCTTTTGAAATCCTTATGAATTCTTTGAAACAGTTGTGAAATCTTTCTGAAATATTTTGTATTCGTTTGAAATCATTTCCAGGTTTTCAAGGTTTAAAAAAAATGAAGGAGAATTCCAGGTTTTCAAGGTTTTAAGGTCGCTGGACACCATGAGTCACTATAGACACTTTTTTAAATGAAAAGATCACTAAGGAATTTTTAATAGATTTTAATAATTTCAAGGGATTTCAAGGGATTTTACGAGATTTCAAACTTGTCAAGAAATTTCAAAGCATTTGAATGATTTTAAGGGATTAAAACAAAATTTCAACGGGGTTTAAAGAATTTCGGAAGGTATGGAGTGATTGTATAGGACCTATAAGGTTGTAGGATATTTTATAAGATTTCTGAGGTTTCAAATGAATTAAAGGGATTTTAAAAACCCTCAGGGTATTTTAATAAATTTTCCAGGATTTCAGGAAATATCAGATTTCATGTAATTTCACGGGATTTGATAATATTTTCATGGATTTCGTAGAATTTATTCACAAGATTTGACAGATTTCGTAGGATTTCAAAGATTTCAAATATTTCAAAGCATTACCAAAGAATTTAAAGAATTTTTAAGATTTTAAGACACTTTGAAAGATTCTGAGGAATTTTCAATTGGTTTCAATAATTTGAAGGAATTTCAAAAAATTTTAAAGATTTTTAGAGTATTCGAAAAAAATAAAAGGTATTTTTAAGAGATGTGAAAAATTTCAAGGAATTTATAAAGATTTTAAAGGATTTGAAATATTTTAGGATATTTTTCCAAGGATTTTAATGATTTTAAGGTTTTTGAAAAAAATTTCTAGCGCTTGTAAAGAATTTCTTAGAATATCGGAAGATATGGGATTTTATCAGATTTTCGAGGATTTCAATGATTTTATGGGATTTTAAAAGCTCTCAAGTTATTTTAATAAATTTACCAGGATTTCAGGAAATATCAAATTTCATAGAATTTCACGGGATCAAACTTTTTTTGAAATTCATTTGAATTCATTTGGAATTCACCCTGAACTCTTCATAAATAATCCTGAATTTTTATGAAATTCATCAAATTATTCTCATTGCTCTAAAATTCCTTTTAATTCACTTCAATTTTAGTAAAATTAATGTAATTTAACAAAAACTTCAAATTCATATAAATTATTTTGAATTCTTTTAAATTAGTCAACATAAGTCACTTTTATACACTTTTTGGGTTAGAAATTAGTAATTTTTTGTCACTTTTTCGATATAAATGAGCCACTTTTTCAAGTAAATTAAGCTGTGGCAGCTCTGAGAATAATAAATTTATAAATTGAAACTTAAAATTGTTTTATTTCATTTATAAAAGATTCTGTATTGAAAATGTTACGAGATTAGAATTTTCGTCTTTAAATATTAATGGGCAGGGAAAATGAAAAATTAGTCAGGAAGAAATTAGGGAGAAGTAAAGGAATTTTGAAAATGAATTTTTGCGACCACCCTGTACTATACAGTCATTTTTCTATTCGAAATTTTTTTTCTATTGATAAAAATACATCAGAAAAAATTCAAGAAGATCAGAGATTGAAAAATAGATAAACGATAAAATTCAAAAATGGTGATATTTGAATTTTTTTAAAAGTATTTTTATCAGTAAATAGTTCAAAGTATTTTTCTAAATAAGCTAGAAAGGAATAATTTTAAAAACACAAAAATGACTATTTGAAAACCTCCTACTTTTCTATTTTTGTTTCCAGAAGACCTTAACATTGTTTTTGTAATATATTTTCATCAGTTGAAAACTCTTAGATGTTCAAAACCTTCTGTAATGTCAGCCGAAAAAAGATTAATGTAGAAAAGTAGAAATTAAAAAAAAAGGATTATTTACGAAAATGAAAAATTATCATAAGATTTTTTTTAAATATGCAGTTTGCTACCATATAAAACCCGGTTATATAACAATGTCCCGGAAGTTAGTACGACAAACTAAATATTTTACAAAATGAAAGTTGTCCTAAATTGTGCTAGACTTGTGCTCATTTGTGCAGTAAACGGTTTTTTGAAAAACCCAAAATTACGGGCAAACTTGTGCTGAATTGTTCTTAACAAAAGTAATCTTTTTCCCATCTAACAAAATTCTATAAGACCAACAGTTGTCCTATTAAACACCCAAAATGTGAATTCAAAAAAGATACAAGACCCAAAAATAATCATATTTCGAAAAAACCAAAACTTGTTCCGAGTTGTGCTCGACAAATGCAGTCTTTATTCTCTCTGACAAAATTCTGTAAGTTTAATAGTTGTCATATTAAAACATAAAATTTTATGTCCAAAAAATATACAAGACCCAAAAATGATCAGATTTTGAAGAACAAAACTTGTGTTCAACAAATGTAGTCTTCATTCCGTCTAACAAAATTATCTAACAAGGGGGGGTTAGGTTGGGGTCCGACGCCGATTTTTTTGTAACTTTGCAGATGAAAAGAGGATCCCAGACTATAAAAAAAAATTAATTTTTTGGGCAATTCATTCTAAGGTTTTCTAATTGCAATATAAAATTGAATAACAATGATTCTTCATTTATAAAGTATTTAACTATGTTGTTGAACATTCGTTTTTAAAAATTAAAAATTAATTTTTTAAATTTAAAATTTAACAGTGGCAGTTGAATATTTAATATCCCATCATTTTAGTTAAAAATTCATCTCCTTGATTGAACATTAATTTTTTAAACTAAAAATTTCACTATTTAATTTTTGATTGAAAAATTATCTTTTTTAATTGAAAATTCGTCTTTTTTAGTTGAAATCTATTTTTTAAAAAGTATTTTTGTTGTTTGAAATTAATTTTTTGAACTGAAAATTTAACTATATCGGTTGAATATTCCGTCATTTTAGTTGAAAATTCATCTCTTGGTTGATAATTTAATTATTCTAAATCAAGATTCATCATTTTAGTGGGAAATTCATCACTTTGTATAAAAATGCAACTATTTTTTTCTAATTAGTTTTTTTTTTGAAATTTTTTTTTTCGACCAAAAATATAACTATTTCATTTGAATATTGATCTCCAGTTGAACATTATTTTTTTGATTATTCAATTTTTGGTTTAATTTTCTATTTTTTAGTTGAAAATTCATATATTTTGTTGAAAAATAGTCTTTTTTGGTATACATTAATCTTCTTGGATGAAAATTCATTTTTTTGGTCGATAATTCAACTATTTCATTTGAAGATTCATAATTTTAGTGGAAAATTCATATTTTTTGTTTAAAATGCAACTATTCCATTTTAAGGTTCATCTCTTTAGTTAAAAATTCATCAGTTTAGTTGAAAATTAATTTTTTAAATTGAAAATTAAACTATTTGGATTAAAATTGTTTTGTTTTTTTAGTTCAAAATTCGTCTATTTTATTCAAAAATAATTTTTTTCCTAGAGAATTCTCAACTATATAAGTTAAATATTAATCCTTCTTTAAATTGAAAATTTATCTTTTGGGTTAAAATGTATCTATTCTAGGTTATCATTCATAATTTTAGCTGAAAATTCGTCACTTTAGTTTGAAAATTCATCATTTTAGTTGAAAATTCATCATTTTGGTTGAAAATTTGTTATTTTTTGTGGAAAATTAATTTTCCTGACTGAAAATTCAACTGTCTACTTGTGAATTCCTGTATTTTGTTGCAAATCGTCTTTTTTGGTAGAAAATTAATCTTTTTGGTTTAAAATTCATCTATCTTGTTGAAGAAGAAGATACAATAAAAATTTGTTTCATTTGATATTTAAATTCATGGACTTTAAAGACATTAGAGAAATTGTTAATGATTTTTTCACTATTATTCAATTACTTAATTAATCAATAGTGCTATTATAATTAAGAATATCTTGCAATATAATTTGTCAAAGCTTTCTAAATTAAACATATTAATTGAACCCCTAGAAACTGAAAAAAAACTTTATTTATAATAAATTGGCAAAACTGTATACATATTCCGAGTCGATTGTTTAAAAAATGTGAAATATCTTTAAAAATTGCTACCGAAACTGGTTTATATAGGAATTGTGGAGAATTGTTGGAATTCACGTGGTGACTAAGGGGTCATTCATAAATTACGTAATAAGGTAGGCTAAAATAAAAAATTCTGGGATCCTAAAAAAATTATAATTAATTTGGAATCAATATATATAATGATTGGTTAACCGCGCTCGAAAAAATGTTTAAAAAATGTCATGTTTGCAGACTTTTAACAATTATTTTTGAGTTAAACCTTTTTTTTTACATTCATAACTTGTGATTTGTAAAATTTTCTAAGCATATTTGGACTTTTTAGCATGTAAGTGCATTAGAAAAAAATCTACGAGACCCAAGAATCGAATTTGTAATTACGACAATTTTTCAAAATTTTCAATTTAATATTTAATAGAATTTTTCTTTCTAGAAGCAATAAAAAAAGTATTGTATTTTCAACAAAATAGATGCATTTTCAAACCAAAAAGTTGATTTTTCAATGGAAAAGATTAATTTTCAACCAAAAAGATTTTCCTCCAAAAACCATAGATTTTCAACAAAATAGATGAATTTTTAACTAAATAGTTGAATATCCAATTTAAAAAAATGTCCACCAACAATGGAATACTTACATTTTTAGCTGAAAAAATGTATTGGCAACCAAAAAAAAACACGATATTTCAACAAAATAGTTACATCTTCAACCAAAGAATTGAATTTTCAACTAAAATTATAAATATTCAGCCAAAAAATTAATTTTAATCAAATAGTTGAATTTTTGACCTAAAAGATGTACTTTCAAACAAGGAAATTAATATTCTACCAAAAAATACGATTTTTTTAAGCAGAATACATGAAATTTCAACAAAATAGTTAAATTTCCAACCAAACATATAAATTTTCAAACAAGAAGATTAATTTTCTTCCCAAAAAGGTGAATTTTCAAACAAAATACATAAATCTTCAATCAAATAGTTGAATTTTCAAAATGTAATTTTGAAATAATGCAACTATTTTTTATTTCAAATTATAATATTTTTTGGTTGAATATCAGGCATTACATATTTTGTTGAGAATTAATCTTTTTTGGTTGAAAAATTGACTACTTTGATTGAAAATTTAACTATTTGGTTGAAAATTAACTTTTTTGTTGAAAATTCATATTTTAGGGTTGAAAATTCAACTGTTTGGTAGAAATTTTTCTTTTTTTGGTTGATAGCTAATTTTTTCGGGTTGAAAATTCAGTTGTTTGGTAGAAAAAATAACTTTTTTGTTGATAATTCATATTTTTGGGTTGAAAATTCAATTGTTTTGTAATAAGCTCATCTCTCTCGCTCACAATTTCACATATCTATACATTTTTATTTTTTATTTTTTGAGTGAATAATGCACCTATTTGGTTGGAAATTCTTGTATTTTGTTGAAATTTTATATATTTTTTTTCTTAGGGAGTTAATTTTCTTGGTTGAAAATTCTTGTGTTGAAAATTCATTTGTTTTTTAGAAAATTCGTCTTTTTGATTTGCAAATTAATGTATTTTGTTGAAAATTCCTCTTGTGGTAGAAAATTCATCTTCTTTATAGAAAATTAATCTTTTCGGTTAAAAATTTAATTGTTTGGTGAAAAATTGATCTTTTTGGTTGAAAATTGATCTACTTGGTTGAAAGTTGAACTATTGTGATAAAAATGCATTTTTTTAAATTCAGTTATTTGGTTGAAAATTTAAACATTTTGTTGAAAGTTAATTTTTTATCTGAAATATTACTTTTTTAGTTGAAAATTAATCCTATATAAGTTGAAAATTCAACTATTTAGTAGAAAATTAACTTTTTTGTTGAAAATTCTTATTCTTGGGTTGAAAATTTATCTGTTTTGTAGAAAATTCGTCCTTCGGTGGAAAATTAATCTTCTTGATGGAAAATTAATCTTTTTGGTTGAAAATTTAATTATTTGGTGAAAAATTGATATTTTTTGTTTGAAAATTGATCTGCTTGGTTAACAGTTGAACCATTGTGATAAAAATTCATTTTTTTTAAATTCACCTCTGGTTGAAAATTAAAAAATGTTGTTGAAAGTTCATTTTTTTATCTGAAATATAAAATATTACTTTTTTAGTTGAAAATTGAACTATTTTGTAGAAAATTAACTTATTTGTTGAAAATTCTTATTCTTGGGTTGAAAATGGTTTTGTATAAAATTGGTCTTTTGGCGGAAAATTAATCTTTTTGATTGAAAATTTAATTCAATTTTTTGTTGTCAAAAATTTTACGTTTTTGTACATATGTATTTATTTTTCGGCAAAAATGCAACTTTTTGGTTGAAAATTTAACTATTTTGTTGAAATTTCTTTTTTGTTGGTAAAAAGTTAATGTACTTGGTTGAAATCTTATTCATTTGTTTAAAAATTCAACTATTTGTTAGAACATTTTTTTTTTTTTAAATTCTTATTCTCGGACTCAAAATTCATCTGTTGATTACAACTAAAAATTGCTCTTATTTTTAAAGCCACCAATTGGAAATTGTTTAATTTTGCTTGAATTAAATTTAAATGTCTTACGTTTTAATTAATCTACAAATTTCTATGGGTGAAAATACCTTTTTTAAAAATGAGACCTGAAAACGTCGAACCATAATTTATTAATAATTCAAAGAATGCGATGATTCACGAAGACGACGCAATTTCACTCGAAGGTCAGTCTGGAAGAAAAACCTTTTAAAATGGAATTAAGTATTTAATCCTAACTTGGTAATTTTCAAAATTTAATCACTGAATTTAATTAGTTGGACATAATTGATAAAAATTATCAGTTGATACTGAATTTATCAGAAACAAATTGCCAACTAATTACCTTTGGACTATATTTCTTTTTTTTTTCAGAGTGTAATTTGAGAAATTAATCAGGCACGTTGCAATCTGGGAGTGTTCCGTTTTCATGATAACGTTATCAGGATAACGGAGAATTTAATTGGGACTGTAGGAATTTTCTGCTCCATTTTGATCTTGTGCGGTCAGATGACCTTGAACGAATGATGTCATCGATGACACGCTTGCTCACAGATTCCGGTCGACATGACCCTAATCACCTGATGGTCCGCCTAAAAGCGGAACATCCGGTCTTCATTATTAACAAATTTTCAAACTTGTCAGCACTAGGGTGGTCCAAAAATGCATTGTAAAATCTTTTTTTCGAACTTTCATGCATATCGTCCCCAAATGTGTTCGAATCCACCGAAAAATAATTTTTTTGTGTAAATGTTATGTGGTTTAGACTTCAGAGGTTCCGAAAGCCCCATGAAAGTTTTCGACAATTTGTCACAAGAAAAAAGACGTTTTTGTAAATTTTATTAATAACAGGTGAATCGAGTTGAAACTCAACATTTCTCTTCATAATTAGCTACAGAATACGAGTCAAAAATTACTTTTTAAATATGACACCCATAAGTATGTTTTATGGGGTACCAAAAAAACCCCATAAAAAATGGGTTTTGCGAGTTTTTGACACTAATTATGATTTTTTTGCTGTCTTTTAAATGCAAATTGTTTCTAATACAAAAAATACTACTTTACAGTGATACTTAGACATTTACATAAATTGTTTAAACAATTTTTTATTATTTTTAACAATGTTCTCGTAGAATTGAGTTAGAAAGTTGCGTTTTTCCGAATTTTCCGTCTTGTTTTCAATTTTTCGATTAGAGCGAGGTAATAATTAATTCAAGTTAACAAGCATAATTGTTTAAACAATTTCTTATTGCTTTTAATAATATTCTCTTTGAATAAGGCTAGAAAATTGCGTTTTTCGGAAATATTCAACTTTTGGTCCACTTTTACGCTCGCTTTTACGTGGAGCGAGATAATAATTCATGCAATTTAACAAACATAATTGTTTAAACAAATCATTGTTGTTTATAACTACTATATTCTACAGTAATGCTAGATAGTTGCGGTTTGTTTTGAAATTTACAACTTTTTGTCCACTTTTCACTTAGTAATAATTAACGCAGTTTAGTAATAATAGTTGTTTAAACAAATTATTATTGTTTATTTAACTATCTTCTCCTATATTAATGCTAGATAGTTGCGGGTTTTTCTGAAATTTTCAACTTTGTGTCCATTTTTCACTTGATGAGGTAATAATTATTGCAAGTTAATAAATATGTTTAAACAATTTATTATTTTTAATAATATTATCTATGAATAATGCTAGAAAATAGCGTTTTTTACGAAATATTCAACTTTTTGTCCACTTTTCAGTTACAGCGAGGCAAAAAATAATAAAATTTAACAAACATAATTGTATAAACAAATTATTGTTTATAGCTATCTTCTCTTAGATAATTACTGGAAAGTTGCTGTTTTTTCTGAAATTTTTTACTTTGTTTTGTCTCTTTATTTATGAACAAATAATAAATAAACAATGTAATCATTTTTTTAACAATCTTTTCTTTGTGAACCTATTTTTCTGAAATAAAATAGATATTTCAAATATTCTTCCAATTTTCTACATGGATTATATTAAATATAAATTTTCCTTGAAGCAGTTACTGGAAACCTTTTTATTGAAATTAATATTAATATTTATTATTTGTTCCTAACTAAGCAGTAAAAGAAAAGCTGAAAATTTCAGAAAAACCCGCAGGTTTCTAGCATTATTCTAAGAGAAAATAGTTATAAGCAATAATATATTGTTTAAAAAATTATGTTTGTTAACTTGCATTAATTATCATCTCTATAAGTAAAAAGTGGACAAAAAGTTATAATTTCAGAAAAATCTCAACTATCTAGCATTACGATAGGAAAAGATAGTTTCAAACAATGATAATTTATTTAAACAATTCGATTTTTTAAATTGCATTAATTATTACCTCGTTCTAAGAGAAAAGTGGACAAAAAGTTAAATATTTTAGAAAAAATCGCAATTTTCTAGCATTATTCAAAGAGAATATTATTTAAAATAATAATAAATTGTTTAAACAATTATTTTCGTTTAATTTGATTGATAATTGCCTTGCTGAAACTGAGAAGTTGAAAATAAGTGGGAAAATTCGGAAAAACAACCACTTTCTTACTCTATTCTAAGAGGAAAATGCTATAAACAATAATAAATTGTTTAAAAAAATTAATTAAAACTAAAAATTTTAATTAATTTAAATCATAATTAGCGCCAAAAACTCGCAAAACATAATTTTTCGTTTAGGTTGAAGTTTAATCTTTTTTGTTTGATAATTCGACCATTTGTATACTTTTTTTAAAGTTAATTTTTTTGGCTGAAGCTTCACAATTTTAATTGAAAATTCGTTGTTATTTTTTACGAAAAATTAATTTTCAATGAAAATCTATTGAAAATTCAACTAATTGGTTGAAAATTAACTTTTCTTGAACATTCATATTCTCGGATTGAAAATTCAACTGTTTTGTAGAAAATTCATCTTTTTGGCTTTGCAATACAACAATTTCGTTGAAAATTGATGTATTTCTGTTTTCATTTTTAGTTGGAAATTTATCCTTTGTAAGTTGAAAATTCAACTACATACTTTCTAGAAAATTCATGTATTTTGTTGAAAATTCTTTTTTTGTGTGTAAATTATTATATTATTATTTGGTTCAAAATTGAATTATTTTGATGAAAATTCAACAATAACTTTGTTGAAAAGTCATACTTCTTGGTTAAAAATGCAACTGTCTGGTTAAAAATTAATCTTTTTCGGTTAAAAATAAACTTTTTTGTTGAAAATTCTGTTCTGCAGAAAATTCGTATTTCGAACTCGAAAATTCAACAACTTGGTAGAAAATTGAACTATTTGGTTGAAAATGTATGTATTTAGTTGAAAATTCGTCTTTTTTTTGTATAAAATCAATTTTTTAGGATAAAAATACAATGGGTTTATAGAAAATTCATCTTTTTGGTCTGAAAATCCTACAATTTAGTAGAAAATTCAACTATTTGGTACAAAAGTTATCTTCTTGGTTCGAAATTGAACTATTTGTTTAAAAATCTATGTATTTTGTTGAAAATCAATTTTTTATAGAAAATTAATCTTCTCGGTTGAAAATTTAATTATTTGGTTGATAATTTAACTGTTTTGTAGAAAAATCATCTTTTTGGTTGAAAATGCAACTTTATAGTTAAAAATTAATCTGTTTCGGTCAAAGATTAATTTTTTTATTGAAGATTCTACTGTTTGGTAGGAAATTCGTATTTTCAGCTCAAAAATTCAACAATTCGGTAGCAAATTTAACTGTTTTGTTAAAAATGTATATATTTTGTTAAGAATTTATCTTTTTTGGTAGAAAATTAATCTTCTGGTTTGAAAATGAAACAGATTAATTTTCAAACAAGAAGATTAATTTTCTACCAAAAAAGATAAATTCTCAACAAAATATATACATTTTTAACCAAATAGTTAAATTTTCAACCAAGAAGATTTTGATAGAATTTTTAAACTAAAAAAGATAAATGTTTACCCAAAAATGGAGTACTTAAATTTTCATTTAGGAGAATCAATTTGAAATTACATAAAAAAGAAAACGAATTTTCAACAAAACAGTTTTTATTTTTCGACAAAAATGCAACTTTTTGGTTGCAAATTTAACTATTTTGTTGAAATTTCATGTATTTTGTTTTAAAAAATCGTGTTTTTTGGTAGAATATTAATTTCCTTGGTTGAAACTACATCTTTTAGGTCGAAAATTCAACTATTTGAGTAAAAATTAATTTTTTGGCTGAAGATTCATCATTTTAGTTGAAAATTCAATTCTTTGGTTGAAAATTTAACTGTTTTGTTGAAATATCGTTTTTTTTTTGTTGCCAATTAATTTTTTCAACTAAAAATGTAAGTATTCCATTGTTGGTTAAATCCAACTGTGTTTTATATAAAATTAAAATTTTGTTGTTGAAATATTGGTTGCGAATTAACTTTTATGTTGAAAATTCATATTCTCGGGTTGAAGATTCAACTGTTTTGTAGAAAATTAATCTTTTTGGTTTGAAAATTCCACAATTTGGTAGAAAATTCTACTATTTGGTAGAAAATTCTACTATTTGGTACAAAATTAATCTTCTTGGTTCAAAATTGAACTATTTGTTTAAAAATGTATGTATTTTGTTGAAAATCAATTTTTTGTAGAAAATTAATTTTCTCGGTTGAAAATTTAATTATTTAGTTGAAAATTTAACTGTTTTGTAGAAAAATCATCTTTTTGGTTGAAAATGAAACTTTATGGTTAAAAATTGATCTGTTTCGGTCAAAAATTAACTTTTTTTATTGAAGATTTAACTGTTTGGTAGGAAATTCGTATTTTCAACTCAAACATTCAACACTTCGGTAGCAAACTTAACTATTTGGTAAAAAATTGATGAATTGTGTTGAAAATCCGTCTTTTTGGTAGAATACAAATTTTTTGGTTAAAAATGCAACTATTTAGTTAAAAACTAATCTCTTTTAGTTGTGGATTAAGATATTTTGTTAGAAAAATTAGATTATGTTGGTTAAATCCAACTGTTTTTCATTTTAAATCCAAATATTATTTTGGTGAAAATATCAACTATTACATTTTTTGTTAAAAATTCATCTTTTGAAGTAAAAAATTCAAATCCTTGATTGAGAGCTGAACTATTTGCTCAGAACTTCATTTTTTTGGTTAAAAATTCACAAGTTTAGTTGAAATTTTTGTTGTTGTAAAACTTAATTTTTTGCCGAAAATTCAACTAGTTTGGGGAAATTCAACTGATCGATTGAAAATTGACTTTTTTTGTTGAACAGTCATAATCTAGAATTGAAAATTCAACTGTTTTGTAGAAAATTCGTCACTAACTAGAAAATTTTTACGATTTGGTACAAAATTAAACTGTTTTGTTGAAAATTCGTTTTTTTATTGCAAATCAATTCTCCTAAATGAAAATTTAACTACTCCATTTTGGATAAAAATTAATTTTTTTTATTTTGAAAATTCTATCTAAATCTTCTTGGTGGAAAATTCAACTATTTGGTAGAAAATTCTACTATTTGGTACAAAAGTAATCTTCTTGGTTCAAAAATTGAACTATTTGGTTAAAAATGTATGTATTTTGTTGTGAATCAATTTTTTTTATAGAAAATTAAACTTCTCGGTTGAAAATTTAATTATTTGGTTGAAAATTTAACTGTTTTGTAGAAAACTCATCTTTTTGGTTGAAAATATAACTTTATGGTTAAAAATTGATCTGTTTCGGTCAAAAATTAACTTTTTTATTGAAGATTCAACTGTTTGGTAGAAAATTCATATTTTTAGCTCAGAAATTCAAAAATTCGGTAGCAAATTTAACCATTTGGTTAAAAATTGATGAATTGCGTTGAAAATCCGTCTTTTTTGGTGGAATATCAATTTTTTGGTTAAAAATGCAACTATTTAGTTTAAAATAATCTCTTTTAGTTCAGGATTAAGATATTTTGTTGAAAAATTACTTTATGTTGGTTAAATCCAACTGTTTTTTATTTTAAATCCAAATATTTTGTTGTTAAAATATCAACTATTACATTTTTTGTTAAAAATTCATCTTTTTAAGTGAAAAATTCAAATCATTGATTGAGAGCTAAACTATTTTCTTAGAACTTCTTTTTTTTTGTTAAAAATTCAAAAGTTTAGTTGAAATTTTTTGTTGTTAAAAATTAATTTTTTGACTGAAAATTCAACTATTAAGTGATAATTCAACTGATTGGTTGAAAATGAACTTTTTTGACGTTGAAAAGTCATATTCTCGGTTTGAAAATTCAACTGTTTTGTAGAAAAATCGTCTCTCTGGGTAGAAAATTCTACTACTTTGTATAAAATTAAACTGTTATGTTCAAAATTCGTTTTTTTTTTAAATTGAAAATTAATTTCCTAAATGAAAATTTAACTACTCCATTTTTGGATAAAAATGTATCTTTTTTAGTTTGAAAATTCTATCTAAATCTTCTTGGTTGATAATTTAACTATTTGGTAGAAAATTAATCTTCTGTTTTGAAAATTAATCTTTTTGTTGAAAATGGAACTATTTGCTTGAAAATTTAACTGTTTTGTAAAAAGCTCATCTTTTTGGTTAAAAATGCAACTGTTTTTTTATTTAAAATGCAAATTTTGTCTTGTTATAAAATGTCAACTATTACATTCTTTGTTGAGAATTTATCTTTCTTCGTTGAAAATTCAACTAACTTTTTAATTCATAAAAACCAGTAAGATTTGTCCAACCTAAATAAATTGACGAAAAAAATATTTTTCAAGGAAAAATAAAGAAATGGCATTATCGGACGATTGTGAGAAAATAAGTGTCTTTCGTGTCATTTTTGTTGAAATAGTAGCCTGGCCTTATATTCCACAGCAGTAATCGAAGCCTTTTCTCATTTATTTATTTTTATATTAATATTATACTAATAATGCCCGCATTATTTGTTGCATAAGTTGCTCGCTGCCGTTTGACATTTGCTTCGGAAACGAGAGGCCAACATATCTAACTTACACTTATACCTTGCAATAGGAACTTTACTCAAGAAACGTGGTTTGAATTCTAATTACATGCTGCCATAAATAAAATATTCGCAGAGGGAACTTTTTTTTTAGCGCGGAATTTGCAAGAATTTGTCTTATTGTTGGAAGCAAATCTTTTATTTATCCGAAGAATTCAAAGGCTATTTTTTAAACGTTTCTAAAACTTCGATTTCATCGATCTGTTGAGAAGGGTGAATGTTTATTAAGGTCACTTAAATTTGATCAATTAAAAATAAATTGTTGAATTTAAATTCCATTAAAAATAATTTTTTTTTAGTTTAACTGTAATATTTTCCTATGATTTTCAGATTCCTGAATAAGTTTAAAAAGAATTAAAAGCTTCCAATACGAAAACACACCATTTTTGAAATCTTAGGGAGTTTTGATAACGTTTCACACTTCGATTTTAAAATTGAGTTCTGCATTTTCAACATTCCATTAATATTTAAAGAGCGGAATTTTAATCTTGTATCATTCTTAAAATCTTTTATAAACGGAATAAAGCAATTTTAAATTTAAGTTTAAAAATTTCAAAATTGTTTTTATTTCAACAAAAAAAGTTTAATTTTTAACAAAATAGTTTCATTTTTGATAAAAAAAAGATTACTTTTTAACAAAATAGGTTTATATTTAATAGAATAATTTATTTTTAACAAAATACTTGCATTTTTTTACCAAATTGTTGAATTTTTAACCTACAAAGACGAGTTTTTAACAGAAGAGTTGAGTTACCAACCAAGAAAGATTTTTTACTCACATTTTTCAACCTAACAGTTGTATTTTTAACTAATTAAAAAAAAAAAATTTCAAAGAAATAGTTGAATTTTCTACAAAAATATTTCAATTTTGTGCAAAAAAAAAAACGAATTTGAAACCAAATAGTTGACTTGTCAACCACAGATAAATTTTCAACTAAAATTATGAATCTTCAACCAAACAACTACATTTTTAAAAAAGTAGATCAAATTTCGACCAAGTATTTAAATTTTTAACTAGAAAAGACTTAAAAAAATAACTGAAGCCATTACAGACATTTTTTTACCAAAAGAGTTGAATTTTCAACAAAAATTTTCGTTATTTTCCAACGAACAAGTTGAACTTTCTATCAAAATAGTGGAATTTTTAATAAAATACATAAATTTTCAACCAAAACATTGTTTAATTTGAAGTCAAACACACAGTTGAATTTAACCCAAAAAAGACGAATTTTCAACAAAATAACTGAATCCTCAACCGAAAGAGATTAATTTTCTACCAAAATAATTGAATTTTCACCAGCGATTATTATACAAAAAATTACCTTTTTTTACCGAAAGAGATAAAATTTGAAACGAAAAAGCCGAATTTTGAACCAAGAAAAAAAATTTGTCACTGAATTGTTGCATTTTCAAGTCATAAAGATAAATCTTTTACAAAAAATTGCATTTTCAAGTCGAAAATATGAATTTTCAATAGAAATGTTACTTTCCACCCAAATAGAATAGTTGAATTTTTAACAAAATATATGAATTTTAAACGAAAATAGGCAAATTCTCAGCGAAAAATATTATGGTTGATATTATTAAAAACAAAAAGATTTTGATATGAAATCATAGTTGAATTCAACTAAAAAAATACGAATTTTCAACCAAAATTGCTGAATCCTCAACCAAACCAGAATAATTTTCTACTAAAATAGGTGAATCACTAACAACAAAAATTACATTTTTTTAGCAAAAGAGATAAATTTTGAATAGAAAAATCTGAATTTTGAACCAAACAAGAAAAATGCCATAAAGACAAATATTTTACAAAACAATGGCATTTTCAAATAGAAAATATGAAT
Organism: Andricus grossulariae; assembly: GCA_011634705.1. Taxonomy (NCBI): domain Eukaryota; kingdom Metazoa; phylum Arthropoda; class Insecta; order Hymenoptera; family Cynipidae; genus Andricus; species Andricus grossulariae. The sequence goes on from JAABKJ010007545.1 coordinate 202,586,183, forward strand.
TTTCAAGAAAAAAGTTACTTTCTAACCAAAAAGAATAGTTGAAGTTCTGACAAAATATATGAATTTTAAATCAAAATAGATGAATTCTAAAAAAAACATGATGGTTGATATTATTAGAAAAAAAAAAGATTTTGATTTTAAATCATAGTTGAATTCAACTAAAAAAAGACGAATTTTCAACAAAAATTGCTGAAGCCTCAACTAAACCAGATTAATTTTCTATCAAAATAGGTGAATTACTAACAACAAAAATTACATTCTTTTAGCAAAAGAGATCAATTTTGAAACGAAAAAGCTGAATTTTGAACCAAGAAAGAAAAAAAATGTCAACTGAATTGTTGCATTTTCAAGCCAAAGAGACGAATATTCTACAGAAAAGTTGAATTTTCAAACCGAAAATATAACTTTTCAAGAAAAAAGTTACTTTTCAACTAAATAAAATAGTTAAATTTTCAACAAAATGCATGAATTTTAAACCAAAATAGCTACATTCTCAACGAAAAATATAATGGTTGAACCAAAAGAGATTAATTTTGTACCCATAACTGACCCGTAAACGAATTTTCAACAAAACAGTCAAATTTTCTACCAAGAAGTATGATTTTTTAACAAAATTGTTGAATTTTCAAGCAAATAGTTGAATTCTCATCCAAAAAAAATTTCAGTTAACTTTTCAACACCAAAATAGGAATTTTAAGCACTAAGTAAATTTTCTACGAAATAGTTGAATTGTCAGCAAAACAGATGAATTTTTAACCAAAAAGTTGAATTTTCAACCAAAAAGGATGAATTTTTAAGAAAAATATTGAATTTTCAACCAAATGGTTACATTTTTGTCCAAGAAAGATGAAATTTCTACTAAAACAGATGAATTTTGAAATCAAAAAGACAAATTAAAAAAAAATTTAATTTTCATCCAAAAAAGATTTTAGTTTGACTTTTCATCATCAAAATATGAGTTTTAAACATAAAGACATTTTTTCTACAAATATACATGAATTTTAACACGAAAAGACGAATTTTCAACAAAAGAGTTGAATTTTCAACGAAAAACGATGACTTTTTGACAAAATTGTTGAATTTTTAACCAAATTGCTGCTTTTTATCCAAGAAAGATGAAATTTCTACTAAAAGAAATGAATTTTTAAATCAAAAAGACAAATTTTCAAACAAATAGTGTAATTTTCATCTAAAAAAGATTTCATTTGACTTTTTAACAACATTTTTGAATTTTCAACCAAATAGTTGCATTTTTATCCAAGAAAGATGAAATTTCTACTAAAACAGATGAATTTTTAAATTAAAAAGACAAATTTTTAAAGAAATAGTTGAATTTTCATCCAACGCAATCGATCATTAATTTTTCTAGTCCGCTCTGCTCATTTTTCCATCTCATCAGTTTCTTTACCTGAAAAAAAAATATTTTATCTGCAAAATAAAAATATTTTTTGTGAAAGAGAAGAGAAAAAGGCAGGGCCTTACAAGCAAAAGCCAAAAAATACTTTTCAACTGGAAGCAATAAGGAGAATTTCACAAAAATGGCGGAATTAATTTTTTTTATATAATATTAATGTAGGTGTTATATTAAAATACATTTAAATGCCTTAAATCCTTAATATTTCGAGTAAAAATATTTCATTTTTAATAAAATAGATTAGCTTTAAGCCAAATAGTTGAATTTTCAACCAAAAAGATTGATTTCCTAACAAAAAAAGCAAAATTTTCAACAAAATACATGAATTTTCTACAAAACAGATACAATTCCAACCAGAAAGACGAATTTCCAAAAAACAAGTTTAATTTTCATCCAAGAAAAATTTTTTAGGTAAAAAAGAATGGAAATTGTAATTAAATTATTGAACATTGATGCCAGAAAGAAGAATTTTTTCCGATTCATTTTCAACCGAACAGTTGCATTTTTCTAACAAAAAAAAATATTAATATTCCACCAAAATAGATGAATTTTTAATCTAAAAAGACGAATTTTCAACAAGAGTTGAATTTTGAACCAAGAAGGATTTCGCAGTCAAGAAAGAAAGAAATTTCAACCAAACTATTAAATTTTAAAGTCAAAAAGACGAATTTTCAACCCGAAAATATACATTTTCCACAAAAAAGTAAATTTGCATAAGAAAATGTAATACTAAAATTTGTAGTTTAAAAAATTTAATTTCAATTAATGAAACCGAATATATAAATTTTCAACAAAATAGATGAATTTTCTACCTGCGTAGTTTAATTTTCAACTACAAAAGATAAATTTAAAACCAAATTGAAATAGTAAAATATTCAGTAAAAGAAATTAATTTTCAATAAGAAAGAAACGAATTTTCAACGAAATAGCTTGATTGTCAACCAAATATTAAATGTCTTTCCGACAACAAAATTAATTTTCATTTAGCAATGAAATAGTTTAATTTTTATTTAAAAAAAACTAATTGTTCAGTTAAAAAAAAAAACGGACTTTCAACAAAATAGATAAATTTTGAATTTTAAACCGAAATAGTTTAAAGCTCAACCAAAACAGTTAATTTTTAAATTTGAAATATAAATTTCCAACAGAAAGATAATTTTCAACAAAAAAAATTAATTTTTTACCAAAATACTGAGCAAAATAGCTTAATTTTTTGCAAAAAAAAAGACGATTTTTCAACCAAGTACTGGAATTTTCAAGTGAAGATGTGAATACTCAACCTTAAATTGGATAAGTTAAATTTCCAGTTTGAAAAATTAATTTTCAACAGAAAAAAAAGAATTTTCAACAAAATAGTTGAATAGCCAACCAACCAGTTGCATTTTTAACGAAAAAAGATAAATTTTTTACCAAAATAGATGAATTTTCTATTAAAATAATGAAGAAAATAGTTTAATTTTTTACGAAACAAAAGACGCATTCTCAACCAAATACTTGAATTTTCAACTAAAGTATGTAAATTTCCAACCAAAATTGGATAAGTTAAATTTTCAGTTGAAAAAAAAAAAATAAGAATAAAAGAATATTCACAAAAATAGTTGAATTTTCAACTAAAAAGATCAATTTTCAATTAATATAATAAGTCTTTAAAAAAAAAAAAACTAATTTACAACAAAATAGATGAATTTAAAACCCAAATATAATATATATTTCCGAAAAAAAGTTAATTTTCAGCCAAAAATAAAATATTGTAACTTTAGGTTCAAAACACTTATTATCAAGTTTCCAAAAAAACGAACATTCAACGAAATTCGTAAATTTTCCAATCAATGTTAAATTTTGAAATAAAATAGTATAATACTCAATAAAACCAGTTGAATCTTCAGCCCGAAAATATGGATTTTCAATAAAATAGATAATTTTTTACCAATATAATGAGCAAAATAGTTAAATTTTTTACAAAAAATACAAATTTTTAACAAAATACATAAACGTACAACCAAATAGTTGAATTTTCAACTAAAAATTGTTAATTTCAAACCAAGTAATGCTCAACCAACACAGTTAAATTTTTAACCCGGAAATACGAATTTTCAAAAAAAATGTATGAAATTTCTACCAACATAATGAGCAACATAGTACAATTTTTCACAAAAAATAGAAATATTTATCAAAATACATCAATGCTCAACCAGATAGTAGAATTTTCAATTAAAAATGGTAAGTTTTTAACCGAAAATCGACAAATTAAATTTTCAGTTGAAAAAATTAATTTTCGTCGAAGAAAATAAAAGAATTTTCAACAAAATGGTTCAATTTTTAACCGGAGAGATGAAGATTTTTCAGTCAAAAAAGAAAACTAACCAGATTTTGGAATTCTCAAGCCGAAAAAACAATTTCCACAAAACAATTGAATTTTTAACCTGAAAATATAAAATTTCAACAAACAAGTTATTTTCGAGCAAATAGTTGAACTTTTTGCCAAAATATTTGGATTATCAACAAAATATTCAAATTCCAAATCAGGTAATGCAATTTTAAAGGTGATTTTTCAACTAAAAATATAATCCACTGCACACAACAGTATATATAAGTTAATAAGAAAATGTAAAACATGAATCGCTTACACTTGGAATTTCATCGTAGGGATGAAGTCTCTTCAAGGAAATCCATAAGGCAGATAAATTAATCAACTCTAATTCCCAATCCTCTTCAACATTTTTTAAATCTATCATTGCATCTGAGATTTTCACACTTTGGAAAGTAACGTAAGAAGGATAATTAGACTCCGCCTGAAAAGTAAATAGAAATAAATATTAATTTACACAATCATGAGGAATTATTTGGTAATGGATTCAAGAAATAATAAATATTTACGGCAAACTTTAAAAGATTTTTTATCGACAATCTTCTCTGCTCAGCAGAAATATTTCTTCTTAAGAATGTGGGAGATAATTTGTGAGATGTATCCAGTTCCAGCTGGAATTCAATAAAATCGTCTCTGTATTCCGTGTTGTATGACAAATTTCGATCCAAATATCCAGTTTTTACTGTCTTGGATTTTTTACAGCTTTTGTGATCGATTTTTATCTGGAAAGAAAAATTTTCTCTTTTAGTTTTAATCGTGTTGCCACAAACACTTTCGTATACACTAAGAGGTCTCCGAGATACCTTTGGCTCAAAAGGTCAAAAAATTCCCCTGAGTCTGAATATCTTAGTCATTTTTTCAGGGTCCTCATACGCTACATTTCTTCATAATCCCACTTTCTATTTCCAAAATTTTGTTTTTTCGACCTACCCTATTTTCTATATGGATATTAGATCTCTTGAAAGGAAAAAGAAATTGCGAACGGTTTATGCTTAAACTGATTCTATACATTATTTTTGTTGATAAATAATGAAATTGTAAAAAAATAGTTCAAACAAAAACTGACCAGTATTTTGGAAAAATAATCATGACATTCGTAATGAGGGGACTCTTTTTGTCCTTTTGAACAAAAGGTACTTCGGGGACCTCTTAGCGCATACACAAGTGTTATTAGCGATTTGACTGTTCTATTTTTTTTTAAATTTTGCTTTAACTATTAAAAGGCCGTCCAAAAGCTGCTAATCACTATTATATTTCTGTTCTTGAATTAATATATTTTTGGTCAAAATTCTACCATTTGGTTGAAAATTGAACGATTTCGTTGGAGCTGCGCTTTTGGTTGCAAATTCAACTACTTGGTTGAAAGATGATCTACTTTGTTAAACCTTAATTTTATCACGCGCCTCCTCAAGATCAGCTCGTAGTCTCCCACTTCATGCTAATTTGTCACGTTTTAAAAGTCCAAACTCAAAAACGAAAATTCGCCGTCGCCGCAGATCTCCGTTTTCATCTTCTTGTTCGTCCTCTTCTTCAAGTTCTTCAGGTATATAACAAGCTTTTAGCTGCATCGCCTTCCTGTCTATCTTTTAGGCGCTTACCTGATTAACCAAATCTGACCCTCACCTATTTGGGTTAGAAACATGTCATTGTTTATAACAAAGCAGCTTCTCACCTACGTGAAGAGCAGCGGATGCTGCTGTACTTCCATTGCAAAATAACATGCAGGCTCTCACCTGCGTGAAGATAGCGGATGCTACTGTCTCCTTTCGCAACTATTTGCCTCGAGTCTAATCTACACATGTCAGACAGGCCCTGACCTCGGACAGATGGTCGATCAAGGTCACGTTCTTCATCAATTTTGAGGCATAATGATAGAAGAGCAGACTTGCTAGGTTTTGTTGTTCAGGCACCTCCTCTAAATGAAACGCCAACAACTTCAAGTGCTTTGGATTCTCACCATTTGACCCTTAGATTAGACAATGATTCCCAACAACTTCTAGAAGTCCAGTCGGCTACTGTCTCCTTTCGCAACTGTTTGCCTCGAGTCTAATCTACTCATGTCAGACAGGCACCAACCTGTGACAGATGCTCGATCAAGGTCACATTCTTCTTCAATTTTCAGGCATGATGATAGAAGAGCAGACTTGCTAGGTGTTGTTGCTCAGGCACCTCCTGTAAATGAAACTCCAGCAACTTCAAGTGCTCTTGATTCTCACCATTTGACCCTTGGATTGGACAATGATTGCCAACAACTCTGGAAGCCTACTAGACTTCTCAGAAGGATGACACACTCTAGAAAACGTTTGATGGCAAGATCCTAAACGTGATTTGGAAAACGTTATGTGTGAAAATAAGTTTTAGCCCCAGCAATGCATAAAGAATTTTTAGTCCGTTGGTTGGACATACTTAAATTAGGTTTATCCAAGGAGGAGCGAACGGAGCTTGTTGAGAAATATCCACGACCCAGCACTTGCCTTTTGGTCGATCCAACTAAACTGAACGTTGAGGTTGAAACTGCTCTTCAGTCACAAGAATCAGCTTTGTTAAGAGATGCTCGAATTGCTTTCAAACAAGCTCGGTTGTCAGCCTGCATCTCTGCAGTGGGAAAAACTGTTTCAACCCTAGTACAGCGGGATTCAACAACTGAAATTCCTCTAATAGAAGATCCGAGCGACTCTTGCCATTTACTCGCTGATCTTCTAAATAATGAATTTCAAGTTAGGAGCCTTATTTTGACCCACTTAAATACAACTTCGAGTGATGCTTTAAAATTAACACCGACCGACGATTTTTTATTCGGCAAGGATGTAGCAGAAAATTTCAAGTCAGCCAAGGTTTTGGAGGACACTTCTAAGACTCTAAGATCAAAAAAGAACCAGCATCCAGGAAATTCAGAAAACCTCAAAGGCCTGCCCCGCCAACAAAACAAATCTTACCCATCGATGCTGGGCGAGCAGAAGAAAACGTCTGCGGATCCTCACAGGAATTAGCGGAAACAAGATCCTCATTCCAAAACCCAATACAGGAGGCACTGCTTGAGGGGAACGAGGAAGGAACCTACGAGGGACTCAACGAGGAGATATTAAATGATTATGTACGTAAAATGGCTGTGCGATTATGTTCATTGATGGGACTTTTTATCAGTTTACATGTTTACCTTTTGGTTTATGTACAGCTTCTTACGTTTTGACTAAAATCATGAAACCTGTGCTTTCGCATTTGAAAGGTTCAGGTTATTGTTCGGTTGATTGGATGGCTGACCTGGATAATTTTCATTCATTGGGAGATTCCCCACAAGAATGCTTTGATAATATTAAAGTAACACCAGAAGTTTTAGAAAGTCTGGGTTTTATGATAAATTTTGAAAAGAGCAATTTAAATCCTGGTCAAGAATGTACATTTCTAGGATTTATCTACAACATTGAATCCATGATACTTAGTCTTTCACAGGAAAGACGATCTAATATTGAAGAACAAATTCAGTTTTTTAGCATTACACGCCAATGTACTAATCGACTTTTTGCACAATTTGTTGGTTTCATTGTAGCTTGTTTTTCAGCTATTAAATATAGTTGGATTTACACTAAAGATTTTGTGAGACATAGAGATTCCTATAGCCTTGGAATATAACGGAGTAAATTATGATGCACTAATGACTGTAAATCTTGACAAAACTGATAAACAGTGTTGGCAGCCTCACATATTATCCAGCAGTAATTCCATTGAAGGCCCTGTCTTTTACTTAGAGATTTGCACAGACGCTTCGCTGTCAGCTTGGAGAGCTGTATGTCTTAAGCATAAGGTTAATGGTTTTTGGTCCGAAAAGAAACATGAATACCCAATTCATTTCTTGGAATTAAAGGCAGCATTTTTTGACATGCAATACTTGGCTAAAGACATCTATGATGGCAATATCCTTTTAAGAATTGATAAAACGACAGCAGCATCATACAATAATAGAATGGGGGTGTACAGTTTAAGGATCTGAATAAAATCACGACAGAAATTTGGACTTTGTGTAAATTTGAATTAGCCTCTTTCGCTTTTAATGATATTGTCAAAAAATTTCAAACACCGGACATTGACTTATTCGCAAGTATAAGGTGTATTCGCTATGCATCCTGGAAAGAAGATCCTGGGTCTGAGGCAGTTGACGCATTTACTCCTAATTGGAAAATATTTTTCTCTAATGCTACTCCACCGTTTCGTATTATTCTAAAGACTCTAAGAAAAATTACGAAAAATCAGGCAGAAGCTATTCTGGTAGTGCCTGATTGACCTGCTCAGCCTTGGTACCCACTGTTTCAATCCCTATTAATTTGTTCTCCATTTAAATTCAACCAAGAATTAAATCTTGTAATTTGCTGTGAGAGGAACCCTCATCCTCTTTCGAAGAGCCTTATCCTGGTTATAAAACTGATGACGGAGCTTTTACGAAATGATGGAATTTCTGTCAAAAGAAGTCTATTGATCTCTTCAATCCACCAGTAACTGAATTTTTAAGTTTCCTCTCAGCTGAGTATGAAAAAGGGTTGTCTCATAGCAGTATCAATTGCACAAGATCAGCAGTTTCGTTTATCTTAGAAACAGATGCTGCACGCGACGAGACTGTAAAACGTTTTTTCAAAGGGGTGTCCAATCTCCGACCCTTTGAATCCGGATATTGATGCACATGGGATCCAAAAATAGTTTTAGATCACTTTTTCTCTAAACCTCTGAACGAAACCCTAACTCTGGAACATTTGTCCAAAAAAGTTATTATTCTTCTTGCTCTTGTTGCTGGCCATAGAATGCAAACATTCTATTTGATCAAAATTAATAATAACAGGAACTCAGTATCTTCTTCAGAAATTAGAATCGCCGATCGTATTAAAATGTCGGGTAAAAGAAATCATGAAAAATAGAGGAATTGATACACAGAACGGCAGGTTGGACTAAAAATTCGGAAACAATCGCAAAATTCGAAGGCAGACAAATTGATAAGGATAACCAAGAATTTGCCAGGATAATTTTAACTGGTTATGTTTCACAACTTTGATTATCCCAATTTGTTTTATTAAGTTGAATTAAATCGGAACATATATGTATAGAATTTAAATTAAAATATAATAAGGTTCATTGAACCTTCTTAAAAATTTGTATTTATTTGCCGTTATAGGCTTTAAACATCTACGAGTCGATCTATTCGGAGAAGGCGCTTATACAATTGTAATCGAACTCCACTGGGTCAGTCTCTTCAATTATATAATTTTACTTGTTGCAAATTTTTTCATTTATTTTTTTTTATTTGAAAATTAATTTTTTAACTGAAAATTTAACTATTCCATATTTTGTTGAAAATTGGTCTCTTTTAAACGAAAGTTCAATAAATTTGTTTGTTAATTCTGATGTTTAGTCTAGAATTAATTAGTTCGTTTGTTGAAAATTCAACTATTTTGCTGAAAAATCATCTTTCTTGGATGAAAATTCACTCTTTTGCGTTTAAAATTCAACTCTTTCACATTTAAAATTCAAGTTTTTTCTAAAACATTCAACTTTTTAACTTAAAAACTCAATTCTCTCGTTGAAAATTCATCTCGTTTGGTAGGAAATTATTCGTTTCTGGTTTAAAATACAATTTTTTTGTTTTGAAAATGAGTTTCCTTTTAGTTGAAAATTAATGTTCCTAACTAAAAATTCAACTAATCCAGTTTTTGGCTGAAAATTGATTGTTTTTAGTTAAGAATTTAACTATTGAATTTCTCATTAAGAATGCATCTTTTGTGGTTGAAAATTCAACTGCTTGTTTAAAAATTGAACAAATTTCTTAAAAATTCATTTTATTGGTTGAAGATTTAACAATTTAAAAATTCTTTTCTCTTGTTCAAAACTTAACTTTTTTAACTGAAAATTTAACTTTTTCATCCTTGGTTGACAATTCATCGTTTTTTGCTGAAAATTCAACTAATCTTAATGATTGAAAACTCAACTACTTGGTCAATAGTTTGACTACTTTTTAACAAATTCATTTTATTAGTTGAAGATTCAACTATTTGCTTTAAAATGTACTTTTTTGTTGAAAATTCATATTTTCAGTTTGAAAATTCATCTATTTAGTTAGAAAATAAATTTTTGGTTAATAATTTATATTTTTCGGTAGCAAATTTAACTGTTTAGTGGCGAATCTCCCTTTGTGGCTTAAAAATTCAATAATTGGTTGACATTTTTTTCAATCTTGAATAAAAAATATTTCTGGATTGAAAATTAATTTCTTTTTGTAGACTTTCAATCTTTCTTGGTTAAAAGTGCAACATTTTGGTTAAACTGTTTCTTTTTTTTCATAATGCTACTATTTTGTTGGAAATTTTATCCCTTTCGCTTGAAGGTTCGCCTATTTGATTATAAATGCAACTGTTTGTTTGATAATTAATTTTAATTTTTGAAAATTCAAATATTTGGTCTCAAAATCATCTTTCTCGTACGAAAATTTAACCACTTCGGTAGACAAATTTTCTATTTGAATAAAAATTAATAATTTTGGTACAAAATGAAGATCTTTCTTCAAAATTTATATTTACGGGTGAAAAATTCATTTATTTGGTTGAAAATTTATCTATTTTGTTGAAATTTCATGTATTTTATTGAAAATTTTTTTGTTTTTGGTAGAAAAAAAATCTTTCGGTTAAAAACTCGATTATTTGGTTAAAAGTCAAACCAGTTTTTTAGTTGAAGATCTATTTTCTTCAAAATGAGCTTTTTTTGTTAAAAATGCATATTTTCAGGTTGAAACTTCAACTGTTTTCTTTAAAAAATCGTCTTTTTGGCATTATAATTCAACTGTTTTGTTGAAAATTAAATTTTTGGTTAATAATTCATATTCCTGGGTACTTTGTGGAGAATTCTATTTTTCGGATTGAAAATTCAATAACTTGGTTGACATTTTTTTTCTTTCTTCTATCAAAAATATTTCTTGGTTGAAATTCAACTACTTTACTAAATTTGACATATTTTGTTTGAAAAAAATCATTTTATTAGTAAAAGATCCAACTATTTGCTACAGAATTAACTTTTTTGTTGAAAATTCAACTCTTTTATAAAAAAATCGTCTTTTTAGCTTTAAAATTCGTTTTTTCTTAGATGAAAATTCAACTATGTGGTTGAAAATACAACTGTTTTTGGTTAAAATTTAATTTTTTTTGTTTAAGTATTCGAACATTTGATTGAAAATTTCTTTGAAAAGTTTAATCTTTTTTCTTTTATCTTCGTAGGTGAAAAATTCAACTTTCTGGTTAAAAGTTTAACTATTTTGTAGACAATTTAAATATTTTTTTGTAAATTCAGCTATTTTGTTAAAAATTCATCTTTATTGGTTCTAATCAACTGTTTTTATTTATTTTGTCAATCATTCTTCGTTGAAATATCTTAAATTACATTTTTCATTAACAAGGGGAGTGTCAAGTATTGTTTTTTTTTTAATTATTATTTATATAAATAAAGGTCATTATCCGAAAGTAAAATTCTGGAATTCCAAGGACCCAATATTAGCCTTGTTGAAAGAAAAACTACAATAAAAAATTTTCGCAGCCAGCAAGATTCGAGCCCGCAACCTTCCCGCTACAATCCTGACGCGCTACCGCTCGGCCAGTTGGAAGGTATATCTTTTTAATCCACAATACGGGCGCTAAAAATTCTGAAGTCGTTTTTCTCGAAAATGGCCAAATATTTGGTCCTAGGATTTTCACAATTTTACTCTGGGGCTATGACCCTCATTTACAAAAATTATGAATCCAAAAAAAAATACACTGCATGGTACTTTCTTTGTGAGTATTCATCTTTTTCGAATTAATTCGACTGTTTTTGATTTAAAATAAAAATTTTTTTTTGTTATAATATCAATTATTAAATTTTTGTTAAACTATTTGCTTGAAAATTCGTCCCTTTCACTTACAAGTTGAACTAGTTGATTGATAGTTCTTTGGCCAGCCATTTTTGATAAAAATTCAAAAAATGAGAACATTTTGAAAATGTTTGAAACTATTTTTTTTTAATTTGAAAATTCTATGAAATTCAATTTGTAGTACTTAGAAATCTGAACAATTTATCTTCACGACATTTTTCGATAAAGACAAAATTATCAGAGTTATAGAATTTTCAAAATCCAAAAAATCAAACGAAAATGAACAGTCTGTTGACTGTAGGCACGATTACTTTCGAAAAAATTATCAGTTTTGATTGAGATTTGACAGACTTTTTTAAGCCATAAAATTAAAGGACAGGTTCGTCAGCTTGATTTTTTAAAATAAAAATTCAAAAAGTTAGAGCATTTTCAAAATTTTTTAAACCATTTTTTCGGAAACTTAAAAATTGTATGTACGGCTAGTTGTAGTACTCGAAAAATCAAATCATTTATTCTCACGACCTTTCCGTTTAAAATAAAATTATCAGAGTTATAGCATTTTCAAAATCCAAAAAAACAAACGAAAATTAACATTTGAAGCCGAATGACGCACGATATGAAAAAAAGTCACTGGAAGAAAAACGTTTCTATTTGAAAGTGCTACAAGATTATTACAACAACTTTTTTAATTTTTCCGAAAAATGGAAATTTTAAATTTTGATCTCACAAAAAATAATAATAAATGAAAAATTCCATTGGGCAGTCAAACTATGCAAGATACAAAAAAAGATAATAAGACAAAAATGGTGCACCCAAAAAAGATCTACCAATTCGTTATAAATCACTTTTTGATAGGATGCGTAGTTTTTGTTTTATTCGTGAAAAAAAAAACATTAAAAATAAGAAAATTGAATTTTTGATCAAACGACAGAAGCTATGAAGAAATTCATAGACAGGAGTTTCTTATTTGAAAAACAGCTACAAATTTCTCATGAACAATTTTTCGATTGGACGCTTAGTTTTTGTTTTAATCGTAAAAAATAACATTAAAAAAAAATTAATTTTTTGGAAAGCGACACAAGGAAAGAAAAAAATTATCAAGCAAAAGTTGTTCACTCAAAGAGTATCTAAAAATTCGTTATTTATGATTTTTAGAAAAGGCGAGTAGAGGTTTTTTCAATCGTAAAAAAATAAGAATAAGAATAAACAAATAAAATTTTTGGATAAACAACACAAGAGACAAAAAAAATGAGAAGGCAAAAGTTGTTGAACCGAAAAATATCTACAAATTTGTTATAAACTCTTGTTATAAAAATACATCAAAAATAAAAAGTTTACTTTTTGGAAAAACGACACAAGCTGCAATAACTTTTTATTTAACAAGATTTTTCGCACAAATTATATCTACAAAATTTGCTTAGAACCACTTTACACTAGTATGCGTATTTTCAATTCAAATCATAAAAAATAGCGTTTAAAATAAACAAATTAAATTTATGGAGAAGCGACACAAGTTGCAATAAAATGTATAATAACAACATTTTTTGTATAGAATGCACACTTTTTAATCATTATAAAAAAAAAATACAATGAAAATGCGTATGTTTCAATACCAATGCATATTATGAATTGTGATAATATAAAATTATTGAAATGATAGATTTTTCAGGGTAGCTGAGGATAAAAATTAGTGCAAAATAAGGAGCAAATATTTAAGTAATCATGAAAAATAACATTTGTACATTATTTGGCGAAATCTGAGTAAGCAGTACCAGATTGAGATACAGAAATAAATATGATATATATTTAATATAATAGTGTTGAACATAGTGTAAAAAAGTTCAGATTTTGGACAAAATCGAGTGCGAAGCACGAGATGCGTGATGAGAATGTGTTCGTCAAAGCCAAAGGAGCATTAACAAAAGAGAAGTCACAATCAACAAATTACAGTTGTCGATGAAATTTATCCTTGAAATTTATCCTTGATAAGTTGAAAATCTAACTATATTTCAAAAGATTAATATATATTGTGGAAAATGAAACATCTTGGTTAGACAACTAATCTTTTTTGTTAAAAATTCATCATTTAGGTTGAGGATTTGAGAATTTGGCTAAACATTCGTCTGTTTCCTTTAAAAATTAATTTTTTTAACTCAAAATTTGTCTCCTTTGTTCGAAAGTTTAACTATTTGGTTTTTTATGCAACTGTTTGGCAAAAAATTAATTTTGTTATTGAAAAATCATCTCCTAGGTAGAAAATATTTTTTTGTTAAAAATTCCACTACGTTGTTTAAATAAAATATATTTCGACATGGAATATTAAACGGACAAATTTTAGTTGTAAAATTTGATATTATAGTATTTATTTTTACAATACGACAATAGTAAGCCAGGATGTAACGTCAATATTTCAAGAATCACTATTGTGAATATTAAACTGTGAATTTACTTAGTTTATAGGAATATGTTAAGAAATCATTGAATAATTGTACTTATTAGACCTCTGCATTCTTCGAGTGAAGTCGGATTTTTTCCGAACCGACGTAGACGAGTTCAAGTCGAAAAAAATTCGATTTGAGCTGGGTAGTTCGAATGTCTTCCGAATCGAATTCCGAAGCTCACAGGTTTTCGATTCGAATTTCGATTCGAACTGACCATGTATACATATTTAATTATTTCTCGTCGTGTTAGTAAAATAACATGCACTGTACACAGTTTACACTGTGCAACCCGTTATTATAAATATCGAACCTTGAAATGAGAATTCCGGTTATTTGTATAAATATATACAAAAATAATTTTTTTAAAAGTAACCACATCTTGGTTTACAACTTTTTATTGTATTATTTAATTTGTACAATATATATTTCGATTTTCTTGGTTTTCACGTAACAAGCTTGATATTCTACAAAATAAATACGTGGATTAGATCGAAGTGGACCATTACACATCTCGAAAGGTCTATATAAGTTATCGTCTTCTCGATAAAAACCGAGAAAACAGTAAAACTTTGAACAAAGTTTCATCATAAAAATCGATCAGAAAATGATTATATTCATTATTATATATTATTATATTTCTGAATATTAATAATCATCAATAAATAATGATGATAAATATTATGTTCCTCAATTTGTTCAGAACGTTTATTCAAAGGAATCTATGCTTAACCGATAGAGGGTGCAAATAAACTTCATAATGTTTCAAATCCACGTCCAATTTCGAAGAGAAGGTATATTGTTTACAAAATGCAAGTCAAAAATCTTAATGTTGAAAAATAAACTAGCTGTGAATTCGACCTCGGGCGTTTGCACTTTGTTTTTATTTATAATTATTGTATGGTACTCATTTAATGAGCATTTTCCCTTATGAAAAAGAAGTATTGGTAAGTATTGGATCCAGTACTTTTTCCGGAAAAAGTATTGGATTTCCAATACTTATTTGCGAAAAAAGTATTAGATCCAATACTTGCCAATACTTCTTTTTCATAAGGGTTGCTTCCTCATTACGATAAATTAGTATTTAAACAAATGAAAATTAAAAAAAGGCTAAATATCCTTAGCAAAAAATTTTACACTTCAAATCAGTTAAATGTGTCATTAAGGGCATGTGATACTTCGTCGTGTGGTAAATCGGGTTCAGTTACATCGGGTTTTTGTCCACAAAAATTAAAAATGGTAAAAATTGTATTTGGAGATGCTATAAAATAGAACAACAGACGTCCCCGAACTCTTTTTTTGAGGGATAATAGCACAAAAAATGTATTCTGCCAAATAAAATTTTTCTCTATGTGCACTATTTGGAGGTTAGGATTCGTTTTTGAGGTATCTGCCATTCCGATAATGTCAAAGTTAAGAAGAGCTAATGATTGTCAATTATTTCAACAATTTTTATAAAGAAATGCACATTTTGACCATTTTTTGATGAAAAGGCGTGATTTTTTTTGCGAAATCAATTTAAAATGTTTTGCCAAAGACTCCTTGCAATCATATTTTTCATAGTTTATTTTTTATAGTATTTATTCAATTTATTTTTTCATAGTATATACTTAATTTGGAAAAGTGTCTCACAGACACTATTCCATTTTCTATTATACACAGGCATTTTTTGTTTTTCTAAAACAAATCGTGCTTCAGGCATTCGCGTTTCAGAAAAACAAATCAATCACAACTCAAATTTGCTGCTGGAACTTCAAGTCGTACCTCATTTTGTTTTCTTTATTTTTTTTATTTTGATTCAAAGAAGACGTTCATAAATAGACTACGTGTTTTTACGGAGATATTGAGGGAAACCTTCGAAGTATTTTTTAAAATGGAATACAGAATAAATATCAGCACTTATGTGACATCATTTGGAATAGTGATCCACAATCAAAATATAACAAAGTAGATTTAATTTTGGATAATATTAAGGCTACGTCTTCTTTTGATGAAAGTCAGTTAATGGTTATAAGAACAAAATTGGTTGACTTTTTTATGCCTCTGTATAATAGAAAATGGAAAAGTGTCTGTAGGAAGAAAGCATTTTTTGTACAGAATCATGCTGAATGCTTAGAAGCAGAGTTCAAAGTACCTTCTTCTAGCCAGCTATCCGAACAAAAGGTTTGGCTAATGTTCTAAAGAAAGGAAGACCACGATTATAATTTGTAGATGAATCCGAAAAGACAAAGAAAAGGCGCGTCGAAGAACTTGCTTCAAATCATATCAAGAAAGAATTATCCAAAGCACTTTCATTGATTGAAAATCAGTCGGATAGTGAATCTGGCACGCAGCTGCTTCTTAAGGAAGATGATGACGAGAGTAAACTGCAGAGAATCTTGGCGATGTACGTGTATTTAGGTCTGTCGAAGAGGAAATACGGAAAGCTAACAACGTACAATCATGAAATAAGTGGCAATGATTCATATCCTCCGTATTTGAAGATCTCCGAAGTGAAAAAAACATGTTATCCAGGAAACGGTGAGCATATAGAAACATCGAATTTAGGAGCAAGTGTCCATTTCATAAGTTTATTGGGTCATACAGTTAAGCGAATCTTGTTACAAATGGAAAAAGATGATCTCGCTAATCTTGTTGGTAAAAAACTAGTGCTCTTTGGGAAGTGGGGTATGGACGGTGCTTCTGCGCATCAGATGACACGGCAAAAGTGGTCGAAGAAGGTTGATGATATGAATGCGACCGATGAATCTGATAACAGTGATTCTGAGAGTGAAGGAGACATGAGCTATGACAAGAGTCTTTTCACGGATAAATCTTTCTTCTTGATTTCTTTTGTCCCTCTTCAATTAAAATCAGATGGCGATATTATTCGGACAAACAAAACACCTTCATCTGTCAATTTATGTAGGACGATTAAATCAAATTTCTTCAAAGAAACTGATTCTCTTGTAAAGAAAGAGTACAGCTATCACATAAAGCTGCTGGAAAAAGTTTGTACCTATTCCATTGATATCAGTGGAATGAGTTTTGATATCAGCTTTGTCTGGAAGTGTACGATGATTGATGGAAAGGTGTGTAATATTCTTACTGAACAGAAAGCATCTTCTCGCTGCAATATTTATAGATTTGGATCAAAACATGTTAACAACTTACCATATGAAGCTAAAATTCCATGTGCATCAGGCACACTATAAATTTGGTCTCTCGACGTTGTCTGGATTCATGTTCTGAAATATTTGTCACATGTATCCTACAATATGGATTTTAAAAAGTTTTCCGCAAGAAAAAAGGAAGAAAAGGAAATGAAAAAATCAAGAAAGGAACGTATTCAGATAAAATTAAGAACCAAACTGGGTTTAGCAGTTGATGTGGTGAAGCAGGGTTACGGAACAACAAATACCGGAAATGTTGCCCTTCCTTTTTGGGAAAAGCTGAACCGGTTGCTAAAATAACCAGTTTGGATCAAGATCTGATCACCAGATTCCACGATATATTACAAGTTATAACGTGCGGAAGGATAGTTAATTGTGCGAAATTCAAAACTTACTGTTTGGAAACCCCTGAGCTTTGCATAAATCTTGATCCTTGGTATAAAATGCCACCATCAGTACATAAGCTGCTTATTCATGGAAGTGATGTAATTCAATCGTTTGAGCTACCAATTGGTTGGTACTCAGAAGAGTCTAAAGAGGGAAACAATAAGATCTTCAGAAACGTTAGAGCTTATAACAGCAGAATGTCTGACAGACAATTGACGAACCTAAATGTTCTTCATCATCTTCTGCTTCATTCGGACCCTTTGATAAACAGTTATAGAAACTAGAATCTAGCAAGATGAAACCTCTGTCAAAATTAGCTGAAAGTATGGAAAGTCCGATTGAGAAACCTCACCGGCGTGCATATCAGGTCACTATAAAAAATATGACAGCAAGGATTCTTTTGCAAGACATTTCGAATTAATTCCGCAAAAAAAAAATCAAGCCCATTCACGAAAAAATGGTCAAAATGTGCATTTGTTCCTAAAAATTGTTCAAATAATTATCAGTTTCCATCACTATTGCAAATATGACAGAAAAGAGTCTTTTGCAAGACATTTCGCAATGATTCCGAAAAAAATCAAACCTATTCGTGAAAGAATGGTAAAAAGGTGCATTTTTTTTTTTAAATTGTTTGAATAATTATCAGTTTCTGTCATTATTAAAAATATGATAGCAAAGAGTCTTTTGCAAGACATTTCGAATTGATTCCGCTGAAAAAATCAAGCCTATTAATGGAAAAATTGTCAAAATGTGCATTTGTTGATAAAAATTGTTTCAATAATTGACAATCATTAGCATTCTTAACTTATTGTAAGCGCACATCATTATCTATGATACTTTATACAAAATATATGGGTTAAAATGAACTAATGATTGCGACTCACGAAAAAATTACTTTTTAATGTATTTGTTTAGAAAATTATTAAAAATTGTTCTTGTTACGCTAGTTCACTGAAAATTATTTCTATTTATTCATTACATTGATTTATGATTTTTTTCAATGAATTTGAAAGTTTCAGAAGAAATGGCATCACGGAACAGTTTGGCAACAAAAAGTTGTAACTTTGTTGTTAATAAACAAATTTCTGTTGAGTGGAAATAAAATATCCGCAGCTAGCCATCATACCTGGAAGCCTAACGGTCATTTCTAAGAAAGAAACTTCAAAATCCGTTAAGAATTGCACTGTCGGTCGATTTTTGGCCAAAAAAGGTGTTTTTTCCCCACTGTGTGACACTCCAAACTGAGTGATAAGGACATTGAGACGTCTATTAAACATTTCTACTATCACCTAAGTTTTGCGTTCCAAAAGTCCTTTAGTTCGTTAAGATCGGAATGTAATCGTTTAAACGCTACTCTCCGAACTAACTGTATTAGTAAAGAAAAAAATAATATAGAACAGGATAGTGGGGTCTTCTGGCGCTTCGTAAATAATAAACGTAGTGGGACAATGGTTTCCAACAATCTAATTCACAACGATACAAGTATGTGTAATGGGACAGAAATTGCAAATACTCTTGCTGGATACTTTAAATCAGTTCACGTCATAAACGCACTTCTGAACCCAGTAATTATTAAAATGCGTAATGATGTAATATCTAATTCAGAAATAACTTCGCAGCATGTATATGATAAAATCGCGAATCTTGATTGGCATAAGGGCGCAGGAGCGGATGAAATACCTCCTCGGTTTTTTATCGAATGCAATCCTGTTCTTTCGGAACCACTGAATTTACTCTATAATAAATCCCTAAAATCTGGAGTTTTCCCTCAACGTTGGAAGTCCTCAATAATAATTCCCGTACACAAAACGGGCTCCCGCCAGCATGTACAGAATCATCGGCCAATTTCCATATTGAATGTTGCTTCGAAAATCCTGGATAATATTATGGCTTAGCGTCTTCCGTATTATTTTGAAAATATCTTCATTGAGGAACAGCACGGTTTTCGCCCAAAGAGATCCACAGTAACAGACCTCGCTGAGTTCAGACAATATCTTACTCAATGTTCAGAGTCAAATTACCAAGTGGACACCATATATACAGATCTCACTAAAGCATTTGATCGCGTTAACCATGATTTGTTGTTATGAAAGTGAAAGGCTTACGGCTTCAATCGAGCAATGCTAAAATAGTTTGGGAGCTACTTGAAGGAAAGTTCTCAGTATCTAAAGCATTGTACTGTCGAATTTAACTGTCATTATCCAGCTACAAGTGTCCCTCAGGGTCCTCATCTGAGACTAGTATCATTCCTCATCTACATTGATGAATGTTGATGAATGTAAAAACGTGTCATGCTGTCACATTCTCGCGCAAAGATCAAAATATTAATTACTGTTATCAAATTAATGGAACTGTTCTCCAAGTTGCAACGAAAATTAGCGACCTAGGAATCTTTTTTAGTAAAGATCTTTCTTTCGATCAAAAAGTCTCCAGTGTTTTTCTCGAAGCATCGAAACTACTCGGTTTTGTTCTCCGAGTATCTAGCGAATTTCGACAAATTTCTAATTCCAAAAAGTTATTTACATCCTTAGTGCATCCAATCTTGGAATATGCGTCAATTATCTTAGCTTCTTATCCAAGAAATCACGAAGCGAAAATTGAATCTATTAAGAATCGTTTTATGCATGCGGTAGCTTTTACATTAAGGATACCAAAGGAGTCAGGTTACTTAGTTAGTGTTTCAGAGTGTTTATACTCTTTATTACTGAAAAGAAGAATAGCACTGGTAGGTATAATATTTTTGTACAAATTAATAAACGGAATAATCGATAGTA
Organism: Andricus grossulariae; assembly: GCA_011634705.1. NCBI lineage: Eukaryota > Metazoa > Arthropoda > Insecta > Hymenoptera > Cynipidae > Andricus > Andricus grossulariae. The sequence continues at coordinate 202,606,592 of JAABKJ010007545.1, forward strand.
CTGCATTACTGCGACAGATTTCATTCAGGATAGTACCGAGAACTTTCAGGCATAATGCATTGTTTGAAATACCAAACCATAACAGTGATTATGGCTCCCACTCTAAGCTTTCAGAAATTTGTAGATCGTTCAACTGTATTAATAACATATCACTTGATTCTGATATCTTTAATCAATCTTTGAGGAAATTCATCACAACGATTCGGTTTTTTGTTTCTGACTATAGGACCGATTTCCCTGTTTAAGCACCAACTTTAGCGATATGATTTATGTTGCGATATCAAATTTGTCTGTTGAAAATTTCAGCCTGAATTCATTCAGTTTGAGTTATTTTATTATACAAACTTATATTGTAAATCATTAAATCTTAATTACTGTATTGTAAGAGGTGTATACATACCGTTAATAAACTAAACAAAACCAAGCTAAAACTACTTTTTTTTTTGTTCAAAATTCGTCTCTACATCGAAAATTCGTATCCTTTGATAGAATATCTATTTTAAATGAATATGAAACTTTTTGAGAAAATGAATTGTTCCATATTAAATACAATATGGTGTTGATAATTAGCTTATTCAAAAGAATGTATTTCCCCATTAATCTCCTCTCTTCATACAAAATCACCACATTGTTTCCAAATGGAATTTCTTTTGTACCAGGAATTAATTCAATAAATGAGTTTAATAAGTATTTTTTATATGCGCCATAAGGCAAACAATAGAAATATGCACTTAGTTCTGCAAGATGAAGAATTAGGATAAAAAGAATAATTCGACGCAGAAATGTTTATTTCTGAATAGCTTAAAAACGTTCTTAAAATAATAGATATAGTGTAGTATTATATTTACCAATAGAGCTAAGAATCACCGTCAAAATAAAGATCACAATATTGCCGATCCTCATTTTTTGCAATAAAATTTAGTTTCCTCGATAAAAGCTATTTTGGGAATAATAATGAGGTTTTTGCAAATAGTGCTACGACAAAAATCTGAGTGATAAGCAGAAAATACGAACATTTTGTTCCTATCGCTTTATTCTTATCGCCCTAACTTTTTATTCTTATCTCCGAAGTGGCAAGATATTAATAAATACCTAGAAGCTATATTCATTTACGCAAAGCTTAACTGCTCTATTTAATATTTCTAAATAATTAGTTCAAAATTTACAATTCGGAAAAATTGCTGTTTACCTGGGGCAATACGAGAGGCTACCCCGAAATATATATATATATATATAGATGTGTTGAGAATTAGACTGCTAAGTCACGTAAGAAGTAACTTACCCATCATCGTGGTTTACATGCTCTAGTCTAAAATCGTGTAAGATGTTGATGATAAAATTTGTTCTTGAGATGTCACGGGCGAATAGACACTAATTCCTTCAAGTACTTTAATTTGTTTCTCCGTAGGAAAAGCGTATCTTCGAAGTTCGAAAAGTCGGTTCGGATTCCCATTGGGAATAAGCCGTATAAATTGAAGCTGATCAAATCTATATCCATGCACGTCAAAGAAAGGAAGCCTGGTAGGTAGAGCTATATTGTTGGCAGGGAGAGATCTGGACTTTGCACGAAAAGAAGGTTCAGAAGGAGAAGACCCGAGCGAAGAATGAGGTCTGGCAGAAGAAATAGAACTGACAGGAGGATTTTGTCTGTCAGAAGAACAAGAAGAAGATGGGCCGCCACGATGAACACCAGAAATAGGTGCGCCATTAGGCAAACAATCAAACTGTGAACTTAGTTCTGCAAGAAGAAACAGACGATTAAATTTTGGTTTAGGAGTAAATGCTTTTGTATAACTAATAATAATCTACAAGATTAACGAGCCAATACTTTCTATTCACAGCATAAAGTGATTTTTTAGTCATGCTTTCGTTTTTTAATTGTATTACCTCCCTTTCATGCTTAAAAATTCATTACGATTACTCAAGAATCACTTATTATTTATTTGTGTCCTTGGTTTAGATTTAGTGACTTTTTGATAAAAAACTGTACAAACCTCATTTAGACCAGGCATGCTTCAAATCCTTTCTGATAAAAATATCAGACATCATGAAGCATAGGATAAATGTTTGTTTGGATAGAAATTCATGGATTTTCAGTAAGAAATTATCAATAGGAAAGTATAAGATTCCTAAGAAAATAAAATTTTAGTTAGGTATTTTATATCCCGGAAGATAGAATTGGATGCAACTCATGTGCTTATAAGGTTTGATAAAATTCTAATAGAAATATATTAATTGAAAGGTATAGGATTTCTAGATGGGTGGAATTTGATAGAAGGGTTCATCAAATGTGTTAGGTCTTTCCACAGCTTCAATAACTATTCCGAATAATTTACTATAAATTATGTAAAAATTTCAGAAATTTTGTTTGACCTACTATGGGAAAATTTACCTTCCAGATTGAAATTGTGTCCGTATCGGACAATCTCAAGTAGATTTTGAAAAATTATAGTAATTAGAGAGCAAATAAATCAATTAGAATAATTTGTGTAAAATTAAACCACTTCAAGTTGTGATTAATGATCTCCAATTTTCAAATTTGGGATACAAAGCTATAGATATCAGTTCGCATAATTTGTATGTTGATTTTTAAAATCTGTGATTTGAAAACCTTGTATCTCTATTTTATAACTTTATATCTGGATGGCTACGCAAATTCCAGTATGCAAGATCATTTGTTAAAAATTTTCAAAATTCTGATACGTCGGAGTTGATGAAAGTCCTGAGTGGCTAAGATTTATTGAAATTCAAATAAGAATTTGTTAATAAAAAAGTATGAAATTTCTCGTCGGATGCAGGTAGATAAGAACACCCAAAATTCTAGAACATAGGATTTGACACAAGGCCTGTGGCAATAAGATATGATGAATTTTAATGCGAAACTATTGATAGAAAAGTATAAGATTCCTATACGAATAGAATTTTGTGGACATTTCCGGCATTCTGAAACATAGGATTTAAGAGAAGTATTGTGATGATGAGATATGATGGAGGTTCAATGAGGAACTGTTGATAGAATAATAAATAATTACGCAAAGGATTAAATTAGATAGAAATATCTGACATTGTAAAGCATATGGTTTGGTGAATTTTCATCTGGATAAGATTTGAAAGAGTTTCTATAAGATACTGTTGACGAAAAAGTATATGACTTCTGACAGATAGAATTTTATGTTCAGGAAAGACTGTGCTTTGGTCAATAATATTTTTACCAGGAGCGAAGACCCATTCAGAAAAGAAGAGAAATGAGGAACCGTACCTCGAATTTGTTTTCATGAAATAGCAAAATCAACTGAATAAATAATTTTGTGGAAAAGAGACTTGAACAAAAATAGTTAAATGAGAAGATATGTCTTCCTGCAGACTAAATTAATATTCTGAAGAAATAACCTTTCCGATTAAATTCGTATTCATTTCGGTCTATCTCAGAGTTACAATAATAATAACTTTTAGGATAGAATGAATATTGCGATGCAGTTGTCTTTGATTTTGGTAAGCTTATAAACGTTTTCAATATTATAAGTATAGTATAGTAATATATTTACCAATGGAACTAAGTATCGCCGTCAAGCTAAAGACCACAGTATAAGCGATCCTCATATTTTGTAATAAGAGGAAAAACTGAGAGTTTATATATGTTATCTGAATCACTATGTCATTAATTATGTACGTCAACCTTGTTCTTTCGAGATTTTGATAATAATATCTGATTGTCAAACTCAAATCTAATACGAGATTTCATTCTTAGCGCTGTATTATTATCGCCTACATTTTTTATTCTTATCAGTAAAGTAGAAATAATTGTTAGGAACCTTTAAACGAATAAAATTAGCTATTGTATATTAAATATAAATGAAGATTACGATTTACGCCGAGGTTTTCCTCAGAAATTTGTTGCAATAATCTATAAGGATTTTATTCTCAATTTCATAAGTAAAGTTCAAGATTGAGTAATTTTGAAAATGACAGTAATCTTAGAACTTCTTTAAGTTTCCTAAATGAAGAAACCTAAGCTTTCCTTCGAGATCAAAACAAACTCAAAAATGTTCATAATCGTATTTGAAGTTTTGAAATTTTCAAAACTGTGAAGTAAAATTTTTTTAGCCTGAGTGTAATTGACAGATTCTCAGTATGAAATAGACACCTCCTGTTTTTATTACGTAGACTGTTTCTAATTAATTGATAAATACATAAAGCCCTATTTGATATGCTCAAGGAGTTATGAATAAAATCCGTTTGGAATTTTCAAAACCGTGGTCAAAAACTTAAAAACTTTTAACTTTCAAATCGAAATTCGGAAATTCGCATTTGAAAAGTTCTGGAAAATTCGAAATAACAAATAAAAACAGCCACTTAAAACAATTTTAACGCAGCATGCAACGAATCTGGTAATCAACAAAAATGATAATAGCAAAAAAGTTCAATACAGCTAATTCATAAGTTTCATCAAATTTTTTTTCAACAGGACAATTTTTCAATTTATAATAATTGGAAATTAGTCGAGGTGAATAAAAAATTGCAAGATAATTTTAAAGAATTTAAGGTAAACATAAAAGCATAGTTTTTTTGGATACTGAAGCTGCAAAATTTAATGACATCGTAAACTAACGATAACTAGTTTAGTTGGAAAAGTAACTTACCCATCATTGCGATTTACATGTTCTACCCTAAAATTGTGTAAGATGCGGCGAACGGGGCCTACTGAAATTCTCCCGATTTCATCTGGGGTTAATGGGCTAATTGTGCAACTTATTATGTTTATTTTTGCCCTTCTTGCACGTTTTTTGTGAGGATTATGTTTATATATTCCAGCAAAAGTGTTATTACTTGACAATATTGGAAAGACCTCACCATCAAATGTTGATAATACAATTTGTTTTTGGTGTGGCACGGGCCTATATGTATTATATCCTTCAAGTACGTTAATTTGTTCATTTGCTGAGAAAATGTATCCTCGAAGTTCGAAAATCCTGTTCAGATTCTTATTGGAAATGAGTCAAACAAATTGAAGTTGTTCGAGTCCATATGCATTTCCGCCAGAAGATGGAAGCCTGGTAGGTGGATCTATGTAGCTGGCAAAAGGAGACCTTGACCTGGCACGTTGAGGATTTTTCGTAGGAGAAGCAGAGCTGAGCGGAGAATGAGGTCTGGCAGGAGGAAGAGAACTGGCAGGAGGAACAGAACTGGCAGGAGAATTTTGTATTTCAGAAGAAGATGGGCCGCCACAAGGAACAACAGGAGTAGGGCACCATTAGGCAAACATACAAACTGTGAACTTAGTTGTGCAACAAGAAATAGACGTTTACATTTTTTTGAAGAGAGACTGCTTTTTCATTATTAATAATCATCAACAAGATTTTCCAGCTGATACATTCTGTTTGTATCATGAAGTTGGTTTGTAGTAATGCTTTTGTTTTCCCATTATTTCTTTTTTTCACTGTTATTCTATTACAAAGTAACAGTTGTTGTCATGTTGACATATTATCAAAAACATAAAATTTAAAAATTTCGTTTCAACTAAACAATTTTAATTTGATTGTGAAATCAGCTTTTTCAAATTTTAGAATAACTATAGCAATTTAGAAAGTAATTATACACTTTAGGTATTTGACTTATTTCTTAGGTTGACTTCAAAGTTTTTCCACCTATAAAAGTATTAAAAAGTAATAAATTTACTCTGACCATCATTTTTTTAGATTATAGACACACTTTTATCTGTGATGAAAAGCTTTCTAATTTTTTATCCTAATCGCTAGTGTGTTAAAATATTAAGAAATACCTAGCAGCTATATTCGTTTACGCAATTTGTAACTGCTGCATTTATTATTTTTAAATAGTTTATAATTTTTAATTCTGGAAACTTTTAGCTTAGCTGAGAAAATAATAGAAGCTACCCTAAAATATGTATTTAGATGTATTGAGAATTATATTGCTAAGAAGAAACTTTTTGCGCTTTTAGAATGCGTACTTCTAAACTTGTTTAAATTTTGAGGACACAAGCTTCCAGTTATTGTTCATTTTTGAAATCTTATATTTCGATAATCTATTTTTTCCAAACACTGATCATTAAGTTTTCTTCGTCAATTGAAAATATACCTACAGATACATTTAAATAATCAATTAGGATCTCAATTATGTATTTCTTATTTACGCTCGGTATTCTGTTCTAAACTTGTTCGCAATGGTCAGTAGGTATTTTGTTGATTATTTTATAAATCAAGTTGAAGAATAAGGTAAATTTGAACTAAGCAGTATACCTTGAACATCCTTCATTTCCTGAATAAACGAAGGTAAGCTTTTCTCTCAGATCAAAATAAAACCCAAGAATGTTCTTTATACTATTTGAAGCTTAAACTTTTTAAAAATTATATATCAAATATTTTATCATCCCTAATGGTTTCATTTAGCAATTCGGATTATAAAATAGATAGCTACTGTTTTTATTGTTCAGAAAATTCCAAATTATTAGCGAAAAAAAAATGAGGATTTCGCAACATTAGAAAATTCCTAGACATTCGAAATTCAATTATTTCTAAATAATTAAATACACATGTAAGTTTCTTGAATGTGAATGATATTTGCATAAAGATAAAAAAAAATTACTAATTAAAATATAACAGTATTTGACTAAGAATATTTGAATGTCTAGCATCCTTTAGACAAGTCGTATCTGCTACGGATCAGCAAATGCAAAGTTGTAAACATTTATGGAGAGAGTTAAGATATGCGAATACGTAAAAAACTTGGTATCCATGAAAATATTAAAAATACGAAAACAAGAGTATTTTCAAACATATGTATTTTACTAAGTATTATTAATAATTAAAAAAATTATTTGAATCGTTTCAAAAATGATTAGAACTCTTCGTATTTGAAATATTTCCATTACTAATTTTACAAATAATTTATATGTTTGTACTATTAAAAAATAAAAATCTGGCGACGTAAGCACGCGCGTTTGAATAATCTGGTATACGAAATCAAGCCTAAAACTTAAGAGATTGATTTGGGTTTGATTGTACAAGCACAAAACGATCTTGTGTCAAAGAAAACCTACTATAAGTAAATCATTTAAACCTATAATAATTGTCATCGAAAAATATGTTTGTTTTCGAAAAAGACTGGCTAGGGTATTGACGAAAGATCGAAGTCTTGGGTAACATAATATATATATATTTCTGAATATCATTTGTAATTACAAGTCACTCGTCAAATTTAAACATGTCCTTCGATTAAAAACATTTCTTTGATTTTTACATTTTTTCAACTGATTGAATGACGTGGATGATTGTTGTTTACATTCTCTACTATAAAATAATTTAAGATGGGGCGAAGGCGGCCTACTGGAGCTTCCGCCCTTTCATCTGTGGTCAGTGGGGTAACCATTCCACTTTGCATGTTTATTTTTACCCGAAATGTAGTACTGGTGCGAGGCATATATGCATATATTCCAGCAAGATAGTTACTACTTTCCAATATTGCGAAGACGTCACCAGGAATCGTTGATAATACGATGTGTTCGTGCGCTGGAATGAGCCCATATTTATTCCGTCCTTCGTGTAATAAAATTGGTTCATCTGCAGGAAAAGTGTATTTTCGAAGTTCGAATACCCTGTTGGGATTTTTAACGGAAGTAAGCAGGATAAACTGAAGTTGGTCAAGTCCACATACTGATCCGTCACAAAATGGAAGGCTAGTAGGTGGAGCCATGCACCTGGAAGCAGTAGACCTTGAACTGACACGAAGACGTGGCACGGCAGGAGGAAGAGACCTGGCAGGAAAATGTTATTTTTCAGAAGAAGAACAAGAAGAAGAAAGAAAATAAAGTGGCCTGCCACGAGGAACACCAGAAATAGGGGCGTCGATAAATAAGCGGAAATGTTTCTAAATTCACAAGAGGTTTTCTATCTATTTTTGATTACAGAAAATAGGTTCGAAATTTAATTAACAAAATTTTTGAATTATGATCTAAAACCACTTCAGGGAGTGAAAAGCCAATCAGCTTTTCGAAAACAATTAATGCGACATTTTCTGAATATATTGTTACACTACTTATTTCAATATGGTAGCACCATTGCGTGCGTGCTACGCAATGATGCTATCTCTATCTTGGAAACTTTTTGAACGCACACATTAAGAATTACAATGCAACACATCGGAGATCGATACGTAGGTGTGAGAAGTGTCAACGTTAATAACAATTTCATAGTACTATTTTTGTGAACCTTCTTATACCTACGTATCGCTCGCCGATGTGTTGCTTTGTAATTCTTAATGTGTGCGTTCACAAAGTTTCCCAAAACGAAACGGGGCATACCTGCTACGTTGTCAAGACAAATTCATTGTCTTTTACCACAGTTTAAAAAATAGTCTTATTACATGAATAAAAAATATACATCTTTCCACAGATATGAAATCAGATTCTTACTTTTTCTAATAAATTTTCTGTTTGCACTTTGTTTACGCTATTTACGTATTGCGAACCTAACCTTATTATATGTTTTCCAGCGCTACCTAGAATATTTTTACACTTTTCTGAAAGACATAGAACTCACATATGAAGCAAATTGCACGGAATATTTTTCTATATGTTTTAAGGTATTGTTTCTTTATATTTTGATTCATTCGGTCATTAAATTATATTGTTTCGTTCTTATAATTTCAATCCTTTTTTTTTATACCGATCTGATGAAGGAAACCAGCTATGTTTCCGAAACGTAATCGATTTGAATTTACTTTCAAACAAATTTCAATTATTAGTCTGAAAGATGTCGTATTTATGAAGTCCTTACCGAAATTTATAAATTATAAATTTTCCCAGACGTAGAAAAAGAGTTTTATTTTTCTTATAAATCCAACTGTTCCTAAAAATGTATTTAAATCTTACGGATTAGTATTGATCGTCTGCGAAATCTCTTGTAATGTTTCAAAATATTTAAAAATATTTTAAAAAAATTAATTTTTAAAAATAAAATATCACTCATAATATTCTTATGAATCTTAAAACCATTTCATTACCATTTTTCGAAAATTGTTGAAACTAAAGGTTAACAACCACCGCAGGGTCCCACTGGGAGCAACTGACATCTAAAAAATGACATCGGCTCCCATACCGAATATTTTGGGTACAGTCGTTGCAGCTCTCTTCTAAGGTCTTGATACCTTTCCTCCTTTTCTTTCTTGTTGGCAGTGATGTTGTATTCGGAAGGAGCCGAGAATTCGATCACGAATATAGTTCGTTTCTCGAAGTCTTGGAGAAGCTTGAACACCAGCTACAAGCTATTCACTGGCATCCTCAAAGAGAGGATATTAACATCTATCGAGCCGGTATGGAGTACAATAGTTGAACAATGTAGATGCAAGAGAGGGCTGGCAGGTTGCAGGAAGAATCTGTTAATAGACGGGTGTATTACCCAAGATTCGATCAGGTATCGACGCAATCGGTCCATGGCTTGGATTGACTACGGTAAGGCATTCGAGAATACGAACCATGAGTGTCCTTGAGTGTCTGGAGGTGCATCCAAAAATAGTAAGATGCATAAAAGAGCATATGATCTCGTGGCGGACAAGATTTGTCATAACATCTGACAAAAGGCTCGTGACTACAAGCTATATTACATACAAGAGTGGGGTCTTCCAAGGAAACTCTCTAAGTCCGATAATTTTCTGCATCTCCCTCTTGCCTCTAACTATTGTGCTCCGAGGCAAAAGCTCTGGATACCGATGGGGCCCGCCGAACAGAAGAAAATCTATGGTCAACCACCTTTTATACATGGATGACCCTTAAATCTTTGCTTCCTCGAGGGAGGACTTTAACATTCTTTTGGAGGCGGTATATAGGTACTCTAAAGCGATTGGCATGAGCTTCGAACTGGACAAGTGTGTCTGCGTCCACCTACACCAAGGAAGACTAGAAACTACATCATCGCGTGACGATCAGCACGGTCAACTTCAGGCGGAAATACAATTCAACATCTTGTTAATGGAGAAACATATACATATCTTGGAATACAGCAAGCGGCAACCCAAAATTTGCGTGTGCTAAAAACGGCCCTTGAAAAAAAGTATCGCCAAATTCGCAGAAAAATTTGGACTGCCGAATTATTTGGAGAGAATAAGATCCAGGTGACCAATATCCTTGCCGTTCCTATACTGCAGTACACGTTTAGTTCAGTAAAACGGAACGTCGATGAGTTGAAGCAACTTGACCGAAGCACACGCAAGATGATGTACCTCGAATATACCTCCCTCGAGATAAAGGGGGTAGAGGCTTGCTAAGCTTAGAGTGTCTTCAGCGAAGAAGGGTTCTGTCTACAGCTTGCTGAGTTCTAAGTAGCACAGATTCTCTTATGCAACTCGTACGTCAACATGAGGTCGTCAATGCTGCGGTGTTTCTATACCGTGCAGCAGATAGGGCCGTAGAGGAGCTTGGCCTCTCATTTGATTCCAGCGACACTACACATGGTCTAGCATCACTGACACCTTTGGTGCTCAAAAGTCGTGTACAGAAAGTTGAACATACGCTTCTGCTAAGAGTACATGCTGACAAGCCCCTTCATGGTAAATTCTACGGCATCATACGTAGAGAAGAGCTCTCGATGGGTCTGTCCAACATGTTTCACAAGTCTGCTGGATTAAGATCGGAAACTGAGGGATTTCATTTCGCCTATCAAGATGGCGTCATAGACACGTTAGTTTACCGCGAGCGCATAATGAATGTACCTGTAGGCAATACCAACTGCCGACCGTGCAAGCAAGAGCCTGAAACACTTGAATATGTTCTCAGTGGATGTTTAAAGTATGCACGTTACGGGTACATAGAGAGACACAATGCGGTTCTAAAAGTGTTATATTACCGGCTTAGGTACTTCTATGGTGTTGATCTATTGCCCGTCTTGCCATACGCCCAGGGAGAATTCGAGTCCATTGTGGAGAATGATCAGTGTAAGATCTACTGAAATTTCTCATTCTCCACTACTCAACGTATCAGTGCTACGAAGCCTGATATTGTGCTCCAAGATCTAAAGACCAAGATCATTTAATTGATTGAATTCTCGACACCAGCCGATGGTAATATCACGGAAAAGGAGGAAGAAAAACAGGTGTCCCGAGCAAAAGGCAAGCGTAGTATCGAAAATAAGAAGAGAGAGAGACCAGTGTGCTGATTATGTCAGGTTGGTAAGACCTGACTAATTATTTCTTGTGGGTTTGTGAGGTAAAAGCTTGTGATTTAATCAAAGCGGTTCATAAATTATGTGGACACTATGACTGCTTGAACGGTAACAGACGATTCATAAGGGTAGCGTAGGGGTTTATATACGCTTGACACTTCGATTAAGTTACGAACTTTCTTAGAAACGACTGTCACCGATTGACCAGGGCACGTATTCCTTGTATTTGAAATAAATAATATTAATGAGTTTCGGATTACTTGAGTGAAGATTATTTATGTCCCTTCTACTGATACTTCCGGTGGTCGGTCGTGTCTTCTCTAGATCGGCTGTATGCCATTTGATATGCGCGAGTCTTGTTATTGCATGCTGTGACTAATAGCTACCGCAGCGACCGTGCACAGCCATCGCTCATCTCAACTCTCGACCTTTCAGGAGTTTGGATTTTATACGTTAGCTTAGCTACAGGCGATATCTCTAGTCAGACACTTTTGGTTACAATCTCTTCTGACTATGCGCATGTTTCTCCACTAAGTGGGATATACTTGAATAGTAACCTGTAGTATGACATTATGTCGATAACTTATTGCTTCAATTTAGACATACGTGTATACTCATGTTCCATATAATTAGCTTTTACTTTGTTATTGTTTATGTTTCAGATTATTAGGATATACTTAATTATCTTATAGCGGCAAAGTCTGCAATTAAAATCTCTCATTAACCGAACATATGCTAACTTATCGGTATTTTCTGAGTCATTATCCTTCCATGGTAATATACTTTATATATCTTAAGATTTTTATATTACTGACCGTAGTGCAGTTACCATAGTTAGGTTCAAACTCAGAGAAAACCGATAATGCTATTGCTTGTAGTTGATGGAGTTAGCCTGAAAGATGTGGCGCAAAGTAGGCGGCGCCTAGCTAGACGTTACATCAAATTTTGTAAAATTTTGGGATGTACCATTGGTAGCTCTGAAAAAGTATCCAGAGGCGAAACCTTCATCTCCAACTGTCCCGTCTGCCGCGTAAGGTCATCCACGACTAGAGACGTGACTCCAAGGAACAGTGTTGCACGGTGTTATCTCACGTAAATTTCCCGCTCTTGCTTACCTTCTAGGACAGAAGGAACAGAAGTAGATGATGTACACGTTTCAGTTGCTTCGGGAATAGTTGCTTTAAGGAACCATGATCGTACCTTCTGGAGCCTACAACTTCTCAATAATTAAAGACTAACATTTGTTCCTCATTCTGCAATATTGCTGATATGTAGAAAAACTACTATATCGCTTTTTTTTATTACGCGAGATTAATTAAAATCGTGAGGAAATGAGTCCTAAAAAATTCAGTGCGGGCTGTGTTTGAACCACCAACCTTCTCATTACATGTAATGTGCGCTACTAATTGCACCACCGCAGATCTGCAGTGCAAATTTTACAACTTGCATTTCCTGAGTTTCGATCGAAATTCGTGATGTTTGAAAAGTTAAGTCTAGTAATTCATTTAATTTGAAACTGAGTTTCTCGCGTTTTTAATTATATCCAAAATTTTAAGACCATTTATTAATTTAATTTGAAACAGAGTTTATCACGTTTTTAATTAATTTCACGAGATAAAAATAATTGCGATATAGTAGTTTCTTTACTTATCAGATATCTAATAGGCAGAAACCACTGCTGTATTTAACATCAAAAGACTGGTATAGGCCCCTAAGGAGATTCTATCAAATTAAACTAATCTAACCGAAACTCCGTTTCAAATTAAATTAATTACTACTGGCATTAAGATTTCGAACCTCTATAAATATACGAATTTCGATCGAAATTCAGGAAATGCAAGTTGTGGAATTTTCACTGTGGATCTGCGGAGGCGTAACTGGTAGCGCATGTATGGAGAAGGTTGTTGGTTCAAAATCAGCCCTCCGTGAATAATTCTGAAAGATTGCGACTTCTTTTTAGTCTTTTCTTCGGGAAAAAGATAATAATCGTGAAATGTCCAATTTTCACGTTCTATTTCTTTGAATAATAAATTCCATGGAGTGAAATTAAAAAATTAGGCCAGAAGTCGTTTTGCAGGAATTATTCATGAGCACTTCAGAATAAAAACCTCAAAATCGGTCAAAAATGATAGGCTGTAGTGTATTATGAACAGTGAATTCCTGATTCCTTCAACTGTGCGTTGTGCAGATCTGGTTAAAAGGATTCTGATTTTTATCAAAAAATAATATTTCTGCAACAAACATTACTATTTTGCGACAAAGTTCATCTAATCTTACAGCTAAATAAATTTGTTTGTGTACAAAATATATTTAAGTGGGTAAAAATAAAACAGGCAAGACGAAGTTGGTTTTATTTAAAGACAATTTTTTCTCTGAGTGAAATGATCCATTTACAATTTTTCTTACAGAATTGGCTATACCTGGTGTGGAGGAAGGTCACATACACAATATCGAGTTACCTTACTTTAACATTCTTACTAATCAAGTTGCTAGCAATTGTTTTGGAGGTCGTCTGCAATTACACGGTATACGACATGAAGCAATAAAACATGGAGACTTTATCATTGGATTATACCACCAACTGTCTAAAAACTTGTGGCCATATCTGGATGATCAAGGAAAAGTATTCAAAATGCACGTACACTGCGATGAATACGTAGAGGCAAGCTATGAAGTTGCCGATTTGCAGCCACTATTCTTCAAAAGGATCACGCCAGACAAAAATTATAAACTTGTTTATGCCAAGGGTCCCTTATAATAAATAAAATTTATCTGGGCTAAGACTTCATCCAAGACCTAGCCAAGATATATCCAGCACGTTTTTGTAAGTCTCGCCTGTGAGACTTCATTTTTCGTCCTTAAGTCAAAATTTTTCTTCTTCAAGCCGAACTCAAGGACACCGACAACAAAAGGCACCCCGGACCCCCGAAGGTCATCACTAATCCGCTTTAAATTTGACAGAATGTTTGTATTATACATCTTCATGATATTTATTTTTTATGTATGCATAATTTTGTTTAACCACAATAATTATGTTCTTCGAATGGCAAATCTAAAAATGTTATCCCTTTTTTTCTATCGCCAACAGATACTTTCAGAAAATCATAGTTTTAATCTTTTTACGGAAAATTGTATATGCCTGTAGTTCTTCAGACTGACAGGTTACAAGTTTTGTCAGTTAAAAATTTTAATGCATAGCAGATGTCAATTGTTTGGTTCCAACCTAGCTACATGATTTCTGTAAATGGCAGCCCTGCCGATGAGGTCCATAGTTACCTCGACTGGTCTTAAGACTTTCAATAAAACTTCTTGTCTTAAGACAAGTCCACCTCAACTTGTCTTCAAACCCCGTCGTAAACCTTAGTTATTAGCTCAAGACTTACATCTCCGACTCCTAAGTCTCGCCCCTGGCCGTCATCGACACATAGCCGTCTTGGAGAAGAACTCAAGGCGAGCCAAGGCGAATCCCAAGACGAAATATTTTTACTCTCGGTTTATTGTAAATAAACGCACCCACTAATGTAGATTTTTATGACGTGAATTGGATGCGTTTGTGTAGGTTAATACATGATCCTTAATTTACATTAAACTGTCATTTATCGGTAATACTCCGGTTTTCACTGCAAACGTTCCTTTGTGTCATTTATTTAATGTCATAAATTTTCAACTCGGTATTTCATTTCGTATAGACGTAAGCTATTTCTAAATATGCGGTGAAATAGGAATCGGGTAAGTCTATTCAGCCGATCTTACGGATACTTCTAATATTTGCTTAAAATATGACATAAACTCAAAAATGTTGCTCCTATTTCTAACCTATGTACAATTTCTGAATTGGAGTTGGCTGAATGAGATCTTCAAGATTATAAGACCGATTTAAAACACATCATTCCAATTAATGATGACCATCACCGAATCCGTATTATAAACGAAATGTTTTACGCGAACGAGAAAGTTGGTGAACGATTGTAGCCCATTGTGTGGTTAGAAGGCAACAAAATTGATAGGTGGGTTCTAGGATTACAGAAAAAGAGCAGATAATTTATTGTAGTCAAAAATATTGTACTGAAGTCTGAAATTAATTATTTGTTATAATATTTCTTGTTTATACTGAATTGAAATCAAATTTCTTCTCAACAGATCCAAATTTGGTGGCGCCAGCATAGCTACCCAACAGGCATGTTGGCCTACCTGTGGTTCTAGCCAATCAGCTACCTGATAGGTTGAAAATTAACATATCTATAAAAATAGTCAGACCCATCAGGAACAGATAGGATGTTCAGAAATCGTTAGAACTTCTGACCACTTGTTACGAATTCTGACTTCCTTTTTAGCAAAAGGTGCTTTTAAATTTATATTTTCTAGTATAGATAATACTTACGTTCTTTAAAATATCTACCCACTATAAGTTTACAATAATTAAAGTAAACAGGGGAATTAGCGACACCCTAGCCTACCAAAGAACGACACCCGCTGGACTAATTGCGTTTATTGAGAAATTTCATAATCTAAAACAAATGAAAGTTCATGCAAATGAAAGATTAAGTCATAACCTTCATATACGCATTAAATTTAAAGCATCAAAATATAAGTAAGTGTGTTTCTTTACAGAAAATGTCGGTTACAGGGGGTGGGGTAGGGGTTCCGGAAATACACTTGTTTACCCAACATAATAATTGAACAATAATAGTGAAATTGTACATTTGTTTCACAAGTTCTTACGTCGTACTTGGTTGGAAATTGTACAATTTTATGAATAATAACAAAATCTCACAATTTCACAGTAAGTAAAAATTGGTAAAATTGTGCAATTTATAAAAAAACAAAAAAATGGTAAATAGTACAGTACATTATCACAATGTGCAGCAAAGGTACCAATTAGCGAAGGGGACAATAAAAGGTTAAAATATCCACATGAAATTCTACATAGTCTTCCACGTTGAATTTCGTGTGGAAAATGACGTGGATTCCAAAATGAATTTATCTATATCTATCTATATTACCTGGGATTTGTCTTTTTGATTTAAAGCATTTGATTTCATCTAACCTAAACCTTGATATGTTAGTTTCCTGATAGAAGAGATTGAATTAGGCCTAATTAAGCTTCGAAATCCGTGACTGTGATTGTGGGGACCATTGTTCAATGTCCAAAAATATTCGTCGTCATTAACAATTACTGGTACGAAGCGACGTCGTTCCTCGATGCTATTGACCTAACGTTTAAGTCATTTTTTGCTGTTGACTTTAAGTATCCAGCCGATTCGTCGAACATCTGGTACCTCATTCAACTCGCAATATACGAAGTCCTACTTCCTCCTACATGCGTTGCCTTAAAAGTAAAAGCAATTGCAAAACAAATTGTAGAAGTGTTGAAATGACGAAACAGTTAGTGTTTTAGTGAATAGTACAGTTCCCTTAGTACTTTCCAAGAAACAGAATATGTCAAAATGTTCCGTTGTTTTTCTTGCGGTATAAGGTTAAATGCAAATATAAGTCTTATTTGTCACGTTGAATTATCGCATAAATTATCGAACACTTGTGTCTGTATGGAGGATGATTGCTCTAATCAATTCGTTATTTTTGAATCGTATAAAAACATCGCATCAATAAGCATGAGTCCGCATTACCTTCAGAAACTGAGCAGGGTATGATTCCAACTGAAGGAAATATTGAAATCGATAGAGCTGAACCTCTAAATTGTTTGGATACCGAGCCCGTATTATTTGCAGATACAGAGAGTCCTGAAATCTCGTCTGAGCCATTATTAGGTGAAGATTCGGATGATTGTGGGGAAACATTTGAAGATGAGTTTCTGATTTTTTAAGCTTTAAATACATCGAGTGTAAAGGCTTCGAATCTGTTTGAGAATAACATATTCTTATTCGTAGAAAAATTGTCTAGTTATCCCGATATAGCAAGGAAAAGAGTCAATGAGATAATAAAAGAAGTTTCAAAATTATTGGAAGAGAATACGCAGTTGAATAAGAAGAAAATCCGTGAAAGCGTCAAACATTCCGATAAAGATTCCTTGACTGTTAAAGGAGTTAATAATATTCAAGACAAATTTTCGACTTCTTTTCAAAATTTCGACACAGAAGCAAAATGCTTTACTTATTTCAAGAATTGTAAAACATTCATAACTCCAATAAATGTTGAGCTTGGAGAAGCGAAAGTATTAGTACAAAAAAAAGGCGAAAAAAAAAACATAAAGATATCTTTGTACAATTATTACCTCTTCGACGAGTTTTGAAACTTTTTTTGAATTGCCGGGAGTACTAGATAGAACATTGGAGTATTTAAATGAAGTTCAACAAAATTCATAAATAATATCGAATATTGAGCAGGGTTCTCTTTGGGAGGAGAAAATTAAAAACTCTCCTGACACAATCCGAATGCCTCTCGAAGCCTACTCGGATGACTATGAAAACAATTTGGGATTGCATTTCATACTCGGGTTAGTTCAAAGCTTTTCAGCAAATTTCTTTTGCCGATTTTGTCTAACAGAAAAAAATATCTACACAGCATTTTTCATGAACGTGGCTGCATTTTGCGTGATGTTGCAAATTATTTTGCTCTCCTATCAAAAACGAACGTCTCGCTGTCCAATACCAAAGGACTGTTTTTTTAATCAAGTTGATGATTTTCATTGGGGAAAAAATTTAACAGCCGATATACAGCACAGCAATGCAGAATGTATTTTACGCTACGATCTACCTCTCATACTGTTTCACTTCATTTTTACGGCGAATTTCTTTACACTCGATGATTTAAACTTGAGACTTGCAGGTTACCAGTATGGAGTTGACGATAATGTCAATAAGCCTCCGCCTGTTTCAGAAGAACATATCAGAAATGGTTGTATTATTCTGTCATCAGCTGAGATGCTGAACTTATTCCGAAGCTTATTCCTTTTTGTTGGCCCATTAGTTCCTGAAGAAGATATTCACTGGCAGTTACTTATCAAATTGGGAATACTTGTTGAAATAGTTCATAGTAAGACAATACAGAAAAATACCTACATGTTGCTGGATACAGAGATCACAGAATACCTAACTTCACTTTCCAATCAATATCCAAATCATATGAAGCCCAAGCACCATTTCCTCATCCACTATCCGAGGATAATGAAAGCAGTTGGACCTCTTCCTCAAATTAGCTCCATGCGAAACGAAAGCAAACATAGGGAAGGGAAAGTGGCTTCACATGTGGCTATTTACAGGACAAATTTTTGTCACACTATTGCTCTGAAATACCAATTGAAACTCAATTATAGATTCTTCTCTCGAGACAAGATTTCAAATCCCTTTACAACTGGTCGCATAAAGAATTTAAATATTCAATATGTAGATTACGTGAACAATTTTATTCACTTGCTACCTTATTCTACTGGAGATAAAATTTCTTCAACAAAGTGGACATTGCGATTAGGCCAAAAAATAAAAATTAACGGCATTTTGACATTGTTCTCCGAAATCGGTCCACAGTTCCATCTCGTTAAGGCTATTCTTGTTTCCCATAACAATTTTGAAATCACAATAAAGTTGTTGCACGATTGCTTCTTAAACGAGCATTTGCAGGTTTACAAAATTTTTAGCGATAATAACTATTCCTACGCCGCTCTCAATCTTCGCGAGATTACGTGTAATATGCCTATTTCTGTTCGAAATGAATTAGCAGGTGGTTATTATTACACCGCAAAAAGCTGGATGTAAGCAGATTATATTTATAAGTTCGCATTTCTGTGCATAAAATATTGATGAAAATATTAAAATAAAATAAAATATAGTGCCTTAGAATAAAATGTGATTCTTTTGATTCCAAAATCATTTAAATAAAAGCCATCTTGACATTTAAACTCTTAATAAATCAATAAAAATTTGTTTCAGAAGTTAATCGAATCACTATCTCTATAATACTTTCTTAAGCACTAAGTACTGAAATGTCGATAATTACGAATATCTGAGTTATTTTTTTTTTTAAAAGGTTGACAATAATTGTTCCAGCAACGTCATTATTTATTTAAACAAGAAAATATTATTTTGATATAGAATCTGAAATACTTCTCATAAATTTTTGCTAAAAAAATGCTGTTGCTCAACAGAAATTCCATTCTAAATAACGATTTTAAAAAAAAAAACCATAAAAAGTATTTTCAAATCTATAATTCCTTTGTATTTTAAGAGTGTTAACTCAAATAACTTTTGCCGAAACTTTAAATTTGTTTAAAAATATCTTTTTGGTATAATTTTGCAAACATGTCAGTTTCATTAAAATAAATTGTTTATAACTATGCAAGTTAAAAACGTTGCAGCTTATAAAAAATATATGAAACACATAGTTTGATTTTTTATTGTTTTGTTATTAATTTGTTTAATCTCGAATTATATTCTTTCATTTTCATAGAAAAAAATAACATAATTCACTTTCTAAATAGAAATTTAATCATTTGCAACGTAATTATTTATTTATACTACATGCGGAATCATTTGAAGAAAAAGAAATGTTCTATTAATGGACTTTATATATTTTTCCCCGTAGAATCAAACGGTGTATTTTTTGTTGTTGTTATAGCTCAGAAATTGAAATAAATTATGCAAACAATTTTAGTTCAAATAATTAAAAAATATAATTTTATTCAAGTAAAATCATCTCTTGGTCAAAGAATAATTTTCCGTGAAAAAATAATATTTTCCAATTATTGAAATAAAAATTGTTTAAACAATGTATTGAATTTCCTATGCAAAGTCACCCTTTTAGCAAATTGTCGAGATCGCAGCCTTTACCCTAACTCTTTTTGCGCGCCCATGCAAAAGTCCGCCGCAGCACGATGCCAAGATTTTTTAACGTGTTTTCAGCTTGAATGAATAGCCGAGTGGTTAGGATAAGTTGCGTTAGTTTAGACTCTAGACTCTAGTATGTAGGTAGTTCGAATACCCGTAGCGTTCGTTCGATTTTTTGAAGCGTTATAAGTGTGCGATTAATGTAAGTAGTGATTGTGTATCTTAATGTGTTTCAATGTTGGAGTGTTAAAAGGCTCACAGACAGTCTACCAACCTTTCCTTGACTGTCCTCGAAATTTTAATGTTGGAGTGTTAAACGGGTCACAAGTTTGTCTGCAGATGTTTTATTGATGCAGTCTAGGGGTGCTTCACATATTTGTCTATAGATGTTTTGTTAATGTAGTCTGGGAGGGCTTCTTCGACTATGCTTGACACAACGTAAGAAGTCTTATACTGTTTCAAGCATTAGTTGTATAATGTTCTGATCACGATATTTTGAAATTTTCAATTGCTTCTGGGCCCATCCTAAAGTCACAGACTCGGGCTAGAAAAATTTCCAGTAGTTTTTTTTCCGTGTGAAGTTTCACTGATACGTGGCTCCAAATGACGTCAAGTTCTGCCAAAAGATCAAACTGACTGTCAGGCTGACTTGTATTAAAGACGGACACGGAAAGCCCTTGAGAAGGCTACCGAATGCATCCTCGGGTTGCCGATAGAGGGTTTATATACCGAGAGTTACTGCTGAATATGGCTACAACCTAAATGAGCAGTTGCGGACAATAATCCAGGGATGCTCCCAATGGAAAAACCCTCAAGCGAAAGCGTAAGCATTCGTGTCGAGGGCTGCATGGTTTCAGAGAGTGGAGTCTCAACCGGTGCCTTTCGAATACCGGACCACCTCCCAGAGTATATAGTCTTACCCTCGCAAGTGGTACTCTGCCGATAATGGGTCGGACAGCAATTCCAACTACCCTAGAGTTCGGGAAACCAAGCACCTCAGGTGAAAAAATTATATATGGCCGTCAGCATGAAAAGGGTACTTCTGGCCGATTCTAGTTTAGGATATATTCGCGTTTTTCTAAATTAGGATTTAAAATTACCATTTTCAGATTTGTGTGCTGGATGATACTATGACTCACACTTCATCTGTCGGCCATATTCTCATGTTCCAGCTGCAATCAGAAGTGGGGGTATTTTCGGTTTCAAAAAGAGTGGAAAGGACCCTTATGACCCAGTGCACAGTGGGAAAACAATGACTTTTTTGGTTCAAAATAACGTACAGTGCACAGATCATGACCGACTGGGACGAAAAAAATTTGAAAAAAGCTGATAAAATTTCAAAGGAAGCTGTCAAGACTGATTTCTGATTTAGTTTTTCAATTTTTTTATAAATAAGCAAATATGACGAGTAAAATGGCAATTTTTTCTATTTGACGTTCCCGGTGCTCGTCAATAATAGGAAAATAGTTGTCATCGGCTGCGTTTCATAGTTTTCAATTATATAAAGATATTCCATCATAATACAATAAACAAACAAAAAATTTTATAAACAAATTACATGTTGAAAATGTGTTTACTATTACTTTCAATAATTTTACGTTTTTAAAGTTGTATTGCAAGAAATTTGGATGGAAAAAATATTTTAAGGAAAAAAATTTCTATTAAGATTATTCTTGTTAATATGATAAGCAAATTTAATAAACAAATGCATTATTCAGGCAATTGTCGACAAAAAATTCGTTTTTTTCTATGTGAATTTTCAAAAATTAGGAACCTCATGCTAATTTCAGCGAAATTCACAATGTGTTCATAAACTTTACGATTTGATTAAACAAATTTAATAAACAAACTCATTATTCGGGCATTTGTCATCGGAAAAATCAGTTTTTCCAATTTCAGTACTTTTAATTCGGAATTTCATGATAATTTCAACAACACTAATAATTAGTTCATGAATCTTATAATTTTTTTAAAAAATTTAAATAACAAACGCATTATTTGGGTATTTGTTGACGGAAAAACTCTTTTTTTCAATGTCAGTCCTTGTAATTGGAAAATTCACGATTAAGTCAAGACGTGTCGCTTGAGCTCTTGATTATTCTTTGCTTAAAACTAATTAGATTTCAATGGAAAAGTAGACAGAGTTGTGACGTTGTGCGGGACCCAGTGCTTTACCGGAAAATATTTTTACTTGCTCCGTGATTGATGAGTTCCTTCATAGTTTGGAATTTTTTCTGAAGTTGACCTAACCTCAAAGCTGCAAGAGTGTTCCTCCTGTGTTCCTAAGGATGCGTTCTCCTCGTCATGGCACCCGCCGGGCAAAAAGAGACAAAGACTCTCCATACTGAAGTGATCTGTCGTGGGTGCATCTCCAAAGTGATAGACGCGGTTTTTTGCCCCAAGTGCAATACCCCCTACCACCCATCCTTTGCAGCGAGTATCAGACTCCTCGATAATGGGGCGTATTATAGGTGTTGTTCTCCACGTCAACGGTCACCTGTACCAACGGACTAGGCAAATTTCTTCACCATCCAGGACGTAGAACGAGTTATCAAAAATGCATTCACCGGATTTCAGCCCCAACTGAAGGAAGTTTCGACATCTGTAGCTGATCTCTCGTCCAAAATCGACCGCCTGTCCTCTAGGATTGACAATGTTATTGTCAGAGTTGAAACAACAGAGAAAGTAGTTGAGGACCTGTCAAAGAAAGTTGAGATTGCCGAAGTTAGGCTTGATAATCTTGAATCTCAAAACTCTAAGACGCAATCAGTAGACGAGGAAGCGGTTGTTCAGAAATGCATGCTAGAAAAAAAAGTACAGAGAAATGCTGAAAAAAGGAATTTAATTCTTTTTGGTCTCCCTGAGCATGCGAGCCCCAGTTCTAACGACACTGCTCCTATTGTTACCCCCTCGTGTGTTATTAAAGACATTTTTTCAGGCGTTTTCTCAGCTAACTTGAAAATTAAGTAAACATTTAGAATTGGAGTATTTTCGCAGCAGCAAGTAAAGCCTCGTCCTGTCAAAATAGTGTGCGAAACGGAAGAGTCAGCGCATACATTGCTCCACGCATTCTTGGAGCACAGAAAATCCACAAACGATGCGAAACTGAACAAACTTTGGCTCGCATTCGACAAAACCAAAATTCAGCTACAGGAAATTTCCAAAATGAAAACCACTTTGAAGACCCGTCTTCAGGGCAGGGAGGAGAATCTCAAGCTGAATTTTCGCCAAGGGATCCCAGTTGTGAGGAAAATGAGTCAACGCAAGAATTCAACGTCCGCCTCGATCCAGTTTGCGAGAAAATCATAACAGAGGAAGATTCGCAAGGTAGTGTGAGTAACCCCTCTTTAAACTGTGTAAGTGTAAGTAACAGTGGTCTGTGTCTAGAAATATACTACCAGAATGTCAGGGGCATACGAACCAAACTGCATTTGTTACGTAGTGCAGTTCCTCAGATCTCTTACAATGTTGTTCTGCCGAAGCCGTACCTAACCTCGAAACGCGATGAACGGCCGGTCAGAGAAAATTAATAAGAACACTCTCACCGTCCAGCCAGGAAAAATAAGTATAGAATAAGCCAACACAATAGATATTTATACTGCAGGATCCACGTCGAAGCGCCAGAGTACCCCCAATTTAAATAATTTTGTAATCCTACATATTTTGCGTAAGAGGGGTCGGTTCGTAACTGTGTATCAAACTGACAGCTCGTAAACACCGAGCAGACAGCGCAGAGAGCCATCACCAAGGAAGAAGAACGGGAGAATGGAATGAAACCAACACGGCGCACCAGTCCCGTGCATGGCATGGCGTCACTACCGGACAGCCATGCTTCACCGACAAAGTGGGCAGGTGCCACAATCAGCAGCCATTTTCCATCGTTAGCACCATGATATGGCGTCACTTCCCGAAGGCCAAGTTTCACCGACGAAGTAGGAAGGTGCCACAACTAGCTGCCATTTTCCATCGTCGACACCCTAACGCAACATCATTACCAGACGGCAATACTTCACCAACGAAGTGAGGAGGTGCCACAACTAGCAAACATGTTTTGCCGTCGACATCATATCCCAGCGCCACGACCGGCGGCGAGTAGCGGTACTGAGTCAATCAACGAGTAAGGTCAAGAAAGCCCTGCAACTACACACCATTCAGTTCCACTAGCAGTGTCGAAGGCATTACGTAACAGAGTCGACCAACTCTGTACCATGGCATGGCTGAACGACCCCGCGCTACTAAGATCCAGTAAACGTCCATGTTCTAGACAGCGCGTGAGGACCAATGGGCAGCAAGCAGCAGAAGTACGAAGGCACCCATTGGCCGAGATGAACAGGCCAGGCATCTTCACTCCAACCGACCAATCGACAGGCGCGACACGAAGAGTCGAGAAGGAAGGAAGCGGAAAAGAACACGGGACCTGTCACTTATGTTTCGTGGCTTGGCGGCTGTATAATTGGCATAACCGGACCGGAGAAATCCCGGGATTATTAGATTGAAGGAAACAAATTATAAATTATAAATAAAGATGGATCCGAGGAAGGACCAATACGCATGATGGCTGCAAAGTGAGTGGCCTCTTTACTAGTCTCCGCAGTGTTTTAGTTTGCACTCGCGACCCCACACGATGTAGTTTCACTGACCGCGTCTGAGATAAAAATTAGTGACCGATACCGACCTAGACTCCCGCGACACCCGGGAGTGAGGCACGCCCGACTCAAAGCCCGACGATAGTTATTAGAGGCGGGCGTCCCTCAAGGAGACCGTTAATGTGGGCACGCGACACTACACGTCGAACGACGTGGTGAGGTCTCGGGCGGCCGTTTTCTTGTAGCGGGTCACTCTGGTGACCGGTCGACCATTTCTGGTATCTGTAAGATTCGCTGAAATGTTTCCTTGATTGTTGGTAAGACATATGAATTATTGTACTGTTCCTCTTTAGTTAAACAAATACTATTTCATATTTTGAACTTTTTAAATAGAATCGTGGTAAATTTCACAACCGTCACTTTCTTCAATGAGTAATCTACCGATCTTACCCCTCTTCACGTGCACAACAGCACTTGACCTAGTTAGCTTAGTAGATGCAACGGGCTCCGTGGGTTGTTCGTGAGTCAAAAGAGTGTGACTCGTGAACTCAGGATAATCCGCTGTTTGTGTCGCAGCTAAGATGTAAGTGGCAGCCAATTTCACCTCACTGAGTTTTCCAATCCTGGGTCATCCCCGGTCAGGACGTGGTTAGACCGTGGTGCATACGAGGTATTTGGAAAACTTGGTTATAAATGGCACCCAGCATAGAGAGCCGTCATATGTTGACGCGAACGGAGCGAGAGAGAGGAGGGGAACGAAAAGTGACGGTAAACAGCCAGAAGTGATCGACTAGGTTCCTTCTGCGTAAATGAAGTAGGTAATAGATATTAGCGCAGAATACAATACATCCAGACTACCTCTGCTAAAAATTCAAACAGAATTTTAAACGAATTTTTTTTTTAATAATTAAATAATTGATTGAGAAAAGAAAAGGACTTTTCCTAAGTGATTCGTGAAGAATTCAAAGAATTTAGGAATTATAAGAGTATTTCCGAGACTTTTTTTTTCTTTCAGGTAATTTTGAGAATTTTTCGGAAAGGGTAGAAATTTTTCGACGCTTAATACAAGAGAAATTACCAGAAATTTAATGAGATTTTTTATTCCCTATTGCTCTTCCAATTTTCTTTTCAGGAATATTTTTTTTTGTTCTTGTCTAAAGGAAAATTTCGCGAATTTTTAGGGACGAGTAAGAACGAGCATCGGAATTTCGGAAGTTTTCGCACGCTTTGGAGAGGAACGTGTAAGCTTGGGAGTTTTTCGGAAATTTCTGGTAATTTTCGATAGACTGAAAATAATTCAAGGGAATAAAAGGAAAGCATCATCAGTCTCCGAGTTTCTCAGGTCACATTGTTTTTTTTTTGTTTTTTTTTTTGAGGTAGTCGACTCGAACTAAGATAAGATAATGGATTCTTACGACCGTATGGCGAAACTCAGTCCATAACCGGAGCCGCGTCGGAAGGACTGATCGAGGATCAGGATGGGCGATCTAGGGCCACCCTAGGCGCGATAATGCACAGTTACCGAGTTGGGCAAATGACCTAACGGGTGAAGTCCTTAGACCGATTCTCAGAGGGTTGAAGCTAAATACGAGCGGGGCGGATGAGGTGCTGCGGGAACGAATGGAACGGTACTTCGCACGTCAGGGGAGTAACCAAGCGGTACCCTGAGGACGCCGACCCCCAGGAGTTTGTACCAAGGGACGAGGGGACCGACGCGAATATTACGGGTCGCCCAGAGAGTACCAGACACCAGATCGGATTTCACCAACCTTTCACGATGTTAGAGACGACCCCCCATGGGCACCGATATTGGCCAGGGATGGGGGGAGACCAGGCCCTAAGAGGTGCTCTATCACCAACCTACACCCCATCTCCCAGCAGAGACATGTGGAGGGGGAATGAAGGGGCAGTGGCACCACCTTCTCAGGCAGAAACATCGGTTGGACGGAGCGTGAGGAGCACTAGGGGCGGGGATACTCCTACGCGAAATTCAACACTAGGCCGAGCGAAACAATAACTAGGGCCAGCGCGACAGACTAACAAACAAACATGTCCCTACATTTTGCTCATTTAATTTCCAGGGGAAGCGCGGTACCCCAACAACCGATTTTCACCACCGCAGTAATAAGAGACACGCGCCCGAGCAATGACTGGCATAGCCGGAATCGGGGAGTACCGCTTAAGATAGAGACACCGCATTACGAAACAGAGGACTGGGGCCGGACCGCAGAAACAGAGGGTTACCGGTACCCAGGGTATTATCCAGAGCCTCACCATCGAGAACTCGCTCCGAGTGACCACCGCGAACACGGGCTATCGAAAAGTGAGGGGCTCCGAACGGATCGGACCACCCACCACTACCCAGCGTCGAGCCTCTTCCCTCACACAAACCCGACCTTAGCTCGGGGGGAAGAGGTCGAGCAAGAGCGATTAGTTCACACTAGGGGTAAATCAGAATGAAGCAATCCTTTGATCTCACCCCATAAAATATATGTTTTAACACTGGATATGAGTATAGTACAGAAAAATGGCGGTGTAGGCCCCAAAAATTCATTGGAAAAAAATTGTTACAAAATTAAAATGATTTGTTCAGCCTCTTCTCGTAAAAGGAATTGATTGCTAATTTTTGTTCATATTTGTTCCAATACGGTAAATTAAATCTGTTTTTTGCCATATAGACAAGGTAATAAAAAAGGAAAAAATGTGTAATATTGTATTGTATGTGGAAAACAAATTATTTCCGAAACCAACGAGAGTTAATCGCGTAAGCGACGCTGCAAATCTTCGAACTATTGGAACCTGGGGTAGAGTATGAAATTGGAAAGTGTTAGGCGTGATTGGGCAGGGGTAGGGTTTGACCAACATTATATCTGTAAGCACTAAACACTTACTGGACTCAAGCCTGTTCATTGGACCTACAACTTTTTTGAAAAAACTGTTGCGAAATTGTCTGTATTTACTTAGGTATATTTCAAAAATCATGACTTTTATGAGTAGCAAAAGCAGTTCATCAGTACTTACTGAGAGGCATTCACATCAACATGGATTTTACTGAGCAGAAGAATGTTTTACGCCCGGGTCCAGACCCAAACTCCATCGAACTTAAAAGTCACATTGACGTGATATAAATTTTTGTGATATTATTTTAGTCAATTGCTAAAGATGTAGCTGTAACGAATCAACTTATTTTATCCTTAACGTAACTGTAACGAGTCACTTAAAACAGAAGTGACTTACCTAATGTGGATTCGTCAGCTGGTCGGCTTTGTTGGCTCGAAGAAGGTTGGCTAAGCTGGGGCGAGGGCGAGCCCGAGTGATGAGGTGAGTAGTCATCTGAACTTACTTCTGAAAGAACAAATAAAAATTGATCAACTTTTAATGTGGAA
This sequence comes from Andricus grossulariae, assembly GCA_011634705.1. Lineage (NCBI taxonomy): Eukaryota > Metazoa > Arthropoda > Insecta > Hymenoptera > Cynipidae > Andricus > Andricus grossulariae. The sequence goes on from JAABKJ010007545.1 coordinate 202,634,515, forward strand.
TACTTATATTGAGTAAACCATGCTACAGAAGTTGCAGTTTTATTTATTCAAGCCAATTTATACTTTGAAACCTGATTAATTGTTCAAAGAAAACGGGAGAAACTTTTTTTTTAACTATTGAAAATCTTACGAAGATTAATTTCGAATGACCTCTCAAATAGACATTGCTGATATTCTCAATAGAACATACCACGTCAGAAGTTTAAAAATAATAATCAAGAATTTCTCGAATTTTGTACCTTGACTTCAAACGATGGCATGAACTAGGAAAATGGTAGCAAGAGTCTAAAATGTATACCAAATAGTTTTAAGGTCTTATTTTCAATTCAAGCCAAAAAGCTTAAAAGATCTTTATGGGTTTCTGAAATATGACTGAAAATGCTCAAGCGTATCTACGTCAAATTTTATTCGGCGATCACACTCACGATCACGAGAACCGTGATCGCTGACAATTTCTTAGATTTTGTACTTTAACTTCAACTCGTGCTAACACGTGAGAAACTTGTCTAAAAGAAAACTATAGACCGTTTCATCTTGAATAATTCCGACCGTACACTGAAAAAAATGGTTTAGCTGTCCCAGCCAGGCGTTTAGCTGGATTTCGTCCGCTAAGGAAATATAGCTGTGTTGTCTAAATTTTTATCTGCGTTACCTAAATATCTAGCTGTTTTAGCTAAATGTTGCCATGTAGAAATTATCTAATTAAATTGGGTGGATAATTTCTAGACGGCAAAATTTGCTAGAACAGCTGGATATTTAGGTAACGTAGCTAGAAATTTAGGTAACACAGCTATATTTTCTTGAGCACGAAATCCAGCTACACTTTTATCTGGGACAGCTAAACCATTATTTTGAGTGTACGGACCCTAGAGAAGTAGAGCATATGCACGTTAAATTCTCCACGCGTGGAGTTCTTCCATAATTTAGATGAAAAAGTCTATTGCGTTTAAAGTACAACGCCCGCCTTCCAGTACATCGCCGTAACTTATCCTACTTAGCTCTTGCCACCTTCGAGTTGTGTCGCGGTCCAAATCAGGAATTTATTGTCGAGGAAAGTCTACAGTCTTCAGTTTTCAACAGATTTACAACTTTTTCAAATGATAGATAATTAGATTTCTAAGAGGCAGGTGGAGCTCAGTTATTTAATTTATCTTTTCTCGTTTATTTATTTAACACGATCTGTGGAAAAATCAGTAATTTTGCCGTGTTTTTTTCTGATCATGATCAAATAAATCGATTGAATTGAAATCATTCACAGAAAAAGCAAGTACTTAGTTTAAGTAGAGAATTTCAATTATTTTAAGATGTAATGAAAAGAAGCATACAAAATCTGAAATTAGGTACCTGTTTTAATAAAAAATGGGACAGAGCAAAAAATTTGAGTTGAACCCAACGACTATTGTAGAAGTTCACCGTTGTAAGGAACGACAGCGACCAGTATTTTGGATTTTGTATTCAATACAAGAATGTCTGTAGAATTCTGAGAAATGCAGAGAACTGAGTATGTAGACGCTCATTTACCGACAGACGATAATGGTTCGTAGTCGTGCCAAGATACCAGTAGTAGATAAGCTGACTGGGACCGGATGCTATTCTAGAAAATTACATCCGCTACCGGCGAAATAGCGGTAACCTTTCAGCTCTAACCACGTCTCATGACCCTGAGATAGGTCTTACGGGCTGCGAAGAACTCAATACGATGGTACGGCAAAAGTCTCATGCACCCAAAGGACAAGAAACATTTCGTTGACAAGAAGAGATGCTTTTTGGGCTATTAAGAAGTGAAAGCATGGCACTTCCAGGAGGACCAAGCTCGATCTTTGTATTTCCCCCACATTTGTGCACAGACCTTTTAAAATTAAAGGTCAAACCATCGACAACTCTAATTTGTTTACTGTGAATTCTCTTTTGTTAAAGCTCTTTTGACTTTAGCGAATACATTCTCATCACGTACCTCGTGCTTCGCGCACGATTTAGTCCAAAATGCGAAATTTTCTACATTATATGTTTAACATTATTATATCAAATGTCTATTACATTTATTTCTGTACCTTGGTCTGTGGCTGCTTATTTAGATATTGCAAAATAATGTACCAATTGTATTTTTCAAGATTACTTCTATATTTGTTCCTTATTTTGCATTAAATTTTATTCTCAGCTACCCTACAAAATGTATCATTTCAATAAATTTATATTATGACAAATCATAATATGCATCCTACCGTCGATAAGCAGCACTGGTAGGATGCTGCGTCTTTACCGATGCATCTATCAATGAGCAGGTTCTCGCGATATCCAGCTATACCCTTCTTTGATCTGTGTTATTCGTACATTTCTCGCCACATAGTTCCGACAGTCCAAATAATCCTATCATTAAGGATAGCTGCGAAGATCTTATGCAGCGTGTTCAGACCTTCAATTATCAGAGTCAGACAAGTTGGCCGCTCTCGGGCGGGGCGCTGTGCGTCCTTTCGTCAACCTCTCGAGAATATGCTCTTAAATATGAAGTGAAAATGCGGCCCAAATTATAGTGGTTCGAAGGAAACTTGCTGCACCGGAAAATCTTGATATCATCTGATACTGAAGCGGAATAGTTCTACATACCTTTTAATACTTTTTTCACCTTTTCGGTAGTAATAAGCGGTCATTCCTCCTCAGTTGTTATGAAGGCACTGCACAGCTCCTCGAAGCTATTTATGTTCAGCCGAGATGGGTCAGAGAAAAACTGTTTATTTTCTCTGACCCACCTCCTTTTCTCCTAAAGTCAGATACTACCCGTATTCTGTCAACAATGATTTGTTAAAAGTATTTAAATTTCTACCATTCAGTTGAACTTTCAAACAAAAAAGATTAATTTATCAATAAAAAATGTAAATATTGTAAATATTTAATTATTTTGCTTTAATGCGAGCATTGTGCAGTGTATGTGTAGCGGGCGTAAAGTTTAATGTCGGCCCGGCGGCGGAGTGCGCGTGTGCGAACCTCACTGGGCTGGAAGTGGCTACATTACGCCTGCTTTACGTGCATGCAATGGCGCGTTTTCAGGAGGGGTCGGACTGAAAAATCTTTTTGTAATGCATGCACAAAATTTTCGCTTTTCGAGGTATGTATTGCGTGAGGAAAGTGACCAATTCAAAAACCGTGGTAAAAAGCAGTTATAACAGGCTTGTTTCAGCTGCTGCGCTTAGTGATTGGACAAATTAGATGTGACAAGTTAGCATAAATGACTGATAAATTACCGAAAATTTCCGAAATTTTCGGAAATTTTTAAATACCTGAAATTTTCGGTAATTCATCATTTCCCCATAAGCCGGAAATTTGAGAAATTTTTGGATTTCTTCCAAAAAGCTTTGGACACGTTAAATTTCTAGAAATTTTCGATAATTTACCAATTCTATGAAAAGGTTCGGTAATTTTTGGTAATTTTATCATAAATTTCCAAAAATTATCATAAATTTCCAAAAAAATTGTTTTTATTATTTCTCAAATCGAAAATTTCCTGTATTGGCTACATAAAATATCGTATGGAACAGGTGGCCCTCTCGAAGTTGACCTTGTTCGTTGTCACACGAGGGCAGGGAGCGACTAAGGACGACGGTCTTCTGAATTTTCCCCGCAAGTTTCTCCCCATTGTCTTGACATGCAGGGACGCTTTTCAGGCTATTAACCAGCGAAACCTTGGCACCTCCAAGAGCGCCGATGATCAAGACGATTAGCTTAACAGAATATTCCGCGCATAACCGTCACAACTGCCTTATAAGATCTTTATGCCGTTTTTTCTTTTCATTCTTCTTTGCTATGATGTTTTTGTCAGCTGGTGCCAAAAATTCAATAACGAGCATGGCTCGTTTCTCGAAGTCAAGAAGAACTATGTCAGGCGTCGAGTGCGCAATAGAAACAATTGTCGAGAATATGAATTTGCAGTATATCCGGAACTTGTCATTCTCGACAATTGACTCTATATTTCCCTAGGAGCATTTAGCGGCGGGGTATTTGGGCTGATGCCGTAAGAGTGACAGAGATGGTAATAAAGCACTCTTAGTACCGCATTGTGCCTTTGGATGTAGGTCGTTCCCGCATGAGTTGGACAACTAGATAGTATGTGTCCTAAATGCTCGGGCGTGCATGATAACTTATAACAGACATTTATTTGAAGATCAAAAATCATATAGTTAAAACGAACCATTTTGCCACTATATGTGCAAAATTATTTCAGAAAGAATTAAAATAACACACAAATTGGCCATTTCTCAACCACTGATACGCAGCTGAAACGCGCCTCAATGTAGGATTTTTGACGGCAAACCGGAGCGTACCGTATCCGCGTTTGTCCAGTGTGTCCACATGCACTGTGCCTCATGGTTTCTATCCAGACGCAAACGCAAAACGCCGCTACGCAGGCGTAGCTGCAACCGAGCGTGTACAGGTCTTTAGCGCGTGAACATTCGCCACGCTGTGATATCAAGCATTTCTCTTGGAATATATTCATGGATGCTTTTATTAGTTGGACGAGGAGGATGCAACCACACGGAAAATAAGTACAGCTCACATGCAAAAATGCCAAGAGTGACTTCGGTCAATAGCAAGCGCTGCTGTGCTCTATGCTCTTTTCACCGAGAGAACGAATTCAGTCGCGCAAGTTTTTATGAATGCAGGCACCGACAAATTTTATTTCGTTCGGTCGACAGCCAATCGCTGTTGAAATAGGATATATTTTTTTTCAATAGACTGACCCAAGTGTTTTCCTAAACTGTTTGTAGCCTCACTGAGGGCCAGATGAGTGGACCCGATCGTGAAAGTTACAATAGGCCATACATCTTAAGGGACTTTGCAGCCAAATGCTCACGCCTACGATTCCTCTTCTTTGACAAGCTGCGCGCAGAAAACGAAATTTCGTCTTTTCAGAGATTCATTCTCTCGGCGAGCAGAGTATAATACCGTGAACTTAGCCGAGCGAGATTTCAAAGAGCCTCCACGAACTTTTTTGGTGAGTCTCCTTGCGATTTCCCTTTAGGCCACGCCTCCTGCGAACATTTAGTGATGTGAACGTGTCAACAGGCAGAAGGCGTGGTCTAAAGGAAAACTGCAAGGACACTTACGGAAGAAGTCCTTGGAGGCTCTTGGAAATTCCGGTCAGGGTTGCCTGACCGGCATGACCATCGATCTACTTTCTGGTCACGTACCTGCGAGCTCGGGCAGACCAACCTTTCCTTTAGGGGTCCTTTGTTGGAAAATGAAAGAAAAATTTGAAATTAAAAGCTTCTTAATTCTTCAATCCACGATATAAAAGTAATGTATATGGAATCTACATATTTTTCCAATTCCAACGACATGTAATTTGTCTATAAAAGTTGAAAATTTGAGAAGTATTTAGCATTGAATTGAATATTGAGCTAAAGTTTCTTGACATTAAATTTTTTCAAATTTTCACCGCTTTTAGACAAATAATATATCATTGGAATCGGCAAAATTCGTAGATGCTGATCATGCAATTTTCAAATCGCTAGTTGAAAAATTTAAAGTTTTTACATTTCCTTACATTGACATGCCTGTGGACAAAAGACTCCTGCTGGAGTAAGATCACTCACACTGAGGTTCATGAACAGACCGCAAAGTAGTGAAAAAAAGTATTCCGGGACGAGCCTGACCATACCTGAAAAGTGAGCAAAAAGTTTGCCCATCACTGTATTAGAGCACAGTGGAGCCTGCCATTAAGCCACTAACTTGTGGGATCTCCGCGTAAGCGTTTTTGCGTTTAGGCCGTTTAGGGCAATAGAGGCCTGACAAATAGTCTATGCGTTAATAACTTGATCTCATCAGACTTTTCTCTCCGTGTACCACCACTCTTGCGCTCCAGGAGAAATAGTGGTGGACGCGGAAGATGTGTTCCCGAAAGTAATTTCACTGAGCTGAGCAGTTCTGTTCCAAACTGTCCCAAAAAAACTGAAAAAGAATAGGCGTCAAAATGCGCTCTATAATCAGGAAAAATAGAAAGGCTCAACTGCCTTATATTGGCAAAAAGAAAGGGGCTAAACTGTCTGATTATATTGAAAAATGTAAAGGGTTCAAACTGACCCAAAAAATAAAAAAGAACCGGCGTCTAACTGTGCTCTATGATCAAGTAAAGTATAAAGGCTAAACTGCCCCAAAAATCTCAGGGGTCAAACTGATCCAATTAATTAAAAAACAAGTACCCAAACTGTCTCAAAAGACTAAAAAGGAAAATACTTCAAACTGCGCCAAAAGATTAGGAAAAACAGAAGGGATAAACTGCCCTAAAAAACTGAAGGATCAAACTACTCGATTATGTTGAAAGAAGGGACCAAAAAACTTTAGGGTCAAACTGCCACACAAAATTTAAACAAAAAAGCAAAGAGGCCAAACTGCCTCAAAAAAGAAAAAGCCGTCAAACTGACCCTCAAAAACTAGGAAGACGGAAGAATGAAAGCATTGTAACACCTAATCCTATTCACCAGAATAACAGGTTTTTATATCAGCTGGCAACTGGTTGAAGGGATCTGCCCCAATTTTTTTAACTCGCCGCCGCAACAGAAACTCACACCATCTGCAAGACTTTTTTCGATCAATTCAATCAACGTAGCTTAGTCTCTCTTATTATCGGGACAGATCTTCAAACGATATTCGTATGCATGGCCATTTTGAATCATTCCAAGGATCCACAAAACTTCTACAATATGTCCCTTTTCATTCCTCCGGCACCCGATTTTGCACTCGCCGGTTTCGACGACTTCACCAACACCTTCAAATTTACCTTCTCCCACGTGTTGATCAAGAGCAATATTGAGCAGACCTCTCTAGAAAGAGAATCTGTTGGCAACAGTTTCTCTTGAAATTGCCTGCAATCTATATAGGTTCTAGCAACCCATAGGTTGCTCAAAATTTAAATTATAGCAAAGCTACACGTGATCAGCATGCATGCTGCTGCACTGTCAATCCCCGAGATATTATTCATCTGAATTTGGATAAAAACATTGCAAACAATTAAACATACAATTATCAGACGATGGATAATTTCTATCCGCCTCGGGATAAAAATTATCTGCCGTCGGATAATTTTAGTTTTCAATTGTTTGCAGCGTTTTTATCCAACTTCAGATAAATAATATATCGGGGGTTAACTGTGTGCTGAAATGCGACACCTCTCGAACCAGATGTTTTCGTCAACAATATGCGTGTGCCGATCCTTACCGATCCTTACCTTTTTCTCGAAACCTACCACTCGTAAGCTAAAAATGTATGATACATAAAACGTGTATTTCGATAAGATCAACAACTTTTGTCTACAATATTATTCAAAGTTCCCATTATTAGTGGAAATTATGATTTTATACGTTTTTCTAAATGGTTTTTGTCATAAAAATAGGATGGGTCAAATAAATTCCCTTTCTCAACGTCTCAGGGAGGGAGGGGTGGTGCGTAAAGGCACTCCTGTGACTGGTCACTGAAATAGTGTAGACTGTAGATCACATAGGTTTCCCGTTCCAATATCTCATGTCGTGCAGGAAGGCACCCTTGTGATAGATAACAGTAATACTTTAACCCTTCGATAGCACACTTCCCGACGCGTAACATAGCTGGCATACTGAGGGCTTTTTGGTCCCAAGCTAAAAAGGCTTCCCGCAAAGAGCCAATTCATCATTTTTAATAGCTGAATTTTCAACTCACTCTTAAGTTGTAGTTACTTCAAAGAATGCTGTGGGTAATTTAGTTCAAAATTCATTTTACATATTAGAAAAAGATTATAAAAGTAAAAAAATAGCGAAAAATGACATTTTTTACGGAAAAATTATTAACTTTCTTTTTAATAACCGTACAAGTACCATTTTCAAATGTAAAAGCGACTTAAATACGTTTAAAAATGCCTGGGGTCTTTTTGACCCCAGTGTGTCATCGAACGGTTAAGAAATATTAAATGTTTGTGATTTTTCATCTTCAACTTCCTTCCTTCCTTCGAAATAATCCTCAAAGAATGTGGTAAAGTAAATAGCAGAATGCCCAGAGACAGACAGCCGAAAGAATGGTTAGAATCTGCGAATGATACATTAATGCGAAGAGGCATAAGAAGTCATAGAAACACGAGAGCTTGCATGAAAGAATGCATGGACGTGTAGGAAGCTAGAGTAGTATACCAGGACAGAAAAGTTTCGCTACAAATAGTTTATAAAAAGAATGTGAGTAGAGTGAATGACGCCTGAAACAAAGACCGTGGATACTAATGTACCCAAGTATGGAACCACACATAACAATTTCGTGAGGCTCTCCACGTGGGATGATCGCTAGAGAGATTGATCAGCAACCTGGGTTGGAGCAGTGTTGCGAAATGAACGTGTATTTTAAATAAATAACACGAGAATTCCAGATCAATCTAAAATTTCTATATGTACCTACCTATCCTATACCCATATACTCACCCGCACACTACTACTTTCCAACCGAGCAATTTACGCCTACCCCGAAAGGGAAGCGGCTTATTGGTATAATAAAAAAAAAACTTCCAATATTCCGAAAATAGTGACTCATAGGCTGAAAATTGTAGCAAGCAATCTGGATTTCTCAAAAAATTGGAGTCAATTTAAAAGATATTCAGGATTGTTGGAGTTTTAGAAGACATTTATTTTTGAAAAATTTTGTCCCGAAAATTTTCCTAATTGAGTGAATATTCGCAATAGGTTTTCGATTTCCTAAAGAACCGCTCTGTAAATGTATCTTGAAGACATTGAGACGGCCGTGCTTTGTTCAATTACGACTGTTCCGGGCATTTGGCTTCTTTCTGGAATTACTATTGTCATAGATAGTGTACTTTTTTCTACTACTTGTCCCGCTGTGCTAGCCACACTCCCACACTTATTAAAGACCATTACAGTCAGAAATATTCAAAGTGATATCTCTTGCATAAGAATGATTTTATGATAAATTTAATTATCAGACTGTACTCGCTTGACAAAACTGCAAATTTGGAACCATCAAACGGCTTTCTATCTTTATTCGTTCTCAAAATAATTTTTTTGTAAATAAATCACCGTAAAAAGTTAACTATTGAATATTTTAGCATTTTGAAAAATGCATTGCATTCAAGAATGTTTAAAGAATATCTACGAATTTTTCAGATTTTTCCTAACGTCACCCTTCTTCTGCGAACCGGTTAGTAAGATCGGCAAGAAGAAACGATTTGAAAACAAGGATAAGTAAGAGTAAGTCAACAAAGAGTGTGCCACTCAGAGGAAGGAAGTTGAGACAGCTTAAAAAAATATTTGAAATGTAAGGAGGAAGATAAGCAGGTTAAACTGAAGAAAGAAAAAGAGAAACTAAATGAAGTGTATGGCAGGAAAAAGAGAGAAGGAAGAGAGGGTACGTGGAAAGAAGTAAAGGAGAGTAGTAGCATGGCAGGTTTTTGGAAAGCAAAAAGAAGCTTTCGAACACGAAAAAATAGAAAGAAACATATAGAAATATGGAAAAAAAGTTGAAAAAATCATTTTGAGAATCTTTTGGGAGCAAAGAAGAATTTAGAATCTAACCCTAAGGAGAGGACAAATGAGAAAGTAGGAAACAAAAAAGAAAATGTGATAGAAGTAAAAGCGAGAATCAAAGAGGTGGGCAATTCTACTACACTGTTAGAAAAATCTGATCAAAATTTAATATCACCCCATTTTCTATGTTTCTACATTCGCGACCCTTTTTCTTCGTCTCAGGTACACATAAAATGTCTAGTTTCCTTATGTGCATAGTTTCTCGTAGTTCTCTTACCTTAAGACTGTTCACTCCTCTAGCATTCCAAACATCCAGTCTCCATTCGTCGCTTGAAATTCGACCTTTACGTTTACCGTGAGTATGCATTTCGTCAATGAAAGTTTCAGTCCATTCCGAGGCTATTTTATTGTTTGTATTGTTCATTGTTTAGATTGTACACCCAATTACGACCTTTATGCGCGAAATTTGTTTTGCGAGTCGAAATCATGTCCAAGTTAAATAGTGATTCGTCGTATGGTGGAGAGTCTACCCAGTGGGCACAAAAACATAAACGTCCTAAGAACGTTCTAAAGACGTTCCTAGGACGTTTGTGTCAGTCCAATTGATGTCCTAAAGACGTCCCACGTTCGAAAGACGGTCTTTGGAACATGGGACGTCTTTAGGATATCAATTGGACTGACACAAACGTCCTAGGAACGTCCTTAAAACGTTCTCAGGACCTTAATATTTTTGTGCCCACTGGGTAGTTGTAACGTCAGTCCCACCAAAACTTAAGTTACTGTGGGGGAGGGGGGAGTAAGGAATGGAAACCGAGAGAGTCGCAATTGGTTGATGTTTTATGCTTAGAAGGTCACCAGCCTGCAGCAGCGTTGTATTAGATAGGAGTTCATACGTTCCCCCCATCTGCCAATTCCCGCCTAACCTCTAGGCATGGAACTAAAAACATATATACAGTAACTTCCGCTTAGTTTAAAGATCGTTTATTTTAAAGTTCACTTAGTTCAACCCTCCTACACGCACTTATTTTAAGTTGCGCAGTTTCGTCTTCTCTCACCACGGTCCGTGTACGCTGTCCTCTGCGCCAGTGGCTGACCAATCGAAGAAAAAGAGGCCCGAAGAGTGCCCCCGTTGGTTCAAATTGAGTGTTTTTTCACGACGTCATGGGAATACGTCTAACGACGTTTTCGAGAAAATATACTAAATGTAAAAGTAAATCACATCGGTTAATACGATTACTGACGACTGACAATTCCACAGCGAAATATTTGCGTTGACTTTTGATTCTATTATATTGATTTTTGGTTCGCAAATTGTCGTACGCCAACAAAAGCACTTGAAAGAATCCTAAAAAATACTGATGCATGCATGCATGCTAACGGACCACGACTTTTTCAACTGAGCAATAAGCCGGATATCCACTCGCCTGAACCGTTTCCATAATATTGTGCAATATACTCGACTGAGTACTCGTACACGGCGACCCTTCCAAAGCGAGAGTCGCAAACGTCTCTCACACTTGAGCTCAGAAACTGCGTGGGCCAGCAGTTCTAGGAAGTTTCTAGGAATGCGCTTTTCGTTCGAAAAAGTTACGTACAGGCGGCGCATCGATACAAGAACGGGGCAGCCAATGAACGTCGTTAATAAAAATAAGCTGCCGAATCGCGGTATAGGTGGGGGCCCCTCCAGCCTTAAAATAATTGGTCGGGTACGTTTCAAGTACCTTAAAATAAAAGGAAGTTTACTGTATATAAATTTCTCTTGCTTGAAATACTAGAATTAAAATAATTGAATTGAAAAAGTATAGGTTTTAGTGAGAAAAAAATACCCCCCCCCCCGCTCATCGTCACATAAGGGGCGGTAGTCAACATTTTTATTGAAAAGAAAATTGCAGTATTCTTTGTAGCTTTTAGCTTTAAAAAGTTATATTTCAGCAGAAAATTAATTAATATAAATTGGTATAAATTACTCATCTTCGAAATAGGCTTCAGGATTTTTCTATTTTCTTTCCAATTTCCAGGTTGCACTTGAGTGACGCGGTTAGCAATCTTTTATGAAGATGTCTGTATATAGAAACACAATTTAAAGGAAAAATAGTCAAACTTTAGAATTTTATATTTGGTTTCTTTCGCAGTTTGAGATAAACGTTTTGTCATCTTAAAAAATTCAATAATTTCAATTTAAAATTATAGTTTTGGATGCGCAATTCAGAAATAGTTTAATTTTTAAAGTCTTGAAACTAAAATTGTTTAACAAGAAAAGTGTAAATTCGAAAATACTTATTTTGAAGTTTCTTAAATTTTAAATGCGCCATCAGGAACGTCACTCATTTTTTAATGTTTGGTTTGTTATGTTAGTTTTGTTAACCAAATAAAATTATTTAAAATGTACAGTTCTTAATGCTTTTTAAGAATTATAAAATTTTTACAGGCATCAGATTCAAACTTTATCAGCTTTGGAGGTTTCCAATTCCTAAATTCCACTATGCAAAAATAAAAATAAATTTCAATACATTAAAACTCCTCCAAATCTTCAAAATCGTATTAAAATGCCTTGAATGTTATGATATTCCTTTTGTTACCCCTTAAAATATTACAAAATCACTTCAAATCTTTACGATTAGTAAGAATCCCCTTCAAAATTCCTTGAAAACACCGTAAAATTCCATGAAATCCGATGACATTTCCTGAAATCGTGAACAATTTATTGAATTACCTTGAGAGCTTTTAAAACCTCTTTAAATAAGTGAAATCCTCGGAAATCTGACTAAATCCGTTAAAATGCTTTAAAAATACCTTTGCAATCTTTTGAAATATTCTAAAACCTGTTAGGTCCTATAGAATCCTTCCAAATCTTCGAAAATTATAGGAAATTCTTGCAATTTTTTTGAATACCTTAAAATCATTAAAATCCTTAGAAATTTCTTGAAAGTTATTGTTTCTTTTGAAAATTCCATGGAATCCTTGGGAATAGCCTAAAATCTTTAAAATCCTTTAAAATCCCTGGAAATATATTTAATTTCTTGAAATCTATTGAAAATATTTAAAAATGTTTCCAAATCTATGAACTCCTTTGAAATAAATTCTCTTTAAATATTTGACGTCCTATGGAATCCTTTGAGATTCTGGGAAATTGAGTAAAATACCTTATTGAGAGCTTAGAATTACTGAAATCCTCGAAAATCTGATAAAATCCCTTAAAGTCATTAAAAATATTTTTAATTCCTGGAAGTCCTCTGAGATCCCTTGAAATCCTTTTCAGTATCCCCAAATCTTATAAATTCTTTCAAATCTTTCGAAATGCAGGGAAATTCTTTCAACCTCGATATTAACCGATATATTTTTAATTATCTTCAACTTTTTTCAATTCCGCGAAAATCCCTTAATTCTCGTAAAATTGTTTGCAATTTACAGAAATATTGTAAAATGTGACGAATTTTTTTTTATATCTATTGAAATCTTTTGAAAATCACTTAAAATCATACCACAAAGATCCTTTGAAATTCTGTGAATTCTTTTGAATATTTCGTAAATCTCTTAACATTTTTGGAATCTTATGAAAATTGTTTGATATCCTTTGAATTTGATGGATATCGTACATAATCCCTTGAAAATACTTTTAAACGATTGGGCTCCCTGGAAATTCCTTAACCACTGTAAAAATAATTGAAATCGCTTGAAATCTTCACTATCCCATAAAATTCCTTTTATATCCTTAAAAGTATGTGGAAATCTTTAAAAAACAGTGGAAATCTTTCCGAATCTCTTGAAATCCCTCACAATATATTAAAATCCATTCAAATTGTTTAAAAGCAATTAAAATTTCTCCAAATATCTTAAAATCTTTTATCATATTTTATTAAATCTTCTGAAATCATGTGAAACCATATATCTTTATATCTCTTAAAATTCCACATGAAATCCCTTAAAATCCTTTGAATTCACCTGCCTTTTTTCAAATCTCTTAAAATCCTTTACATTATTCGGAAATCCTTTGAAATTCCGTTAAATCTTGTTAAATCTGACAAAATCCTCTAAAATCCGTGAAGATACTTTGGATTCTTTTGAAATCCCTTCGAATCTTCAAAATCCCATATAAATCTCTTATAGTTCTTTGCAAATTATTTTTAATTCAAGGAAATCCTTTAAAGTTATGAAATCTCTTTAAACCCCTTAAAATTTTCGAAATCCATTAAAATAATCTGAATACCTTCAAAATTCGTTGAAATACTGCGGCATTACAAGACATTCTTATAAATCATTTGAAATCTCATGACCTATTTTGAAATATTTGAAATTTTCTTAAAATTCCTTGAAATCTGTCAAAATCGTTCCTAATTTCATAAAATCATCAAAATCTCGTAAAATTCTTTGAAAAATTGAGTTTCTCTCTGAAGTGTTACTAGATAATACCTTCAAATTTTTTTAAATCTTTTGGAATTATTTGAAATCCTGCCCTAAAGGTTTTGTAATGCTTTGAAATCTTTGGAAATTCCTTGAGAATTTATGAAATCTCATATCTCAATCTCATTTACGGTTAAAAATCATTTATATATTTTTTATACATTGAGTAAAAAATATAAAATCTTACATAAGGGTTATTATTACTCTATCCTAAATATTTGTAAATTTTATTTTAATTAAATTTAAAATAAGGGGACTTAAATTTACATAACAGTATATAAGAATTTTATTTAAATTAAGGATTTTAATCCATTTTCATTTCCATGTCTGAAAAAAAATAATTTGGATGAAAGAAGTCATTAGAATTTGTGCAAACATATAATATGCATACAATTTTAGTTTATACTATAACGAAATCTGTATGCAATAGATGGAAGTGATTTTGGAAGAGATAATATTTAAGGAAAACGTTAGAAAGGAAAATGGATCAGGTAGATTATATTGATAACTTTAGTATTATAAGATTGTTGCTTTAATTAAATAATGTAATCAGCAGATACTAGGTATTAAAGGCTTTCCAAATCTAAGATTGAAATGAATTAGTTAATAAAATTTTAATAATCAGTAAACAATATACATCTCAATTAACTGATAAAAAATTGACATTTAATAATTTAACAATTATTTGTATAATTTAAAGATTATGTATTAGATAAACAACTTAACACACGATATCGAAAAATGCATATTTCTTAGAGAGTGGCAGGTTGAGGCAACTAATTTTTGTGAGAATCACTAAATATGAATACCTGTAATATACTGTATAGGTTAGAAGATAGGAAGGTACAATTCAGTAAGAACAACAATGTGTTTAAACAATTACTTGCGAATCAAAAATACAAATTAAAAAGGAGTGCATTTACATCATCTCGCCCTGGGCGTGGATTAATGTGGAGTAAATGTTATTTATAATTTTTTATATATAAATTGTTTATATCATGAAATTGCTTTGTGAATAGATGAAAATTTGTACTAATAATAAACCGTTTGCAATTTCAGCGTTACAAACCAATTATTTTTTACCAAATTTTAATGTTATCACATGGAAAACGTCTTTAGTCATGAAGTACATAAAATTGAATTAGCGTTTTAGAAGACGGTTGCTTCTTAAGGCTAAATCACCTCTATGTGGTTTTTTTATAACAAAATATTTCTATATATATATACATTAGAGAATTTTTCGGAAGACAATTCCTTTTGTAGGGAAATAAAAAACTGAATGATACTCACTTTTTGTTTCATCAGAAAAATTATCCCCTTTTTTGGACAATGTTTTTTTAACCCTCATGCTGCAAAACATCCCTACATAATTTTTAATACAATAATAATTAGGGTAGCTCAACAAAATTAAAGTTCCTTTCATTTGTCGGCTCACCCCCCAAAAAGCTTGCATTTGGTGAAGAAAAAAACTGTGCATTTTTTAAATATTTTTCAACTAGGGAATCTTGTATCCCACGGAGTTTAAACCACCCCAACCGTAAAACATTCGTATTTTCTCACAGGTTTGATAAAAAATTATTTAGTTTTGCCTAAATATCGTAGAAAGTGGTCAGACAAGGGAATAAAATGAAAAAGTATAGGAATGTTGAAAAACCTCCCCCAGAATTAAAAAAACATCCCTTTTTTGAACATAAAGTTAATTTTAGAACTTTCTGCAGTTTCTATTGCAAATATATCATGAATTTGAAGCAAAATAATCACGAACATTGTTGAAAAAGTATTTCATACAAAATAGATGATATAAGGCACCCTTAGTGGTCAAAAACTACCCCTGTTGAATTTTGTATTATAGATTGCTTATTTAGAGAAAGAATGAAAAATGTTATGAATGTTAATAACAATATCCTGCGCCTACAAAAAACGGTTCTCAAGAAATATTTTCAATGTATTTAATTACATTTATTGTAAAAACAAACAAAAAACACTTATTAAGTTCTACCGCGAAAATTATATTTACATATGAAATTATTCTAATTTGAATAAATATTTTTTTCCTAAACGAGATCATTCCTGATAATGATCCACTTTCCTGTACATTTTCTTACCTTTTCTGATGACAGTTTACAATATGTAGGCAAAAATTAAATAATTAGGAGTAGCTTATTCCATTAAAAAGAGGTTCGGTTAAAAGCGAAATTTATGGAATAAACCATTTTCAAACCACCATTGTCATTGAATATGTTTTCATACATCTTTATAAATAATTTGTATAGAAGTTTATTTAATTAAATAAGAAATCTATCATAAAAAACTATTTTGCTTTCAATGCATGATATATTTGCAATAGAGACTGCAGGATGTTAGAAAATCCATTTTATGTTCAAAAAAGGGGTATTTTTTTAATTCTGGGGAAGGTTTTTCAATATTCCTATACTTTTTAATCTGATTTCCTTGTCTGACCACTTTCTACGATATTTAGGCAAAACTAAAAAATGTTTGATCAAACCTGTGAGAAAATACGAATTTTGTACGGTTAGGGTGGTTTAGCCCCCGTGGGATCCAAGATTCCCATATTAAAAAATCTAAAGCAAAAATTCACTGTTGTTTTTTCACCAAATGAAGGCTTTTTGGGGGATGAGCCGACAAATCAAAGGAACTTTAATTTTGTTGCGCCACCCTAATGATTATGATATTAAAAATTACGTAGGGATGTTTTGCAGCATGATGGTTGAAAATACATTGTCTAAGGAAGGGGACAATTTTTCTGATGAAACAAAAAGTGAGTATCATTCAGTTTTTTATTTCCCTACAAAAGGAATCGTCTTCCCAAAAATGCTAAAATTTATATAGAAATATTTTTTTTATAAAACATTTTATGTACTTCATGACTAAAGACGTATTCCATGTGATAACATTAAAAAAACTTCAAGATTTGTACAAAAGAACTCCATTTATTTCTGTTTCATGTGAAATATTCGGGGGTGGGTTTCACCCCTTTGAACAGAATATTCCCAGAAAAGAAAAAATATATGTCGCTTACTTTTTTGAGTACTACAACATATATCAAGGAGAATAAAATCGGAGGCGGACACCTGCGTTAGGTTCCTTATTAGTGGATGTGACTGGGGAAAAGAGTATGTTTGTGAGTGCTTCTGTGTGAACCGTAACGTAAGATGACTTTGTGATACTGTCAACCTGGGGTAATTGCTAGGAAGATTGATCAGCGACCCGTGTCGGAGCCGTTTAGTGGAATCAGCATGCTGCTTGAATAAGCAACCCGGGATTTCTCGATTGATCAAAAATCTATCCCCTCTCCTACACACCCCTTACTTATAGTATAACGAGTCTAGAACCGAACGACTTACGTTTTACCCCGAAAGGTAGTTGGCTTAATGGTATAATAAAAATAATATGAGGGACTATCCTAAAAAAGCAATTCACAAGAAATCTAAGTCGAGTTTCGTAAAGCTGTGCGGAAGTAAGTGGAATTTTTGTGGGTTAGTGTAATTTGTGTGCAGTCTATGTGGAGTTTTTGCGCGAAAGTACGGAAGTGCTTGGAATGTTACGGTGTTAGGTAGAATCTGTATGGAAGTGTATGGAATTTTCGTTGAGTTGTGCAGAATCGGTGTGGAGATGTGTGAAATCTACGTGGATTTGTTGTAGAGTTGTGTGGCGTTGTGTGGAATGTGTTGGAGTTGCGTGGAATTTGTATGGCGTGGTGCGGAATCTGTTGGAGTAAGTGTGAGATCAATTGAAAATGAGTGGAATCTGTGTGTAGTTGTGTGCAATGTGGAGATTGTGTAGAAGTGTGTGAAAGTGTGTATAATCTGTATGGTAGCGTGTGGTGTAAAGTAGAATATATGCGGAAGTATGTTGATTTTTTTTTGGATTTGTGCGGATCGAACCTGTGAGACTTGTGTGGAATCTATGACGAATAATGTGGAGACTGTTTGAATTTTTGTAAAATCTGGCTCGAGTTGTGTGAAATATGTGTGAAGTTTTATGGAACTGAATGAAATTTGTGCGGATACTGTGTGAAAGTGTACGAAATTTGTTTGGCGGAGTGCGCAATCTGTTGGTGGAATGAGTGTAAGATTATTTGGAAGTGTGTGGAATATGTGTGGACTTTTGTGGAATCTGGATCAAGTTGTACGAAATCTGTGTGAAGTTTAATGAAAGTGAGTGGAATCTGTATGAAAGTAAGTGAAATCTGTGTGAAAGTGAGTGGAATCTGTGTGCAAGTGTGTAGAATGTGTGTGATAGTGCGTGGACTAAGATGGAATCTATGTAGATAATCTATTTTGATAGAGTTGTGCGGAACCTGTCGGACTTCTCTAATATCCGCATTATTTTTTTTTAAATTGTGTGGATAGTGTGTGGAGTTGTGTGAAATATATGACGAGTAATGTCGTGATTGTGTGTAATATGTGCGAAGCTTTGCGGAATCTGACTCGAGTTGTGTGACATCTTTGTAAAGTTTAATGGAAGTGAAAGGAATATACGTAGAAGTGTGTGGAATTTTCTTTCAGTTGTGCGGAATCTGTGCGAGTTAATTGTATAGAATATGTGTGAAATTAGGGACTGTGGAATGGTGTGTGAAAGTAGAATGAAGTTTTGTTGACAATTGTACAATGTACACTGTGTTTATGTGATGTGTTAAGGTGATGTGTAAAAGTAGTGTTGATTTTCTTGACGTGTAAAAAATCATGGAAATTTCTGTGTGGAATCTATTACGAGTAATGTAATGATTGAGTAAGTCTTTCATCGTTAGGAGTAGAAATGCGGAATTTTTTAAAGATTTAGTGAAAGTCCAGTTTCATTATCATGTGTGGAATCTGTGTCGTGTGGAATTTACTAACAATTTATATTACAATATGTGCGTTTACAATTTTGAATGCTCAGAACGCGTCTCATAAAACTGGCTTGGTAGTAACTTAACTTATTTATTCGTGCTTGAGAATTTGATAGCTTTATTACCTTCATCAAGTAAATGATATTAATTTACGAACATATTGTATATTAGCATTCTGAATCAATCAATACAATATGTACATACAAATAACATTTATTTCACACTTTAATTACCTGGATTGAAACTGAAAATGCATTTTTCTCTCTTCTACGCTTTCTTCCTCACTTAGTTTTATTAACGAAAGGAATTTGACAACGAACCGTTGATGGATGGCTGAAAATAAGTAACTTATCTTTTTTCTCATCGGCTAAATACACGACCGGCATGTACCTTTCTCCGCGCACTAAACTTTTATTCTACGTGAAATACGACCAAGCCTCACTTTTCTCATTCTTGTATACTGATTTTATTGCACGATGAACCAAGAAAGGATTGAGTATTATCAGAACTGCAGAAAAGCTTTTTGAACAAGTTACACGAGGGAAAAGCTGATTTGCATGGCCACAGTGGTGCTTATAAACTCACGCAGAACTTCTAAAGTTAAATATGCAAGAGCACGAGGGCTCAAGTGGAACAAACAAAGATTCTGTGTTAGTTAAGTAAACTTGAATGATATATTTTAATAGAATTTTACAAACAGTAGGTACTAAATTGTATGCATTAAATAACGACAATAAATATCAATGAAGGGTTCCAAATTTGGACCATTTTAAATTCTAAATTTTCTAAAGTTATATATACTTTGCATTCATAAAGATTTATCTCAATTTTTTATTTGGAAAGTATAATAAGATAGAAGCTTTTATTTCAAATGGCTCATATAGCCATTCGACATCGACGCTAGAAATTACATACTTTTAATCTTGAACGAAATCCATGAAAATCGGTTTATGGTTCGTGAAGTCATATAAATACTAATTGTGAGTCGTAGTTTGGAGGGCGTGGCACGCAAAGAACATATGCAACCTCCAGGATAAAGTGTAATTCCCAATCCGGATACCCTAATCCGGATACCCTCCATCACTACACTCAAGGACCAATAGGTTGGGGACATCTAGAGAGGGTGGAATAAATTGCCTCGACCCTTCCCAAACAAAAATCCAATTCGTACGCATAAATTGTATGTTTTCAGACGTCAACATTTTGCTGCTGAGAAGTGAATTCTACCACTAATAATTTCCATTACTACCCACCCTCGTACTATTTGCGGTCGATACAGGTCTTTTAATTTCAAGGTTACGCCTTCTGTTTTGCGTATCTCGTATCATGATTCATGATTCTCTCTTCTTGATTACAAGCATTTCAAGTTTGTCTATTTTTAAAGTACATATTCGCATTTTTTAATTACTTATTCGCATCACTTTTGAAGATTTAAGTAACAAGAAGGAAAATCGTGGGCTATTATTATTATTATTATTTGTAATGCTTATTCAAAAGTAATCAATTAGACGTATTGACGCAGCATAACAGCTGACCCGGTCGGTGGTTATAGTCCGCGCTTCACGTGCATACAAAATATACCTGGATGGACTCTTCCATCAAGAGCGACACTTCTGCAGTTTGAGACTTAAAAGTTGAAAGCACCCAGTTTGAAAGCTTTATAAATTCAGAACTTCCAACTTTAAATACCTTGGGAGATGGCGGAAGCTTGATAAATTTTCTGAAGAATTTTAAGCAATTTGTATAAGAGTTGCAAGAGTTGTAAGAGTTTGTAAGAGTTGTGAAGACTGGATGTGAGATTCTGTTGCTGATATTGTGTTTAAGGTCCAGTCTAGACTCTAGAGTTTCTAGACAGGTCGATATCCGACACCTCCGGTATAAGCGCTTTCGAGCCATTTCGTAGCATGCAGTTTCCGGGCAGAGTGCACACAGAATTGCATGAGCGTCATGAAGACTGCAATATTCGCGATCCCGTGAAAGGTCGTCGCAGTCTCACTACAGCGAGAAAACCACACACAAAAAATAACTGAAAAATAACTCAATGATCTGCTCCTTGTCGCCATGGCTCCGTTATTATGATCGATGAAACGATTCGAAGAAACGCCACGATATTCTTCGTGAGAGAAAGAAAAAGAAAAAGTTCAAGAGCGCGCAAACGACCGCGGAAGTACTTGAAGGATCTCAGGTTCGCCTCGTCGCACATTCTTATATATTCTATAAATCTATAGGGTGTCTTTCCATTTTCCTAAGCTTGCTGCAACATTTTTAAACTATTTTAAAGAATATAAAATATAGGTACATTATTCATTTGTTGTATGTACATTTTATTATTTTTTTCAATATTTTTACAAGTGCTCATAGGATTTATGTCCCAAAAAGGGTACTGCTAGAAAAGGACTAAAGTACCATAATACTTCAAATTACTATATACCTATCCACACATCACTACTTTACAACCGAGCAATTCACGCCTACCCCGAAAGAGAAACGGCTTAATGATATAATAATAATAATAATAATAATAATAACGTGCGGTTTCAGCATGATCTTTTTCAGACAAAAATACTAGAAAAGTCCCTCATAACTCTTGTTTTATGAAATTTTTCAATGTAACCGTTCTAATTGAGAAAGAAAATTCCGGTAATTTAGCGATATTTTCTCGGTTCGCAAACATTTTACATGGCCATTGAAATGAAAAAATTCGAATTCTTAAAACTGAAATTTTGTTAATTTCAAGTGATCAAAACTGAACCGCAGCACTCAAAGAGAAACTCTTCTGAATTTTAGACTTTTAAAATCAAACCTTAAAAATATTTTAATTCAAAATATTTTTATTCAAACGCTCAATAATTTACACGCATAAAATAGAAGCTTTTAACTCTTTCCAAATTAACATTTTTAAATAAAATTCCATTAAACAGCAAAATAATTTTTTTTTAAATTTTTATAAATTGAATAAAAATAAATCAAAGACTTCTAGGAAAAAAATGTAAATCCACGCTAACATTTTCAATCCTTTAAGTTGAAACTAATCCTTCTTTTCAACTTACATTAATAAAAATGTTAAAAATAAAACATCTCCCTCTTCCAATTCAGTAAAATTAAAAGTTCCCACTATTCATATAATCGCAAAAAGTACTAAATTTGCCCACCATCAACTCAATAAAAACGTAAAAAAGAAAAAATTGGCGTCTTCCAATTCGGAAAAAAATTGCAAATAAATAATTCTTGCCTTAAACCTAATAAAAATATTAACGAGAAAAAAATGGCATCTTGCAATTCAGAAGAAAATAACCACAATTTCACCCCTTTCAATTCGATAAAAATTATAAAATAAAAAAGGGCTTCTTCTAATTAGAAAAAAATAAATAAAAGCGAATATTTCCTCCCTTGCAACTCAATAAAAATGTTAAAAATAAAAAATTATCCATCTTCCAATTCATCAAATATTCAAACCCAAATTTCCTCCTTTCCAACTTGATAAAAATCGTAAATATACAAAATGTCCCTCTGCCAATTCAAAAGAAATAAAAAAATAAAATTTCCTGGTTTCAAACACAATAAAAATGTTAAGAATATCAAATTTGCCAGCCTTAAATTCAATAGAAATGTAAAGAACAAAAAAATTCCTTTTCCAATTAGGAAAACAATTAAATACTTTCACTTAAAAATTTTACATTTTTAAAATGGCTCAGTTAAAATTGAAACGTTCAATGTTTGAATTTAGCTTTCTAAAATTTTAACGTTTCAAGGCTTTGTATTTCAAATAATTCAGTTTCAAATTCTGCAGTTTTAATTATTTGATTCATAAATCCTCATTTTAAATCAAGAGTCGAATATTCTAAATATTTAAAAATTGTTCTTTTTCTATTAAAACATTTCAAATTAAATGGGTTCAAAATGGAAGATTTTAGACTAAAACTGAAAATTTGTGAAGTAAAATATTTTAGGGTCGCGCATTGTAAATTGAATGATTTAATAATTTAAAAAGTTAAAATTGAATTCAACTTTTAAAAAAAGGTTAAATCGAAGGTATTTTAAATTGCACTATACCTGATTTTTGCAAGTATAAATTTGAGTCTCAAAAGTAAAAATTCAACTTTTTTGATAAAAATTCATATTTTTGGTTGAAAACTCAATTATTTGTTCATTTCATTTTCTTTGAAAATTTAACTATTTGGCAGGAAATTCATGTATTTTGTTGAAAAGTCATCTTTTTAGTAGAACATTAATATTCTTGGCGAAAAATTAATCTTTTTGGTGGAAAATTTAACTATATGGTTAACAATTCATCCTTTTTGACTGAGGATTAATCTATTTTGTTAGGAATTCGCCTTTTTTATTTGAATTCAACTGTTTGCAAATTATTATTTTTTCAGATAGATAGAGGAAAGATTAAAAATCCTCAATAATGTTTTAACGTCTGGATGAAATATATAGAAGAAAATTAGTAACACTTCCAGACCAAATAAGATTTAATAAAGTTTGACGTTTCGTCACGAGTCATAGTAACCTCTTCAGAAATCCATGGTTACATCATTAGGTAGAGCGGTGAAGTTCAGTTACAACAGTAACATTTTCGAAAAAAGAAACGGAGAGTTTCCTCGAAAAACAAGGTTAATTCGATCTGACATCGTGAAATTTGAAACATAAAGGCTTCGTAAATAAAAGAGTCAATTATATAGGAAAATATGAGATTAACATGTTGAAAAAAAACCATTTTTGGTAATTATTTCATTGTGATGAAGAATTTAGAATTTTAATAAAAATTAATGATTTCTAGAAAAAGGTTTTTAAAAAGGGGAACATAGTACAATGTACCATGCAGGCCCCGAGTCAAAAAAGCTCCTTCTTGGGATTCCATTGGCACTTTCTTTTTACTTCGGAAAATCAGAACTATCCGGTCAATATCGAGCCTATTCGTATTACTGCCTAATTTAAAAAAAAAAGCTTGAACATCTATTATAGTTCATCTTCTATTAAAAACAGGTATAATACGAGGGATGTTTGATAAGTCAGTGACTTTTCGACTAAAAGATTTTTTTTTCGGCAAATGAGCGTTTTACTTCTCAACATAATCTAAAGTTCAGATTTTGGACAAAATCGAGTGCGAAGCACGAGATACGTGATGAGAATGTGTTCGTTAAAGCCAAAGGAGTTTAAAAAAAACAGAATTCACAATCACCAAATTACAGTTGTCGATTATTTGACTTTTAATTTTAAAAGGTCGGTGCGCAAATGTGGGGGAAATACAAAGACCGAGCGCGAAGCGCGAGAACCAACAATCGCGCGCCCCAAGCACGCTCAATTCTAATTGAAAAATTAAAAAGTAATGTTTCGAATGCTTGGAGAGTTTCAAATTAAAAGTGTTTGAAATTGAACAGTTCCTATTTGTCAATTTGAAAATAATAAATGTATATTATATTAAATTATGGAAATATACAAAAAAAAATAATAATTTTTGGAAAATTGTGGGAAATTTTGTTGGTAACTCTAAAAATGTAGCACCAAACAAATGTTTCTCAGTGCCTTTTATATAGTTTCCGAAATCTTAAACTAGATTTATTAATTCGTATGTTCGAAAGTTTTTGCGAAAAAATGTCGGTAAGGTAGTAACCGGGTAAGTTTGATATAAACTTAAAAGAAGAATTTAAATATTGTTTTATTTACTTTCTTTATTTGACAATTTTAAATCATTTCTAATTGAAACGTTCATAATTGGATAATTTAGAAGGCAAAATCAAAATTTTCTAAAATGATATTGCAAAAAAATGTGAAATTTCGGAAAAATGTTAATAACTGAAAATTATATCTTAGACAAAAATCCTTTTTGGTAGAAAATTCAACTGTTTGTTGTAAATTCGTATTTTTTGGGTCGAAAATTCAAGTATCTTCGTAGAAAATTTACTTCTTATTTAAAAGTCATATTTTGTTGTTCAAAAGTCAAACTGAAGTTTTTTTTTTTGATTAAAATTCAACTTTTTTTTTAAATTGTCTTTTTATTTTCAAAATTCATCTATTTTCATAGAAATTGCATCTTTCTTGGACAAAAATGCAACTTTTTGGTTGACAATTCAACAACTTTGTTAAAAGTCATCCTATTTGGTTGAAAATTCAACTGTTTTGTTGAACATTAAACTTTTTTATTGAAAACTCAGCTATTTCGTAGAAAATTTACTTGTTATTTAAAATTCATAATTTGGTGTTGAAAAGTCAACTGAAATCTTTTTTGGATGAAAATTGAACTATTTTTAAAAAAAATTTCGTTTTGATTTAAAAATGCATTTAAAAATGCAATGGTTAAAAATTCTTCTTTTTGGATTAAAAATTTATGTATCTTCGTAGAAAATTTAGTTCTTGTGTAAAACTCATATTTTGGTGTTGAAAGGTAAAACAAAAATCTTTTTTGGATGAAAATTCAATTTTTGTTGTTGAAAATTTGTATTTTTCATTTACAAATTCATCTGTTTTTGTAGGAGTTTAATTTTTTTTGGTATAAAAATGCAACTGTTTGAACTTTAAAAAATGTTCATTATATTAGTATTATTAATATTTTTCTAAAACGTCAAAATTTGACGTTTTTTGCAATATCTTTTTGTAAAATTAGAATTTCGTCTTCAACTTGGTCTTATTAAAAGAAGAATTTTATTAGATTTAATGCTATTATAGAGAAAGGAAATTTTAATTTAGGATTATAAAAATTACAATACCTTAGCAACATATGAAAAAACAATTATCAGTCGAAAAGTCTGTACAATCATTTAAAATGTCATTTAAGTTTTAAGGCTTTGGGTAATCCTGTTTTGGTCTATAAATATCTTTAATAATAAAAAAATTTCTAGTTTAGAAATGTTTAAAATTTTGAATTATGCAATTCAAATGCGTAATTCTAACAACGGTTTATTTTTATAGCCTCAAATTTAAAATTTCTCAGTTTTGAAAACGCGATTTTGAAAAACATGATTGTAAAAGTTCAATGTTTCAATGTTTTCGGGAAACCAACACAAGATTCGACAAAAATGAATGAACAGATGCTGTTTACCAAAAAGAGATCTACAAATTTGTTTGCAATAATTTTTTTATGGGCCGCGTAGTTTTTGTTTAATACGTAACAAAAAGAACATTGAAAATAAAAAAATCAATTTCTGGAAAAACGGCACAAGAGACGACAAAAATGAATAAATAAAAGTTGTTCTCCAAAAAATGATCGACAAATTTCGTATGAATTATTTTTTGCTAAGACGCGTAGTTTTTGTTTTAATCGTGAAAAATGAAATTAGAAATAAACAAATTAAATTTGTTGAAAAAATACGCAAGGTACAATAAAATATAATGTTTAATAACAAAATTTTTCGCCCAAATTAAATCTAAAAATTTTCTTCCGACCTTTTTTTCTCATGAGACGCGTGATGAGAATGTGTTCGTTAAAGCCGAAGGAGCTTTAATAAAAGAGAATTCACATTAATTAAATTTTAGTTTTCGACTGTTTGACCGTGAATTTTAAAAGTCCTATGCAAAAATGTGGGGGAAGTACAGTGATCGAGCTCGTAGCGCGAGGTAAATACATGATCGAGCGCGAAGCGCGAGATCCAACAGTTGCGCGCCCTAGGCGCACTCAAACTTACGAGCAGTGCTCAATGCTTCGAATTATTTTTTTTATTAAGTGATTAAACTGTACAAATAAAAATTGGAATTGTAGTAGTAATCTTTTTTTATATTAGCTTTTAAAATTAAAATGTTTAAACTGGAAATTTAAAATCTAGAATTTAAAATTCACAAAAATAGGTTTGATTATTATTGTCAAGAACATTTTAGAGACGCGGTCGAGTTATAAATTCGGCCGATAATTCGTCGCTCTTTTTGATTCGCTCTCGAGTAGTTGCAAACCAGGAGAGTGATAGACACTAAGCGGGTATTTTCGTCAAAATTATTTTCACTCTCCTATGCTGCGCAGTTTCTTGAAGGGCAAAATGTACTAGTTTTTAATCCTGGCATTGGTCCAGGATATTCTCGAGTCCACAACAGGCCCAAAGATATTTAGGAAAGTTAGTAAAATGTGGGTATCTGGGGAAAAAATTTTCAAAAATAAAATGAGCCATGTGTTTCAATTTAAAAAATGACATTTCATTCCTTTCGCTTGCCAAACTTGAGGAATTTCTTCACTTGCAGAGTTTCAAAGTTAATTATTATCTCTATGAGCAAGCGATTAGGAAATAACTGATCACGAGGATCTACCGAAGATGTCAAAAGGAATGCACGTGCCGTTTTGAAATTACTATAAGTTTCGACTATGCGATAAATTAACTCTATGTCTTAAGTGATAAATTTCTCTTCTGCATGTGATTATTGAACTGAACCTTCTTAGATCTTTATTTATGATTATTATTTCCTTTTTGTTTGCGATTGTATAGTCAGTACTGTAGTCCTAAAAGAAAAAGTGGCCTGGCGGTACTTTCCATAAACTACGTTAGCAATTGGGGGGAGGGGGGCTAAAAACTAATGTTGATAACAAGGGAGGGGGGTTTATAAATGGAAATGATGTTACGATCTTCGATAACATTTAGGACTTAAACCCAATAAGTAAATCCAACTTTATTTTTGGGTAAAAGTTAATTTTTTCATTGAAAAGGCTACTATTACATATATTTTTAGTTCGGAATTCACCTCGTTTCATTAAAAATTCTATTATTTAATTAAAAAAAATTTTTTTTTTTAATTTAACTGTATTATTAAAAAGTCTTTTTTTTTAATCAAAAATTTAACTACTTTGTTAAAAATTTATTTTTTTTAGCTGAAGGTTAATCTCTTTGTTTGAAAATTCATCTATTTTTATGAAAGTTCATTTCGTATTTGGTTGAAAATACATTTTTTAAAGTGCCAATTATACTATTACATATTTGGTTAAAAATTGATCTTTTTCAGTTAAAAATTTAACTATTTGGTTAAAAATGTATTTTTTTTTAATTAAAAGTTCAACTTTTTGGTTAAAAATTCAACTTTTTTGTAGATAATTTGTCTTTTTGCTTTAAAATGAAATAATTTTGTTGAAAATTGATGTATTTTGTTCAAAATTTGTCTTTTTTGGTAGAACATTAATCTTCTTGGGCGAAAATTCATTTTTTTGTTTGAAAATTTAAAAACTTTGTTGAAAATTGATTTTTTTTTGTTAAATTTTTTTTTTTTAAATTTAACTCTTCCATGTTTGGTTAAAATTTCATCATGTACATTGGATAAGTTGGAAATTCATCTCTTTTGATAGAACATTAATGGTCGAAAATGCATCTTTCTAGTTGTAAATTTAACAATTTTGTTGAAAATCCGTTTTCTTTTTTTTGTTAAAAATTATTTTCCATTTATTTCAAAATTTAGCTATTCCTAGTTTGGTTAACATTTTATTCTGTATATTGGAGAAGTTGGAAATTTGTCTCTTTTAATAGAAAATTAATATTCTTGGTCGAAAATTGATTTTTTTTTAACTTTAACAATTTTGTTGAAAATTCATTTATTTTGTTTAAACTATGTATTTTATTTTATTTTTTTGAAAATTTAACTATTCAATGTTTGGTTAAAATGTTATCCTGTATACAGGATAAGTTGGAAATTCGTGTCTTTTGATAGACCATTAATCTTCTTGGTCGAAAAAATTCATGTATTTTGTGGAAAAGTTGTCTTTTTGGGTAGAAAATTAATCTTGTTTGTTGAGAATTACCTTTTTTGTTAAAAATTCATCTTTTACGATTTAAAAGTCCACTGTTTTGTCGAACATTCGACTTTTTATTTTAAAACCTTACTCTTTTGTTGAAAATTCATCTTTCATAGTAGAAAAGTTTTTTTTCTTGGTTGAAAATGAACTTTTTCGAGGAAAACTCAACTGTTTTGTAAAAAATTTGCCTTTTCATCTTGAAAATTCAATTACTTGATTGAATTTAAATATTTTTTGTTTGAAAATTCGACCATTTGATTGAAAAGGCATTTTTTTATGTTGAAAATTCAACTATTATACTATAAATTCAACTATTATACTATAAATTCAACTTTTTTTTTTAAATTTACTGTTTTTTGAAAATGTAACTATTTTGTTGAAGTCATCATTTTTGTTCGAAAATTCAAATATGTTGTTAAAAGTTCATACTTTTGGATTGAAAATTCCTATTTTATGGTAGAAGATTTATTCTTTTTGGTTGTAAAGTTATCTTTCTTAGTTGAAAAGTAACTTTTTTGTTAAAAATTAAATTTTTGCTTGAAAATCATCTTTTTGTCTTGAAAATTCATCTCTTTGGGTGGAAGATATTTTTTGGTTGAAAATTCAACTATTTTGTTGAAAATGCAATATATTTCGGCTTGAAATCTTAGGAATTTAACGTGTTTCGTATTGAGTTAAATATTTTATCTACTTTAATTTTATTTAAAAGAATTTATAAATGTAAAATCCGTCTTTAGCCAACGTTTACGTTACTTTCGGGGGAGGAGGAAGCTCAAAAAAGTCCAAAATTGGTCACGTAGTTTATGGATGGCCCATAACTGCAAAAACTGTCCGTGCAACAAGAAAGTGGTTTGGCGCCGTCAGGTCTATCAAAAAACGTATCCTGGCGGCGCCAGGCCCCGCCAGGCCTCGACGACACCACTGTGTATAGTGGCATTAGAGGTGAAGGATAAAAAAGTTAAAGGATTGAAAGACTAAAGAATAGCAATAACGAGCTGTTGAGGAGAGTCAAATAAATAAAGTGATAAATAATATCTATTGAGATATATATATATATATTAATGTATTGATGTATTTCTGTGTTGATGTGTTGATGCTTTGCATGCCTAGGCATTGACACTCATTTTACGATCGATTGCACTTTGTTTCTATAATGGGTTGTTGGTTATCGTCAATCACGCTTTGTAGAATTCCAATTCACAATCGGAGACTCCGGAACTCAGCTTATAAATAATTTTTCAAGAGCTATCTTTTCCATTAAGAAATATAGAAGAAAAGTGAAATAAACTCAAATTTTTAAATTGTTTTCTCATTTGGCACTAGTTTTAATGTTAGAATTTTAATTACTTTTCCAAAAAGTTGTTGTAAACAACTTACGGGATAGTTTTTTATCCATTTATTGCCATGAATGCAGACTTCAGACACTTTCCCCTATTTTGTTCCATCTCACTCCTGTTTCACCTTAAATGCGGACTTAATTAATAGAATCCACATTTTTTGAACTGTGCTAATTAAAATGTAACAATTTTAGGTTGGAAATCTTCAAGCTCTAAATAATATAATTTCTGATCTGGAGGTTTCAAGGAATTCTTCATTCCAATTTCAAAAGACGATAGAAATTCAATATCTTAGCTCTTAAAATTTTAACAGTTTTTAAATGAGAAGCATTTACAATTACATACTTTCAAAATCCACATTATTAAATAAATTTTCTGAGAATGAAGGAAAATCTAAATTTACTTTACCGAGCTGTCATTAATAATTTTTGAAATTAAAATGTTCTTTTATCCTACATTCTGTTACTTAAGTGATTGACAATCTCAATAAGTCCGTAATCGAATGACTGAAATTTCAATCACATTTTTTTGGCAAAATGGGAAATTTTTGTATTAATGTTTATTTGGAACACTTTGAATCCATATTTTTTTAACTTTAAATTCTTTAGATTTGAAATAGTCCTTTTTCATCACCTTTGAATTTGAAATTATTCCATGTTAAACCTTTTAAATTTTAAATTATAAAAAAAATTTAATTCTAAACGCTTTTAATTTAAAATTATTTAATTCAAAGACATTTTGAATAAAAATGGTTTAATTTTAAACAATTTTAGTTTTAATAATTCAATTTTCACCGCTTCAAGTTACCAACAAATTTTAATATATGTTCAATTTAAGATTTAAACGCTTTTCATTTGAAATTATTCAGTTTGTAACTATTTTTATTTTCGATTGTTCGATTTTGAAATTTTGAATGCTTTTATGTGAAAACTATTCAATTTGGTTTTGAAGTGCTGTCGTTTTCAAACTTTTTAATCTAAAATTTGTTAATCTTGAACCTTTTTAATTTGAAATAACTCAACGCTTCCTAATTTCAAACGTATTAATTCGAAATTGTGAAATTTTGAGAGCTTTTAGTTTAAAATTGTTCAATTTCAAATTTTTTAATTTATAAAGTTTTAAAGTGAAAACTGATAAATCATTAAAGTATTTAATTTTAAATTTAACAATGTTCAACGATTCTATTTTGAAACCAAACAATTTTTTACATTTCAATCCCATATTAATTAACTTTAAACGCTCAGATTTTATTAGTTATTTTAATTACAAATGTTTTCAATTTCAAACGCTTTCGGTTTTCAGCGATTAAATTCTTAAGGATTTAAATTTGTTTAAATATTGCTTAATTTTTAATATTTCAATTTTAGATTTCATCATATTTTGTGCGGATTAGTGGTTTCAATTAAAATTAATTGAATTAAAAACTTTTTAACTGTTAGGGCGTTCTGTTTACTTTTGAATTGTTATCAATTTCAATCTGAAATTATTAAATTTTAAACGTTCTTAATTTAAAATAGTCCAGTTATGTAGGCTTCCTTTTTTAATTTCTCATTTGCAAGACAATTTTAGACAATTCAATTATTTACTTCACTTTTAAAAGTTTTTAATTTTAAATGATGTATCTTTGAATTTCAATTTTTCGATTTTGAATACTTCAGGGTTGCTGCTGAACCTGGAAAGCCTCGAAAAGTCCTGAAATGTTCAAAAAGAGCCTGGAAATTTGTAATGCCATTTCTTTTTCGAGTTTTAGTAATTATTGATTTGACTACTTTTCTGCTTATTTTAAAAATTCAGATTGAAAGGAATTATAATAATTATTGTACTCATCACATAAATTAAAAAAATCAAGACAAGAATATATTTGATACATATTATTTTAATTTATTAAAATGTAATAAATAATGATTTTAAAAAAATGTGTAAGTATTTACACATTTTTGAACTTTTTTGCACCAAGTTTGACCTGGGTCAGAATCTAGGGACAAAATTCTAAAATTATCTCAATAACTTAGTAAAATACTGTGGAGACTGGCCAGTAAAATAAGCTCAAGAACTTGGAAAAATATTGAATATTTCCAGAGTTATTCCAAATTTTCAAAAAAGTCTCAATTTTAAGTTTTTTGGTAATATCTTTTTATAAAATGGACATTTTTCTTTAGGCTTAGGCTTATTACAGGCAGAATTTTATTGTATTGAATACTATTATAAGGGAAAAAATGTCATGTTTAATAATAGAAAATTTAAGGCACTTTAGCACAAGCTCAACAAACAGGCATGTAGATCATTTCCGCCCGCAGTAAAAAAGAATTTTTCGGGAAATTAGATTGCAAACACTCTAACGCTTTGAAATTGATTTGAGTTTAAATTTTGAATAATTTCTTTTAAGTTGTCCCAGAAATTTTTCAAAAGTTGACCTGAAAAACCTGGAAATGTCCTGGAATTTTGAAATTTGGCTTCTGCAACAACCCCGTACCTAAATTTGAAATTATTATATTTGGAACTTACTTACGAAAATTCCAATAGATTTAAATATATATTAAAATCAAAAGAAAGTTTCAAACATTTCTCCATTTGAGTAGACATCGGCGTGTTCCAATCGTGTCTGAAATTATGCATTTGTTATAAAAAATATCGTATGCGCTATGAGCGTAGGGACTTTTTACAACTCGTGTATTTTTGTAATACTCGTCTGCGGCTCTTTATCGCTCGCCCTCGAATTTAAAGCTAAATTATACAAAAATTCCACTGATGTCCATGGAGCAAATTTATTAATTAATTAATTAAGCAAATTTGACAAGGTTCATTTAGTAATTTGGATGAAAGAATTTTTCTTCTCTATCTATTTTTAGGTTATTTTATTTATTACCTTTATTCTTCAGTTGAATTTCGAGCGGGGTTTTTTGTTTGTTGATTTTAATGGAGAGAAACTTTTTTATACGAAAATATTGCGATATTATCGTACCAGGAGGTTGCTTGGCCGCGAGTCACGCACGTGTTCAAGATCGATAGTTTGGCCCTTGGCTTTTCCTACTTAAAACTTACTGGCCCTATTGCTACCACACGTACACTTAAAAAAGAATCACATGTATATATTCTCAGTGTTGAAATATATGCAGAGGCTCAACATAAGATTTGCTGTGCATGCAAGTCTAATGCTAATTTTAGTTCAACTTGTAGAGGACGTCAATGGCCACTATAGGGCAATGTCCTTTTTTTCTCAGTCCTAGTCCCAGGTGGAATTTTTCTAACTGGTCCAATACTGGAATAGCCCCTAATGATAACTATTTTTTGTACTGGCTCACTGGTGCGGTATCAGGCCAGTACTGGTACTGTATTAGTACCAAGTCAATAGTGCGACCAGTACCTCTTATTTTACTGAGCCAGTATTGGGCCAATTAAAGTAAAAGGTGCTGGTCCGGTATTGGGCCCATGACAATAGAAGGTACTAGTCCAGTATTGGATCCACTGAAATAAAAAATACTGACATAAACCCTAACGATAACTATGGTCTGTACTGGCACAAGACTCACTACTGATATACTTCTGACTAACAACTGGCACGGTAACAGAACATTACTGGTACTGGTCTCGTACAAAGTCAGGAGTGTGAGAAGTACTAGGTGAGTTCTTCTTATTTTACTGAGTCAGTACTGGGCCCTCTACAGTAAAAGTTACTGGAAAAGTACATAGTGTTAACTATGTTCTGTACTGGCACACTCCTGGCCAACGTCTGGTGCAACACCAGGATATTAGTGTGAAAATTACTTGGCTAATACCTCTTATTCAACATTACTGGCCACAAACTGGCGTGGTAATTGGCCAGTACTGGTACTGGTTTCGTACAAAGTAATTAGTGTGAAAGATACAGGGCCAGTATATCTTATTGCGAGCCAGCACTGGACCTGCTAAAATATAAACTAATGTCCCAGTATTACAATTTTAATTTTGCTCAAAGTAATTTAAAATTAAGATTATTCAATCTTGATGTCGTAAAAAATGAAGGATTTTAAAATTGGACTTTCAGATTTAAATCCTTCTCTAAAAAATAAGTGTGTCATGAAAATCTCGAAAGCATTGTTGTTGCTTTTCCTCAATGCCGATTGGGTAATTTGAAAAACTCGAAGGAAAGAATGTTGCCAAATTCACACACATAATTAAGAATTCAGATTCAGTTGAAGGACAGAGGCCAGGAATGTCACAGTTTTTGTGCATAATCAAACTAACAACAATATAAGATTTATTAATGTGACATTTTATTGTTTAACCAAAGCCAGACATATTCAGCAGAATTAAAATAATTAGTTGACACGAGCAAGAGTAAATTCTTTGTCAAATACCAATCACTAGTTGTATTTTTACAACAGGTGAAAAATGACCATTTTTCAAT
Organism: Andricus grossulariae; assembly: GCA_011634705.1. NCBI lineage: Eukaryota > Metazoa > Arthropoda > Insecta > Hymenoptera > Cynipidae > Andricus > Andricus grossulariae. The sequence continues at coordinate 202,668,683 of JAABKJ010007545.1, forward strand.
ATTTTCATAGCATTATTTAAATTGAAATACACTGGAAACTGGATATGTGCACGGTTTTGGATATGGCCCGCCGCGGCCTCCGACACAAATTCAGGGACTCCGAACATAAACAAGTAGGGTCGCATGAATCATTTCTGTTGGATTTGGACGCATGGCGAAACCTGATGCAACTAACGCGCTGAGAGTGCGCGCCTAATGCCTCTCTCTCAGTCCCAAATTACCGAGGACAGCAATTCTAGGAACGCACAAATCCAGTTTACGGAAATCCAGGTTCCAATCTAATTATTTTTGAAAACCAAAACTTACCTCCTAATAAGGTTAATTTTTGCTTCTTTAACAGAAAATCGGACCTAATTTTTTACTTTTTGATCCTGTGATATGACCAGTTTCATTTTAAAATCGACACTTTAGATGTTTTCCATATTTTTAGAGATCAATATGCCTTGAATTCAAAAGCGCTTAAAATTTTAAAGTACTTGCTTAATTTAATTTTCTTTACTACAAATTTCATTGATTTCCAACCTACTGATTATACTGCTTTATTTATCAGTCCTGTAAATTTATTTAATTACAAAAACCTAGAATTTATAAACCCTCGTTATTTTGACATTTTCAAAGCTTAAAAATGCTGAAATTTTTATATTATATTTAATCAGTAACTTTACGATATGACGTTTTTTTTTGGTTGAGAAATGAAATTAATCAAATATTTCAAAATCCAAATTCAGCGGTATCGAGTGATTTATAACTGACGAATTTTTTATTTTCCCCTGGGAGATCAATAATGTTAATGTAAGTCATACAGAATTGTATAATGAGTCATCTACTGATTACGTGAGACATACATAAAATACATGAATTTTTAAGAAAATATCTTCAACTCAAAACGATACATTTAGCACCAAAAAAGAATGAATTACATTTTCAGTTGAAATAATTAATTTTCAACCAAGAAAAAGGGACTTTTAAACAAAATAGTTGAATTTTCAACCAAAGTGATAAATCTTCGATAAACAAATAAATTCTCAACAAAAAGTGTTATAGTTGATATTTCCACTGAAACGTATTTTAATTTTAAACCAAAACCAGTTGAATTGAAACGAAAAATACGAATCTTCAACAAATGATTTGAATCCTCAACCAAAACAGACTAATTTTCAAATCAAAAAGAGGAATTTTTAACAAAAAAGTCAAATTTTCGACCCAAAAGTATGCATTTTCTGCCAAAATAATTTAATTCTCAACACAAAAAATACGAGTTTTAAACAAATTAAGTGAATTTGCAACTATAAAAGATAATTTTCCAGGCAAAATGGAATAGCTACATTTTCATTTGAAAAAATGCATTTTCAAAAAAAAAGAATCTTCAACAAAATAATTAAATTAAAAAAAAAAATTAACTAAAATGATGAACCTTCAACGAAAAAAAGTAATTTTAAACGAAATAGTTGAATTTTCAACCCAAAAGATGAATTTTCTATTAAAAAAGATAAATTTTCTACAAAATAGGTGAACTATCAACCAACAAAATTGAATTTCTATAAAAAATATACATTTTCGACAAAAAATAGAATAGTTACATTTTCAGTTAAAAAAATTATTTTCAATAATAAACTAATTAAAAGAAAGGAATTTTCAACCAAAAAGATTAATTTTCTACCAAAAAGGATTAATTGTAAACAAAATACATTAGTTTTCAACCAAATTTTGAATCTTTGAATTAATTTGTAGCCAAAAAGGTGAATTAGTCACCAAAAAGATTAATGTTCTACCACAAAAAACAAAGTTTCAACAAGATACAGAAATTTTCAACCAATTAGATGAATTTTGAACTGAAGAAGATAAATGTCCAACTAAACATGGAATAGTTAAATATTTTCAGTTAAAACTATTAATTTACGAAACAAAATTTCAAAAAAATATGTTGCTAAATCTTGAAAAAAAAGTTTTTCAACTAAAATGATGAATTATCAATAAAAACAAATGCATTTTTAACAAAGTAGTTTCACTTTCAACCAAGTAGTTGAATTTTTAACCAAAAAAGGTTTTTCAGTCTCTGTTTCACGAATAGAGCAAATCTTGGGACCAAAGTTAAATCAACAGGAAGATTTGAGGAAGAATTGATTTAAATATCCTGTGAATTCCAGATTCTTCCGGTTTTTTTTTTGTAAGAGGTATAAGTCCGTCTTGATTAAATAAAATGTTACATTATAGATCTTGGATTGTATTTGATATAAAAATAATAGTATACAGTCGAAGCTCTCAATGAGACCGCTCCGAATAAGACCGCTTCCCCTCATCCTTGCTCGAGCTCGCCGAGGCGCTTCTCCCACTCTCACGCCGACTTCGAAATTCCAGTCAAGCTGCTCCCAATAGTGCCGCCCTAATCCAGAACGACTACCTGAAAGGTAGAAATTCGTGAGTGGATCATAAATTAGGATGACCCTCGTTGTAGATTTCTAATACATAAAGTACTACTTTATAATGCTAACTAGAAGTTTACATGCATTTTTCAAACAATTTATTATTGTTTTTAGAAATTTTCTTTCGGAATATATTTAAAAAGTCGTGGTTTTTCCGAATTTTTCAACTTATTTTCAACTTTTTAATTAGAGTGAGGCAATGATCAATTAATAATCAATAATCAATAATAAAATTGAGCAGAAACAATTTTTGTACAATTTATTATTATTTATAGTAATATTCTCTCAGAATAATGCTAGAAAGTTGAAGTTTTTTTCTGAAATATTCCACTTTTAGTCGAATTTTCAATTAAAGTGAGGTAATAATTAATTTAAGTTAAGAAACATAATTGTTTAAACAATTTATTATTATTTTTAATAATATTCTTTTTGAATAATGCCAGCAATTTAGTTTTTTTTTAATATACAAATTTTTGTTAACTTTTGGCTTAAAGTGACTTAATCATTAGCGAAACTTAACAAATATAATTGTTTAAACAAATTAATATTGTGTATAACTATCTTCTCCTATAGTAATGCTACATAGTTGCGGCTTTTTCTAAAATTTTCCAATTTTGTCAACTTTTCACTTTATGAGGTAATAACTGAGTCAGTTAACAAACATAATTGTTTATACAGTTTATTATTGATTATAACTATCTTCTTTTGAAAATAAGTTGCGGTTTTTTCTGAAATTTTTTACTTTGATTCTTCTTTTTAGTCATGGAGATATAATAAATAAAAAATAAAGAGAATAATTTCTTAAACAATCTCTTTTTTTGTTAATATATTTGTCTGAAATAAAATATATATTTGAAATATTATTCAAATTTTCTAAATGAATCATATTAAATATAAATTTTCGATGAGAGCCTTTTTGTTTAAATTATTATTAATATTTATTATTTGTGGGCGTCCGCATGAAAAGGGCCCTTATGGGCGGTTATTATCGGATTTAAGTTGAGAAAATTAAGACCTATACTGAATCTTTTGACACTACGGGTGGGCAATTTTAATCTATAGTGGATAATATCTCAGATGCCTGTGCAGATACGAAAAAATTTTTGCAGATAAAAGTTGGAGGGGATAATGGGGGACATATACGGGTACCAATGACTTTGACCTTGAACTCGGTTTTGACTCCGGATTTGAAGACAGCGGGAAATTTTACGTTCAAAATGATATTCTTATCAAGGTCATTGGTAAGGTCAAATAGGGGTCAAATTTCAGAAAAACGTTTAAAAACTGATGTAAGCTTGGAATGCACGTTGAAAACAGCGCCTCTGGTTTTGAAATCTGGATCCGAAAAAATTAATAAGCCAAAAACTCAACAACCCAATAGCCCAATAACCCACCTGATTTCACTTGTTGGCTACTTTTACCCTCAGCCACCTAGCGTCACCCTGCTGGAATTAAAAAGATATAGATCTTCTTTTTGAATAATTTTGAATCTTTACGTAAAAAGAGATAGAGAGCATGCATCCCATTCTATCTCTTCGTGAATATAAATTCACGTCTATCTTTTTCAACACCGTCTTTTCTATCTAATCCTATCCATTATCTATCCACGTCAATCCTTTTTTATCTCACTGTCAATCTAAATTCCCGTCTATCTATTTCAATCTCTTTTTCATAATTTCATCCCCTTCTACGTTTATCAACATCAATCTTCTTCTATTTATTTTTCTATCTGAATTCACGTCTATCTTTTTCAATCCCGTCTTATCTATCTCATCCTATCCTTCATCTATCCGCGTCAATCTTTTTCTATATCTCTGTCAATTTAAAGTTGCGTCAATCTCTTTCAACCCCCTCTTATTTTATCTTATCTTGTCCTTTATCTATACTCGTAAATATTTTACTATCTCTCTGTCAATATAAATTCCCGTCCATCTTTTCTAATCTCATCTTCTCTATCTCATGTATATAATTTTGTATCTATTTTTCAATCTAAATTCACGTCTATTTTTATCCATCCTTTATTCTCTGTGTCTCATCTTATCCTGTATCTATTTAAGTCAAAGTTATCTCTGTTAATCTAAATTCCGGTCTATCGTTTTTTAATCTTTTCTTCTCTATCTCATCCTATATTACATCTAGCAACGTCTATCTTTTTCTATCTCGTCGTTTATCTAAACTTTAATCGATCATTTTCAATCCTCTCTTCTCTATCTCGTCCTGTCCTTTATCTATCTACGTCAACTTGAAGGTTTTGCCCTGCTGGAAGTGGAAAGATTGAGAAAGAAAGAAATTAGGGGATAGGAAAAGGTAAAATTATTGTATCTCTCCTTTTATCATTCAATGTATCACTTTGCATCCCCGAAACGCTATATTTTCCTATCCCCAAACTTAATAATATTCTATCTCTTACTCCTCCTTTCGTAATCGAGGACTCTTATCTTTTTCTATCCCTAGCTGTATCTATTTCTTATGAATTTCAATCTTTTTTCATCTCTTTCCCTATCTTCCATAACCAAAGACCCTTATCCTTTTCTTTACTTCATTGTATCCCTTTAATATAAAATTTATTCTTTGTCTATCTCTTTGTCTATCTTCCGCAATTGAGTACTCTTATGATATTCTATCCCTCAAAATTAGGAAACCCATCGAAAAGTCGGGGAATTTATTCCAAAAATTAATTTGACGTTGGCCTCGCACCAAAAAGACACCGTGGCGTAAATTTAGACTGAAAAATAGATAGAAAAAGATAGACGTTCATAGATGTAGGATAAATGGCGGCAGGGAAGGGATACTAAACAAGATGGAAGGGAATTAAGATTGACAGAGAGATAGAGAAATATTAACGTGAATACATATAGGATAGGAAGAGATAGAGATAAGGAGATTCAAATAGATAACGGGAGTTTATATTGAAAGAGTGATTGAAAAATATTGACGTTGATAGAATCAGGATAGGATGAGATGGAGAAAGATTTATGTGGATAGATGAAGGATGAAAAGAGATAAAGAAAAGGAGATTGAAAAAAAACGACAGTTTAGATTGATAGAGAGATCGAAAAATATTCCCGTTGATAGAATCAGGATTGAATGAGATAGAGAAAACGAGATTTGAAATGAAACACGTGAATTTAGATTGACAAGAAGAGAGAAAAATATTGACGTGGATAGATAAACGATAAGAAGAGATAAAGAAAAGGAGATTGAAAAAGATAACGGGAATTAAGATTGATAGAGAGATCGAAAAATATTGACTTTGATAGAGTCAGGATACAATGAGAGAGAGAAAAGAAGATTGGAAACGAATGACGTGAATTTAGATTGGCAAAAAGATAGTCGAATATTGACGTGGATAGATAAAGCACAAGAGGAGATAGAGAAAAAAAAGATTAAAAAAGATAATGAGAGTTTAGATTGATAGAGAGATAGGAAAATATTGACGTTGATAGAATCAGGATAGAATGAGATAGAGAAAAAAAGATTAGAAAAGAAAGACGTGAATTCAGATTGACATAAAGATAGAAAAAGATTTACATGGATAGGTAAAGGACGAGAGGAGATAGAGAAAAAGAAATTGAAGAAGATCAGGGGAGTTTAGATGGATAGAGAGATAGAAAAATATTGACGTTGATAGAGTCATGATAGGAGGAGATAGAGAAAAGAAGATTGGAAAAGAAAGACGTGAATTTAGATTGACATAAAGATAGAAAAAGATTGACATGGATAGATAAAGGACAAGAAGAGATAGAGAAAAAGACATTGAAAAAGATAACGGGAGTTTAGATTGATAGAGAAATAGATAAATATTGACGTTGATAGAATCAGGATAGAATGAGATAGAGAAAAGAAAGATTGGAAAAGAAAGACGTTTTAGATTGACGAAAAGATAGAAAAAGTTTGACGTGGATAAAGTATAAGTAGGGATAGAGAAAAGGAGATAGAAAAAGAGAACGTGAGTTTAGATTGATAGAGAGAAAGCTAAATATTGACGTTGATAGTTAAAGGATAAGAAGGGTTAGAGAAAAGGAGATTGAAAAAGATAACGGAAGTTTAGATTGATAGAGAGATGGAAAAATATTGACGTTGATAGAATCAGGATAGAATGAGATAGAGAAAAGAAAGATTGGAAAAGAAAGACGTAAATTTAGATTGACGAAAAGATAGAAAAAGTTTGACGTGGATAGATAAAGGATAAGTAGGGATAGAGAAAAGGAGATAGAAAAAGATAACGTGAGTTTAGATTGATAGAGAGATAGCAAACTATTGACGTTGATAGGTAAAGGGTGAGAAGGGTTAGAGAAAAGGACATTGAAAAAGATAACGGAAGTTTAGATTGGTAGAAAGATGGAAAAATATTGACGTTGATAGTATCAGTATAGGACAAGATAGAGAAAAGAAGATTGAAAAAGAAATACGTGCATATCGATTGACAAAAAGATAGAAAAAGATTAACGTGGATATATAAACAATAAGAAGAGATAGAGAAAAGAAGATTGGAAAAGAAAGACATGAATTTAGATTTACATGGATAGATAAAGGACAAGAAGAGATAGAGAAAAAGAAATTGCAATAGATAATGGGAGTTGAGATTGATAGAGAGATAGAACAATATTGACGTTGATATAATCAGGATAGAATAAGATAGAGAAAAAGAGATTGAAGAAAATAAGGAAAGTTTAGATTGATGGAGAGATAGAAAAATATTGACGTTGATAGAATCAGTATAGGACGAGATAGCGAAAAGGAGATTGGAAAATAAAGACGTGAATTTAGATTAACAAAACGATACCCTACCGATGAAACGGCACTGACGAACGGCACTGAAGCGCCAGTTCCGTTTATGCCTATTGTATTCGTCACGTACCGGGCGGGCAGAGTGGTTTACAGTAGTTGGCCGCCACCAACCGAATTCCTTTCTAAAATTTTCTTCAAATTATTAACACTTTTTTTAGTTGATGAATTTTCTCATTATATTTATTTTATAATTATAAATTATATACTAATATACTATTCTGGAGTTGAATTTAAAAACGCTGTCTATTTTACCGTATCTCATTCCATTCACGAGATACATTATATTCATTCCAATTTCAAACTTCTAAAAAAAAGTTAGATATCTGAAATTATCGAAACCCGTAGATTCTGAATTTCTAACTTTCGCAGCGGTCATTTCAAAATTGTACAAATTTTAATTTTTATTTGTTAATCCCTTTCAGCTGATCTACTTCGTAGCCTAGTCGCAGGTATAAAGCAAACTTCTGCAGGCATTTAAATCTGGAATCTGAGTAGCTTTAAACGAGCAGCACTGAAACGTCACTGGGCAGTGCCGTTTCAGTGCCGTTCAATCGGCAGGTTTCGACCAGTTTTGAAGATTATGGAAGTAATAGGTGTTGCAATCGGCGAAAACGATGCTCGGTATGCCAGCAAACGATTCCACGAGCGCATAGTCAAAGAGCATTGCCGCTCGTCCGAAGCTGCCAAAGAGAGCAGATCGAGGAAAAGAAAATCTAGATTGGAAGAAAATGATCTTCTGGAGCAGTCAGAAGGCATAATGTATGTTGCAGGCATCGCTGATTAAGCGTAAGCTAACTTTTTTCATGATTTTTTACTTAAAAAAACTTTAAACGCATTTTTCTCGAAACCGTGTTTTTTTACCGCTTGTTAAAAAGATCTCCGAAACTACAGAATCGATTGGTCTGAAATTTTTAACACATATTCTATACATATAAATCAACCGGTGGTAGCAGATTTATACGAAAAATTTTATTCTTACTATTATTTTTTTGCAAAAAATAAGCAACAAAATGAGATTTTTTATTTTTGTTTGAATTACTGCCATTTTTTTTGCATGTAAATGAAAAAATTTGCTACCACCTGTTGCTGTTGTCATACAGAACTTAAAGCTATTTGATTTTTTTATTTCACATCGACTAATTTCAAGATTTTTTCAACAGCGCAGAGCCTACCATGCTTTGAGGCGTTGCACTTAAGTGCCATTTAAATATATATAGAGCGCATACAATAAACTGAAAATTTTTTTAAAGTTATTTTAAAAGTATATTTATCAAGAATAATAAACCCTACATCTATATCTTTATTAATGTTTTGAAAAAAATCTACAAAAAAGAATGTTTTTTCGCCCGTTCAAAGTAGAATCTTGCCTTAATTGTTCTTAATGTAGTAAAATGTAGTATGTAAGATGTTGTTCGATTGATAGGCTCTTCTTTCTAGGTACCTCCTTTTGTTTATTGCTAAATAATTTTATTTTATTTGGAAACATAATTTAATAATAATGTAATGATCAATATTTGTTAAAAAAATTTTACTCTCTACCAGATTTGATCGTTTTGAATTATTTAATTATTGGTAAGACATGATATATTCCACTTTTGGAAATTCCGTACATGAAAAACTGAATCGAAAGTTAACGACATTTGAAGGGTGAATATCCAAAAGGAGATAAGGGTCGTTGTAATAGGCTTTTTAAAATAAGACTAGGATGAAGTACTTACATCGAAGTAGTTTTTAACGAAGATTCAAAATTTTACTTGCTGCTTTTTAAAATAGCGAAAATTTTCACTCGGTAACATGTCTCCAAATACAAATTTGTGAACAAAAATGAATTAAATTATGACAAATTAAGGACTATTGACTAAAAGTTATTAATAATCATATTCTGGAAATGCGCTTTTACACGTGCCTTTCTTTTTTCAAAGGAAAAGAACTCATCTGTCAATAAAAAGTTGAAATAAGTAATATTCATTTAATTATTATCTATTTCAATTTAGTTTAATGTATTATTACACTTCCTGCAGGGTTCGAAAAATCTTTCAATGCATTTTCAGAAAACAAAACAGTTTGAAATTTACACAAATCCCCTGGTATTAACAAAAAACGCAGTAAAAATACTGTTCGTTCTAAAATTTATATATACTACAAATACGCATTTCTCACAATCTTTAGTAGAAAACTGCAAATTTATTTAGTAAGGCTTAGTATTCGAATTACTAAGACTTCCTGATTGAATCTGTATTTTTTAACTGAAGGTTAGTACAATTGCTTAGTAAAGGAATTGAGCAACGACTTCGCAGAATTTCCCTACTAGAAAACTACTAATTCAGATTTAGGGAGTAGGCGTCAACTTCTTAGCACAGCTAAATTAATACTGCGAATATTGACCGATTTTCATGAATATTTTTTTCAAATTCTTCTAATTATAGGTATAAATAAATTCAGCTAAATAAAATTGAATCAAGCCATGCTTTCATAATTTCAGTTTTTTTAACTGGCCTTAATCTCATAACAATGAAAGGATCATTCGTTCCAGATAATTCGACTTGCAGTGGGGTATCTGCCTCGAATGCTTGGCTAAGAGTCCACTGTCTCGCGGCGAAAGCGCAGAGATGGCTAACATTCAGCTAGCGTTGCACTTACATCGCTCGCCGAGCGCAGTCAGTCGATTTCTTGATCGTACTAGAGTCTTCACATTTCGTAATTTATCTGAAGATATAATGCGTTCATTTTGCAAGTTCTGGATTTAAATTATACTTTTGCGTGGCCCTGACTTTCTTAACATTTAGTTTACGCACGGTTTAAAAATTTATTAATTTAAATACAAACCTAAAGCAGATTGAGGGGGATAGAATCGCAACAACACGTTTCTGGAGCCCGGAACTTTTCCTGCGATTGCTGCAGGCTGTGCCGTTGGATTTCTTTTCCAATGTTTCATTATGTGTGAAAATGATAACTGCATGTGTTCTTCTACAGTCTGTAAAGTTTATTATAAATTTAATACAATAGACTCAAACATTATAGTTGCAGTTTTCTAACGACTTGATATTTTAATTCTTACCACTAAATTAAAATGCTTTGTGTTGAAGAACATAAGTGTACTCAGTAATACGTGCGGTGAATGTGCTCCTAATTGCTTACATTCCCATAAATGCTCCTCTTCCACTCTCGTAACAATGTACTCTGCAAAAGCAGAAATTTATGTTTTAATTTCAGATCAATTCAGGTTTAGTATGTAGTAGCTATGAAATAGAAAGAGTGAATTTAAGTAGAAAAAAATGTAGAACTTTATTATTACCTAATAATATGACATTATTATCCAAGATACTTACGTGCATCATTGTAAAGAACTGAAAACTTCTTTGCAACTTCGTTCAAGCAATCCGTAAACTTTTCATAATATGAATCAGTGAAGATATTGTCTATTCTGTTATTTTCGAACAAGTATTGTTGTATTCCTGCAAAATATGTAATGTGTACTTATTTTAAAACACATAAATTATAAAAATTATTAACTATAGACTAATATATCATTATATTGTAATATATTTCATAATTATGCATGCAATCAGTATAAACATATAAAAATGTACCCAAGCATAAGTAGTATATTGTATCTGGAGCATATTCGGCTCCATTTGGTTTTCTAACTTCTTTGACGAACAAACACAAAGAATAGTTTAATTCATCTGCTGTCAGTTGCAGAAGATCTGTTTTGAACAGTTTAACTTTACGCGTTGAAGTATTTTGCTTTTCCAGTTCAGCGTTCTTGGTAACAACCTGTATAAATATACATGTATAAGTATTATATACTCATGGATTACTATCATTATTACATACTAAAGAAAATCGGGACATAAGTGAGGAAAATATTAATTCCACAAAGAAAAGAATAAATAAAGAAATAAGAAGAAAACTATCAGGGAATAAAATTATATATAGTGAAATTTGGTTTCATAAACTAGTGCACAAAATCCGCAGAGCAGGTGCCATTCTAGGAATGACTCCCATATATTTTTTTAAACCTTTGGAAGAATAATAAATAAATCCCGCGTTAAAAGCGCTCAATTTGAAGTAATTTCGTTAATTAGATACTCAGCTAGCATGTGAGAAAGGTAAAAAAAAATACTGGACAACAAATTTCTTTTGACTGACTTCAACTCCTGGCAAAACTTAGCAAATTTGTTTGAGAAAATATATCCGTTTGCGTTAAAGCATACGCTTCAAAATGAGCTCAAAAACTTTAGAAAATCATCATCGGTTGTCTACTTATCACAAAAAATCTGCAATCGTTTTCCATCTGATCGCTGGTCGGTCAGCGAGTCGCAGAGCCTCGACTCTTGCTTCACGGGGCATTGAGGTCCGGCCGAAATAGGTACCACAGGCACCCCATGAGCAGACATTTTTTTAAAAGATTGTATGCGCGAGTGTCACAGTTCTCGATGTAAATTACAATATTTATGATATTGAAAAAAATTCAATCTGAATAAATGCATTAAATGTACGAAAAGGAGCACGAGAGCGTAACCGCGCGCCATAAGCGCGCTCAAACTTGTTGCGAAGCCCTGCGCGCAATGAAAATGTGTTTGAGAACGTGAATACGATTCGATCGACTCTCACGTCAAATGTCGAAGAATTGACATTCGACGCGCGTTACCGTCGGATTAATTAAAAATTTGCTGAAAAAAAAATTATTTAAGTAATTTAAATCGTCAATAAAATCACAATTAAAAAATTCGCAATCCTCAGCTCTGGTGCGACAGTTCAGGGCTCTCGGTAAATCCGGAACAGACCAGTCTTGTCATTTTCACGACAAAGTACAAAGTGTCGAAATTTGACGCCCCTGCATTTTGAGGTGGGACGCTGGCGATCTGACTCTGTTAAATATCTAGAGGTAATCCTAGACAGCATACTGAACTGGACGAAGTATCTTGAGACCCAAAGCAGGAAGTTTATCATGACATTTTGGATGTACAGAAGAACTTTTGGTTTGACACAGAAGGCTCTAAAGGAGAAAGAAAGCTCACAAGAAAGACATAAGGACAGTGGTTCAGATGCTTGCAGGACACAACCACCTGAACTATCACATGCACAAGATGGGGCACAACCCCCACGACAGAGTGTAGAAAATGCAGCAGGGATGATGAAACATCCCTGCATGTCGTATGCCAGTGCCCGGCATTAGCTAGGCTCAGGCAACAAACATCCCAAAACGAAAATGGGATGGAAAGCATTGGTTGAGTTGTAGAAGGTCATAAGAGCGCGGGTGCCCCGCGCCAACTGCCCACGGCGCTACTAGGCGTGCTGTAGTGATTCTAATAATTGATACAAATTATTTTTCTGTTAACGTGTAACGAATATTCTATTTTATTCTTACTTTTATATAGCTGGAGAACGATTTAGATATTTTCTTAATTAAATTTTCAAAATGGTTCCATTGTAGGAAAAAGATAGTTAATATTAAAATTATAAACGATTTTGGTGGATGGTTCTGCTCATCTGTTACATGTCGAGGTGGTTTTTGATAAGTTCTCTTGCTTCCCACTTTTTGGTGCGTTTTTTTGTGCGTTAATCTCTTTGCCTTTAACAATTTGGGATGCTTTTTGATGTGTGTCTCCTTGCCTTTCACATTTCGGGGTGCTTTTTTATGTGAGTCCATCCCATTTTTGTTTTGGGATGTTTTTCAAGAAAAAAAATCAAGCTCTTTTTCTAGCCTAATTAAAAAATATCAAAAATGCCACATTGGGAGAAAATCTGAAAAATGTTTTTTAAAATGAAAAATCAAGGTGAAACAATTTTTTCATCGTTTAATGCTTATTTTTATTGTATGCCTTGTAAAAATAGCTTTTTAAAAACCTCATAAAAAAGTAAAATTGGATAACTGTATCAGGATTTATGTACAATTGAAAGTTAGCAGTCGGGGCAAATTTTACCACATATATATCTGTACTAAAACGATATAAAAATAGTTTCCAGTGGGTAAGAATAATTATAATAATTATTTGTTACGTTATAAATGAATTAATAAACAAAAGTTCCCTTCGAGATTGCGAAAATTTAGCTAATTGAAATCCAGAGTTTTGGTAAAAAATGTGAGAGAAATCAAAGTTTTATAAGTATTAGTTGAAAACAGATGCTATTTGGCAATTCTTCAAACAATTTTCATTAAAAAATTCATATTTTAGCTATTTTCAACGAATAGACTCAATTTGTTCACGGAGTCAACTAAAAATGTCTTTTTGATGAATCTTTCCCACGATACTTTGTAAATTTATAATGATTACTTATTATTGAAACAATTTTCATAAACAAATTCAGATTTTTGATATTTTTCAACAAATAGGGCCAATTTTTTTACAGAATTAACTAAGAATATCTTTCCTATGACTTTTTTTTATGACGCTTTGCGAATTTCCAAGATTTATTAATTATTTGAACAATTTTCATAAAGAAATCAAGAGTTTGGCCATTCTTCAAGAAATAGGCTCAATTTGTTTACGGAATTAACAAAGAATGTATTTCCAATAACTCTTCCCTACGATACTTTACAAATTTACAGTAATTATTGATTATTTAAACAATTTTCATTAAAAAAATTCAGAGTTTGGCAATTTTTTTAGCTTACATAAAAACATACATGTAGTTATAACCATTTTAATAATAAGTACAACTTTTCTATCTGAACTATAATATTAAAATAAAAAACCATTTGAACATTTTAAACAAATTCATTTTCATAAGAAGATATATGCACTATATATTTTATAAGAATTAAAAAAGCAATGCAAATTTTATAATTGTAAAAACTTTCCTTTTAATTAATTTCTGTTATTTTCTTTTTGTTAATTGCTTCCAGTACTTTAATAATCTTTTCAATTAAATGATATTGTGCTTTTTTAAGATTCTCTGGAATAATTTTTCCCCCGCAATATAGTTTCCCGTAATTTTTACTGCGACTGAATACTCAATTGAACACATACCCGCTAATTTGTTATATCATTTATTATGAACACTGAACTTTGGATTTAAGTAACCTGAGTTAACGACGTACATAGAATTTCAGTCCTCAACATTTTGGAGATGTGGGGACAGCGGGACCGAAAGAGAGGCGGTGCTCAGTCATACGTAACCAACAGTAGCATAGTGACAAAGCGGGCGAACCCTCAGCGCATTAGTTGCGTCAGCTGTTAGCATGCGTCAAAATCCAACAGAAATGGTGCACGCGGCCCTGAATGTTTAAGTTTGCATTCCCTGGATTTATGTTTAAGGCACGAAGGAATAGTAAGGAGTAGTATAGCTGTACGTATGGAGTGGAACGAGCAACCTCCAAGAGATCGTTAATGTTTGCTAAGCATGTAAACTTTTGATCGCCTTCATGCACATGCGCATTGCTGTTGTGTCACATGTTATCCTCGCGCCAAGATGGCGGGAGCCCCACTCCAGTATGTTACATTTCGAAGCAAATTTTAGACAGTGGAGGGGGGATAAGACGTGACTTGACAACAGAAATGTGTATGTGCACGGTGGCCATCAAGGCTCGTTTGCCTGGCTAACATAAACGATCTCTTGGAGGTTGTTTCTCCCTTCTTTGCTCACCAAACACATAGGGAGATACCACTCCTTACTATTCCTTCGTGGCTGAAGGCCACTGCAAGCCATACCCGAAATCGTACTTAAATCCAGAGTTTAGTGTATTTCTATAAAAATTTGTACGCGCCGTCATTTTAGATTTCTTTTTCCAAAGTTGCATGCAAATTTTTAGAGTTGCACAATTATTTATTCTGCATTTTGAAAGAGCACCCAAGCGAACCCAAGCACAAATAAAAATTATTAAAGTAAAAATCAACTTCATGGCATTTTATTGATCTTGATTTCCAAATAAAATAATTCGAGGTAAAATAATTGTATGCGCGCGGCGCGCGCGTATAAGGTTCTAGTACATTAAGTTTTCCATTCTATACTCATTTCCGTAGGCCATAAATGTAGAATGAAGATTTAAAAAAGCGTAATAACACCAATATTGGACCACCCGTTAGTAGTGGGCCTGCCCATCTAATTCTCGCTTGGGAATATTAAAAGAGAAAATAAATATTAAACTTGTAATGCATGTAAAAAGAATCTTTTTATACAACATCTATAGAGTTCTTATAACTAATTATTATGTAATCCTATAACAAATTTTAATATTTAACATTATTATAAATATTATTCAACATTATTTCTCAAGTGTACACAGAGAGAACCTAGGTAGAACCGTCGCGCTGGCGGCGAGAGAGTCGCTGCACTTCGGGTCAGTGTGAAATCTGCTCTAGATTCGGGTCACTGGTTACTCCAAACTTGCGTAGATCAGCTACGCTGCTAAACTGTTACTTAAACGGTTCGACCAGTTCGGCATAATGGTTCTCCCAAATCAGTGAAGCCATTCTACCAAACAGAAGAGGCAAACTTCACTGTGTGATCGGCGCGACAGTTGTGCGTGTTGGGTGAGCGCAATTAGAAGAGTTACACATCGCCAAAACAGCTGGTATATTCTTAAAAACCACTCAACGGTTATTTTCATAAATATAAAATTAAAATCCCACTTTGTAGCAGGGATTGGGAGCGAAATGCTAGGTGAACGCTCGATGCATTCCAAACGCACTCCTCGCCTGTTCAGATTTTCCCAGTGTTACGAACTAAGAGGTCCGTCCGCGCTACCCGAGGTACGAAAAGTCGTGTGGTGAACAGAGAGTGAATGGTCGTGGCTGCCCGAAAAGTAGGCATTACTGCATTCGAGCGGATCACGTGAACGCTCTGGCAAAACACCACAAAGGGAATGGGCCCTAGTTGGCCAGTGCCCTGGCGGTGTACCGAATCCAACCTCAAAGTGGTGCCAGAGTGGCAACATTGTTTTCCCTTACTCCTCCGGGAAGGAAGGGAGACAGCGGCTAATTGGATTAAGGTTTCAAAGGCTAACGAGGGCCACACCCGGCTGCGGCCGAGCCCATCGTCACTGCTGTTTCTTGGGCGGCACCTGCTTGGGTTAACCCAGAGATGGCTTGACCTAGGTGCATGGGCGCGTCGGAGTCTGGCTCCGAAACCTGACTGATTACCGAATGAGATGCCGCAGTGTCCTCTCTCCACTGCGGTCGTCGGTTTGGTTTGAAATCAGTCATCCCAACGCTTGTCGTCTGAAATTTTTGGATGTGGCGATCTCTCGGTCTGGATAGCTCATGTATATGAGTGCTGAAAGGTTGAGGATGGCTGCAGCCGGCTCCAGGCGAGAACTCTGTATAGGGTTCTTGCCTGGAGTGACGAGCTGATTGTGGCGGACACTCACAAAATATTGTGGGATCGGTCGTCAGGCTCAGGTGAAATGTCGATTGACAGTAGCCTTTGTAAAATAATGGCCGCCCGGATCTTCAGCAGGTAAATCTAATAAGGTCCAGGAATCGAGTGCCTGGAGCCCTGGCTCCAGATACTCGAGGCCATTAAAATTGAATTGAATTTCATAAATTTCACAAATATGTTTAAGACCCTGTTGGTGAATCTGTTGGGTGAACGGCGAAGACCAGGAGCAGGATGATGGATGTGGTCGGAGGTCGAGTTGTGATGGATGGATTACTAATTCAAATTTTCTTTATTTTACAGGGAGGTGAGAAAAATGGCCGTGTTGCGATAAACTAAGGGGTCGGTGTCTGGCTCCGGAGTCTGGCTCCGAAACCTGACTGATTACCGAATGAGATGCCGTAGTGTCCTGTCTCCACTGCGGTCGTCGGTTTGGTTAAAAATCGGTCATCCAGACGATTGTCGTCTGGAATTTTTGGATGTGGCGATCTCTCGGTCTGGATTGCTTATGTATATGAGTGCTGAAAGGTTGAGGATGGCTGCAGCCGGCTCCAGGCGATAACTCTGTATTGGGTTCTTGCCTGGAGTGATGAGCTGATTGTGGCGGACACTCACAAAATATTGTGAGGTCGGTCGGCAGGCTCAGGTGAAATGTCAATTGAAAGTAGCCTTGTTAAAATAATGGCCGCCCGGATCTTCGGCAGGTGAATCTAATAGAGGCAAGGAATCGAGAGTTTGGAGCCCTGGCTCCACATACTCGAGGCCATTAAAATTAAATTCCATTTATTAAAAAAATTTTACAACTATGTTTCAGGCTTTGTTGGTGCATCTGTTGGGTGAAGGGCGATGACCAGGAGCAGGATGATGGATGTGGTCGGATGTCGAGTTGTCATGGATGGATGCTAATTCAAATTTTCTTTATTTTACAGGGAGGTGAGGGAAATGGCCGTGTTGCGATCAATAAAGCCTAAGTCTACGCCTATCTCTGTGATTAGGAACTGCATGGTAGAGGGGTTAAGATCTGCCGCGAACGGAGGTGGATGAGGGGTTGGGGGCCCACCCTACCCGAAAAACTGCATTCTCCCGAGGAGAGCATGCGGCTCTGCTCTCCCCTGTCTTTTAGTCCGTCAAAACTCGTGGGAACAACATGAAATTAACCAAAACACTCAAAACCTGCTTTGTGCGTTGCGTAAGATGTGACTGGGTGCTACCACGAGTTCTTGACCACAATCCCGCTCGCTCCAGTGCCGGAGCTAGCCCCAAATCCCACTGCCCAACATCTGGAATTGCCTCTGGATTGTTGAGCAGTTCTCCTGTTAAATTGGTTAGGTCCGCAGAAATGTGTTCTTCGAAGAAGGTTAGAACTAGGCTTAGGGCAGGAAGTGAATTCATCTTGTGGCAACACAATTTGAATCACGACACTAAGGTGACTGGCGAAAATTTTCAGGTTACACTGTTACAAATAATCAAACTTTAGCATTTTAAATTTTGTTTGTTTCCCAAATTCTGGGAGACTATACGATAATATAAATTTGCCGTTTTTACCATTTAGGCTATCTAATAGAATATATTTTTTATATATATTAGTAATAACTTTATAGGGTTCAAGACAAAGGGTGCTAACATTAAAAATATGGTTCATGTAATCATGACTCAAAACAGCCGATGGACACAAGATTTCTTGAAAAATGTGCCTCTCTTGAAAGTATGTAAGTTCGGAAGAATGATTTGTAATGCATTAAATAAGCATCAAACCAAAAATATTGATATGTTTAATGTATATGTAGATAGAATTACAAATAAAAATAAAATGGTGAATTTTTGTAACCTAATTAAGAAGAAGATCTTGTAATTATATTATAGGTGTAAACAATTAAGAATAATATAACCTGAAATTAAATTTATAAAGAAACTTTCCAGAATATATTTTTTAAAAATTTTACGGAGAACTCCATCACTATCTCAGCCAATGTTTTAGCAACATTTCGCGGACACTTTTCATATGCATAACGCTGTAAAAATGATAAGTATGGGATTGATCAATCATTGACTTTCAGAGGTATAAAACTTGTATGGTAAATGAGACGATTCCATACTTCAAGTATATTTAAATATAGTATAGCTAAAGTCTAGCTAAAATATAGCTGAAGTATGGATAAAGCATAGATGAAATATAGCTAAGGTATATATGAAGTATAGGATATACTTCATCTATACTTGAGTACGAAGCTAAATTATCGTATATAATATGCATTCATTTCGTGATTTGAATCATTTCTTGAGAAAAATGTGCAACGAATATTGTTCGCGAGTGTAATAAAGAAGCCAGTTAATAAATTCTTTAAGTTTCAACAAAATTTGTTCCATATTTATCTCACGAAATCTACTTCGGAGTTCAAATTTAACCGTTCAGTTTTTCAACTATATGTAGATTCCTTAAAGCAAGAAGATGTATTAAATAAGAAGCTTATTAAGCATAATCTTATTAAGCATCTTATTAAGCTTAACCTCTCATTATTTTCTACATGTGGCTAAGAGATCCAGTAATCTTTGATTCCTAACCATAGCATTATTATTGCATGAACAAATTTGACTAATTTATTATTCAGACAAAAGACATAATGTTATATTTTTAATACTATAAAGAATTTCTTAAGTTTTGCTAAATTTAGAAGTTGCCAAAAATATTTGTTTATGCTGTGAAAATCATGATTCTGCATCTCTAATTTTATGTATATTTCAGGTCTCCAATGTCATCACCAAGAATACAACGCTTATACTTATTTTATATTATCTTTTTATTGTATAAATATAATTAAGCTATACCTACTATAGCTATTCTTTCCCTATACTTTAGGCATACATGAGCTATATTTCTGACATACATGAGCTATACTTTACAGATATACATCCTCTAATCATCAGCTATACTTCAGCTATACTTCAGATATACTTCTAAGATATACTTTAACAATACTCTTACTATACTTCGACTATACGTTGTTATATTTTAGCTATATTTAAGCTATACATCCACTGTACATAATAAAAATAGACATGATGTATGGGATCGTCGCATATACCATACTTTTATTATACTATCTATGGGACGACACCTATACGATTTCGCAGATGTTTTCCTAGATCAATCCCATGCAAAAGTTTTTTACCCGGGGAGCGCAATTCAATATCCTTTTGAAAGGTTGCAGAAATGCTAGAAATTCCTTATAATCCCATGAAATTCCTTTTGAAATATGTACTATGTACTCTTTAAAAATTTCTTGAAATCTGTCGAAATATTTTGGAATCCTATTAGGGAACGTCTGTTAATTACGTAAGGATAGCTTTTTTAATTTTAGACCAACCCCCCTCCCTATTTTAAGAATTCGTAAGATTTTTGTAATCCTTCCCCTCTCTTACCCACAATCCTCAAGTAAGATTCTATATTTTTTGCTCATTGTATTAAGAATATATCTATTATTTTCACTTTGAACGAGATTTTTAAATATTTCAAGGGATTTCAAAATATTTGAAAGATTTCAAGGTATTTTAATAAGGTATTTCAAAGAAATACAAGTATTTTACAAAATGAAAAAATTCCAACGTAGTTTAGCGAGATTTCCAAAGCTTTTTAGGGATTTCTCCTCGATTTCTTCTGGAAATGAGCAAGGATTTCAAGAGATATACGAAAGTATTTTCCCAATTTTGAAGAATGTCAAGAGATTTTAATAGGAATTCGGCCGGGATCTGGCTAAAAACGTCACGGTAAACTGGTCGGATCCCGGCTTTCATACCGGCCGGGATCCGGTCGGGTAACCCGGCCACAGACCGGTTAAAAAATTTTGCTTCAGGCGAGAAATTGGTAACTTGGATTGTCTTTTAAGGCTCATCGTAAAGAATACGGTGAACTTTAAATGTAAAATCAAGTTATCAAATTCTTGCGAGGAAATTAGAGAAGAGTTTCAATCACTAATGCTAGAATCTCTTAGCCATTGTTTTAATTTGGAAACCACGTGGTGATTTGAGGTTAGGAAGAAGGAAAGGAAAAAATGAATACACAACAATATACTTTAATGCAAAATAACAATTATTCGCGCATTAAGTGGGGTTTTCAAAGTGATTACTGAAATAAGTTTGATTTTAATACCGGGCTTTATTTGTTAACTTCGAGGAGACGACGCGAATTGAGTGCAAGGTGCATTCTCGTAAGAGGTAAGAAACTGAAACTTGCAAGTGTCTACGTTGACGTCAGGTGCAAAGTGTCCTGACCAGTACCGGGTCGGCTCCCGACCATGAAATATAACCGGGGTTGGCCCGGTCGGGATCCGACCAGAAACCTTGTTGTAGTAGGGCCAACCGGGGCAATTTCTGCACGCGTTCTAAGAGGTTTAAAGGTATTCCAAAAGATTTGCAAAGATTACAAAGGATTTTCAAGGATTTTAATGGATTTTAAGATATTTAAGGGGGTTTCTAAACCAAAAAAAGCCTTTCGCGATTAGTGGACGCTTCCTTAAATTCCTTGGGTCTTAAAAAAAACGATAAGCTTTCTTTTGAAATATTATGAAATCCTATGAAAACCTCTTGAAATTTCGTGGAATGCTTAAAAGTCCCCTAAAATCCTAGGTTACCCTTGAATCATTTAAAATCCCATGATATCAGTGAAATCACGTGATAGCCCTAGGAATTCCTTAAAATCCCATGAAAACCCTTTTGGAATATTAAATGAGATTTTTGAAAAGCCATTGAAATTCCTTAGCATTTTTTAAAATTTCCTGGAATCCTCGTGAAATATTTTGAGAATCCGGGAAGACCCGTAAAATTATTGGGAATTTTTAAAATAACGTAAAATCAAATTCTTGGAATCTTGTGTATGCTCAAAACTAGAATGATAGACTACCCGTATGTTACAGTTATAAATTTTATTATTGTTACTAAGTAAAAGCAGAAGTCACTCGAGCTGATCATGTTTAGAACCTTCCTACTTGTAACGTATAAGTCCCCAATTCTGCTTATATATTTAATAATAATTATATCAATTAAAATACGTAGTAACTACTTTAAAACGTAATACAGTGGAACGTAGCTTATACGTTCACAAAAAATATTTCTGCTAAACTGACCGAATTTAAGTGAGCATAAACACGCCCTTCAAATTATGCTGTTCTAAATTCTCTTAAAAATAGGTCGCTCGTAAGTTTGAGCGCGCCCAGGGCACTCGACTGTTGGTTTTCGCGCTCGATAATATATTCATCTCGCGCTTCGCGCTCGATGCTGTATTTGCCTCACGCTAGGCGCTCGGTCTTTGTATTTCCCCCACATTTGTGCACATACCTTTTAAAATTAAAGGTCAAATCATCGACAACTATAATTTGGTGATTGTGAATTCTCTTTTGTTAAACTTCCTTCGGCCTTAACGAATACATTCTCATCACGGACCTCGTGCTTCGCACTCGATTTTGTCCAAAATGCGAAATTTTCTATATTATATGATCAACTTTTGTCTATTAATCTTTTTTCGTACCTTGCGTCGTTTTTCCAAAAAAAATTCCATTGTCTATGTTATTTTTCACGATTGAAACAAACATTACGCATCTCATCAAAAATTGATAATTAAAAAATTTGCAGCTCTTTTCTGAACGAACACCTTTTTTCTATCAACTTTTTTCGTGGTTTGAGTCGTTTGTCCAAAAATTTAATTAATTTTATTCTCAAATCAGTTTTTTTTACAAATGAAACAAAAACTACGCGTCCCATAAAAAAGTGATTCATAACAAATTTGTAGATCTTTTTTGATTTCACAGTTCTTGTCCATTCGTCTTTTTTCGTATCTTGTATAGTTTGACCGCAAAATGGAATTTTTGATTTTTCATTATTTTTTTGTGCGAAAAAAATTTGAATTTTCGGTTTTTCAACAAAATTAAAAAAAGTCTTATAACAATATTTTAGGGTGTTAATAAAAAAACATTTTAAATTTCTTGACTCTTTTCATATCGTGCGTTGTTTGGCTTAAAATGTTCATTTTCGTTTCTTTTTTGGAATTTTGTAAATGCTATAAAACCAGTAATTTTTGTTTTGTCAAAAAAAGTTATTGAGAAAAATTGTTTGTATTTTTGAGTACTAAGAATATCCGTGCATAGAATGTTCAAATTTAAAAAAAAATCGTCTAAAAAATTTTGAAAAAGTGCTTCATTTTTGAATTTTCATCTAAAATGGCTGGCTAACAAACTTGACCTTAATTTTAGGACACTTGAAAAGTATATCAAGGTCCAATCGAATCTGTCAATTCTTACAAAAGTTATAGTGCTAACAATATAAAAATCTATACATACACACATACACGCATAAAGAGAGACACATTCGCGAAAACCTGTTTTTTGGATTCAGAATTTCTCAAAACGTGAAAATTTGACAAAATCGGAGGGGGTCAAATTTTACACAAATCTACCTTCTCTGGTGAGAATGTAAAAATAATAATAAATGATTAATATTTGGCATGCATATTCCTTAAGGTATAAGAAGTTATTAAAAAATAACGTTGAGCCAGGGTGAAGGGTGAAAACAACCTCAAATTCTGGAAAACACCCCCACAAAATGGTTTTTGAGGATTATTTCGGAAAGGGTGCATCGGTGAAAAATGAATTTTTGCAGACAACTTGTACATGAAATATGCATAAGATAAATTACGGTATTCACGTTTCCTTTGGCGGTCATATTTTCCGAGATATTCACCCTGGGAGTAGGGCGAATTGTACCGCGCGAGTCGCACGCTTCGTTCGTAGCTCATATCTCGAAATGGGGTCGTTTCTGGATAAAAGTGCACGTTACGCAAATTATGCAGAATTTTTCGCTTATTATAATTTAAGTTTGATGCATTATTATCGAAAAACGTTCTCATTTGGAGATATGAGCTACGACAGGAGCGTGAGACCCACGCTGTCAATCTCACCTCCTACTCCCAGGGTGGATAACTCGGAAAGTATGGCCGACAAAGAAAAAGTGAATACCATAGGTTTTATGTTTATTTTATGCACAAGTTGTCTGCAAAAATTCATTTTTCACTGATGAACCCTTTTCGTAATATTCCTCAAAAACCACTTTTTGGGGGTGTTTTCCACGATTTAAGGGTGTTTTCACCCTTTACCCCGGTTCAAAATGATGTTTTATTAGCTTCTTATGCCTTAAGGAGTATGCATGCCAAATATTAATCTTTTTTTTTTAAGTTTATAAATGTTAAAAACTTTTGGTCCGCCATTTTTAATTTGTTTCCCTCAAATTCATAATCAGCAACCCCGATATGTACATATACAGTGTTTTTGTTGCGCTAGGACTTAATTTATTCAAGTTATTCATGTTTTTGATTTTAACGTCGAACGTGACCCAGGGATTATTTCAAATAAAAATAATGAAATAATAATAAAATTTCAAATAATGCCATTAATCTTCGAACTTGAAGACGATCATTTTCCCTGAGTTTGAGTTTCTCATTACAAATGACCGCAGACAAAAAATTGAGATTGCCGATACTTCAGACTAAACTTCATTCTACTTTACGACGTGCGACCTGGATGTTAAAAAAGGGGTTGAATAGGGGGGTAAGGGTGCCAGAGCAACTCTTGTCTTCTGCTCTCGTATCCGGTGGACCGGTGGAGATACAATTTACAGACTATGAAACTGCAGTCTGCGTCAGAGTCGCTAGATAAAAATCCTAAACCTGTCGCCTATGCACTTTCAAGATATTTTTTTTGTTTCTTTGTTTGATGTTTACAGCCTCAACAGTTCCTGCCAATGGAACTCACGTCGAGAAATAAAGCCATGGAATAAAGCAAGCCGGCCGTTGCTCGTAAGCTTCTCTCTTTACGAGACACGGATGACTCGGCTTGGCCAACCGCAGACGCAAACTCAAATCTCTCCTCTCTCTTTTTTCTTTCTCTCTACTCTCATCAGCCTTCTTTATCCGCTCGTTTTGTCATTTTTCGTTGAGTTTCTACCTACCATTTGCAAGAGAAAATCAAAATTAAAGCATCAGCTCTCAAACGCAACAAAATTACAAACCACTATATCTATGTCCCAAAAACCAAGTTCCATTTGTCACGAAATTCATTTCCCCTAAGACTACTAATCCCTGGCTGAACTTTGAAAAGATCAATTTGTAATGCAATAATATAATCTAAAATACAACTATAAAATTACGTATAATTAAGAAAAAACAGTGAAAAAACGACTATAATATCTCTGGTTAAGTATCGTGTATAATGTGATGAAATTAAATACGTCATAATATCAAATAATGCCACTCGACATAGCAGACCTTCATTGAAATACTTACTTTCCTCTGGAGAGTAACAAAGTTACGACTTGTTGAAACCAAATACTTTAACGCAGTGCCTTCGCCTACGAGGGAACCACAGACTACAGTTAAGTGCCAAAGAGCATAAATAATCGTCGAATGCCGTACGAACATAATAGATCATAAATAATATACTGGTCTCAACTTATAGACACTAAGAAAAAACATATACGAGGTTCAAATGTGCCCTTCAATTCTCTTCCTTGTCGCCTAAAAATATCTAAAGTATCTTTAAAAAGTCAGACATAAACAAAGGTTCTTCCTACACAAAAACAACCACTATTCAAAAAGCAAGAGAGCTTGCGTATATTGTCATTTAATATGCTGCCATTCATCGCAAAAATACTGAATTGCACAGTCGCTTTACAATATGATCCATCAGCTTAAATTTCATATATATTTTATATTTGTATTGTTACATTTTTTTAATTCAAGGAAAATTCTGTAACCCTTAAAAATTTCAAAAATTGAAAAACAGGATTATATAATTTATTTATTTTTAATCTCAATCATGCCTTCTTATCAGTTTCATTTCAAGTTAAAAAAATTAAAAATTTTACAGAATCTTCCTTCTCAAATCTGATTTCACATTTATATATTTTCTTCGTCAGAATACGAAACACATTAACATATTTATTGTATAACCTTCTCGTAAGAAACATACTTATTACACATTCATTTCTTAATTCCTCGCTCTTTTCCTAAGTAGACACTTTGTCCTTTTTGGCAAACAATCAAAGCACCCGGTTTTGCATCATTATAACACTAAAATTACAAAATGTCCATCTAAAAGAATTTTGTACAACAAAGTACAAATTGCCATTAAATGGACAGAAGGCATTTCGTATAATACTCAGAAAGTGAAGATTTGATGAAAACATTTTAGTTTCATGAAGAAAGCTTGACAATAATAGAAACAAAGAACTTTGAGTCAAATTTAACTTGCCTTAAATAAAAGTTTCCCTATAATACCAACATTCAGTAGAAATTCAAACCATATAAAATTTAATCCAGCATTTAAACGTAATTCTAATCAAACATTTATTTGCAATGCTGATAATAAATTATGGTCAACTAAACTTCTATATCTAACGCAAATAAATTGTTTATAACAAATAAAATTTATATTCCCTCAAATAAATGATATCTTAAATGACAATAACACCGACAGTATTAAATGAGTTTTTATAATTCTTGTCCTGAGGCAAAGATATACTTGAAAATTTTCATTAGCAAAAGAAATAATACAAAATGATGCAGGTGAAACTTTTCGCGCCCCATGAAAATATCAAGGTTCCGATACAGTGGCGACCATTGGAGGGGGAAACATGTGTCAAC
This sequence comes from Andricus grossulariae, assembly GCA_011634705.1. Lineage (NCBI taxonomy): Eukaryota > Metazoa > Arthropoda > Insecta > Hymenoptera > Cynipidae > Andricus > Andricus grossulariae. The sequence continues at coordinate 202,694,906 of JAABKJ010007545.1, forward strand.
TCTCCCTAGAGGATCTCTAGGTGCAATAACGGTGTTCTTACATCTTCAGAAGTCACTTGTTTTTCATTTTTTATTCAAGAAGTTATGTACAAAACAAAACAAAAATAAGTGACTTCTAAAAATGCAAGGACACCGTCATTGCACCCAACCGCCCAATTAGAAAAATTTAAGTAAAATCTTAAGATTAATTGATCCTTATTTTTGTTTTCTTAGACCTTTTTTGTTAGTATTATTTAAAGTTTCTTTTAGATTGTTGTCAAGCCATAGAGAACTGCGATACGTTGAAAGACAGCCGATAATCTCTGTTTCAGAGACGGATCAGTTACGTGTCTCGTCAAGATCCTGACACCGCCTACCAGGACCGGAAGTAACGGCGCCAGTCGCTCATCCTGTAAAAAATTGGTCCCTTTTTGAATGATCTGTAATCTGTAATCGATGAGGATTCTAGTTTTGCGGAAGTGTGACACCCTTTTCAATGTCTAAATTAAATTGTTGAATTATGTTTCATTTTCTCTATATTTATCAAGCTAATATCATACATAAGTTTCTAAAAGATTCTATTTTTTCAATTTTCATTAAGAAATTTTCTCAAGCGTGCAAAATAGTTCACGGAGAAAATGTTGTCAGTGACGGGTACAATAAATTCGGTAAAACTCGGACTAAGTGACATTTTTATCAATTCTAACAGAAAAAAATATGAAAATCTATGTATTAATGTGCAGCATTCAATCTTTTACGAAAATCCAGTAACGAATATGATTTGGTTTGTAGAATTTAACGAATGGATTGTGGAAATTACTAAAAAGTCATTCAGTCCGACTTTTACAGAAGTTATTGTAAATGTTAATGAATAAATTTTCTCCGTTCATCAAAAATATTTTGACAGAAGAAAAAGAACGGTTTAAGGCCAAAATTGAATCTGTACAACATTGAAAAACCTTCTTAATAAAGAGGATTAATATTAATAAAAAAAAATATTGACATAAAAATGATCAAATTTAACGAATTATTTGATTGATTCTGACGAAACTGAAGGTTCGACATATTCCACTATTTCTTATCATAAAAAAGACGCTAAATCATCATTCATCTCCTTTCCTTTCGCCGTTACCCTCATCATTCCTCTACTCTATTCTTTGCCATTCCACTCTCTTCCGTCCTTCATAATTTCTCTTCTCTTTCCCCTTTCGTCAAATCGATTTCCCTTTCTCTCACCTCTCCCATTTCCTTACACTTACCTTACACTATACCCCTTCCCATCCTCACTTCCAATACTGAATTGCCGCCCCTCCCATTCCTTGTCACACATCTCACCCCTGTCACACATCTCACCCCTTTCACTTCCACTTATTCCTCGTCTTTCCTTTTTCCATCAAATCTTACTACTCTTTACTTTTCATTTCACCTCGCACCATTTTATGTCAACCTTCATCTTCCGAAAACCCTACACTTTTCCATTCTCGCTTCCTATGTTGAGTTCCTACCCCTTCCCGTTTCACGCACTTCCACTCCTCTCATCTGACCCCTTTCGCTTCCTTTACCCTGCTACTCCCAAACCCCTTTTCCCGTTCCCTCGCCCCTCTTTTTCCTCTTCTCCTTCCAATCTTCATTCTCTCCACCTTTCATTTCGTCTTGAACCTCTTCTCATCACCCCTTTCCTTCCAAAACCGCTATTCATTCCCATCCCTACTTCTCACTTCTCCTATAAGAATCTTACCTTCCTACCTCCTTCCATTCCTATGCCCTGTCACTCATTTCACCCTTTCACCTCCTCTCGGTCTGTCCTTCACCCCTCACATTTCCCTTCTCCTTCTAATCAACATTTCCTGCAGCTGATATTTCGCCTCTCACAAACTTCTCTTATCCTTTCCCTTTCTATAACCCTACATCTTCCAATCATCACAATCCTTGCTACCTTCCCACCCCTTTGCATTCTCATCATCTATTCCCATACTTCCTTTAGACCCCAACCCTTTCCAACATGTTCCCATTCACATCTTTCATTCTTATGCCACCTACCCAGCCCATCGGTTTCCCACGCCCTGCCTCTCACCCTTTTATTTCCCCAAGACCCTCACACTTCATATTATCAAACCGATTTGTCTTTTTCTCACACCTACCCTTTTCCATCTAATTCCAATCTATATCCCCGGCAACTTTCATTTCGTTTCTCGTACGTTTCCGTCTCCCTTCTCCTCTCAAAAATTCTACCCTTTTTCATTATTACTCCGCATACTTATTTCCCATCTCCTTACTTCAAATCTTCCCTGCCAATTCCCTTATATTAATCAAATCCCTTTTCCTTCCACTCAGCCTTTATCACACACTTTGTCCTTTGTCACACCGATTTCCATTGCCCTTACTACTCTCTTCTCTTTCCAATCAGCATTTCCTTCACTTTTTTAATTCGTATTCTACCACTTTCTGCCATCTTTTTCCTTCCAAAAACCCTACACCTTTCTATCCACACTTCCCTCACAGCTTTCGCAACCCATCCTATTCCCATACTATCTTTAATCCCTAAAACTTTTCAACCTTAACTCATTCCCATCATCCCTTCCCCTACTGCCTCCACACATCCTCCCATTTTCACATCCTTCTACTCATCCCATATCACCCGTTTCGCTTCCATCACCCTGCCTCTCATCAAACCCCATTATCTTTCTCGTAACACTGCTCCTGCTCTTTCCACCCCTCCCTTTTCTTTTCTTTCCTCGTCCTGCCCCTCTTGAAACCACTTCCCATCATATTTTTCGCTCGTTCCTCCGCACCAGATTCCACCACCCCTCCCTCTCTCTAAAAACCCCTAGCAACGGTTGCTACATGGTTATTATTATAAACAAATACAAGTATTTTCTAGTTCTTAATATTTTTCCTTGACTGCTGTATAAATCATAAATATTCGTACAGAATTTAAGCTAAAATACTTTGAATATTATGAGCGACCTGGTAGGGGGGGGGGGGTCGTAAGCCTGGACGAGTATATAAGAGCTACAAAATCCTAAGAACTAAATAGATATTTTTCATGAGTAAGATCGAAAATTATCTAAAAATGAATCCTTAAATCCTAATATTAAACATATTTTAAACAGACAATATTTTCACTCACTGATAAAGCCAAGATCCAATCAAACGTGGCATTCAACGTCTCCGCCCAGGCCTTTCGATGAGCTTCACTATCTTTATTAATGACACTCCTCTTTTGAAAATCGAATTCAAACACCTGACTAAAAATATACTGATTTGCAGAAAGCATTTTCTCTTCATCATCTTCCAGGAAGGGATTAGTCCTAAATCCTCTCTTACTCCTCTTATAATCCTCCAAAAGAGCTTCCACATTATCAGGAGCTCTCGTCTCTAATTTTTCAACAATTTGTTCCTTCTTCATTATACAGTTATTATTCAAAGAAGCCCCCCTCATTTCCAAAGACCTCAGCTCGATCGCTGATCTGGATCGAAAAGAGATTCTGAAAGGAGATCTACAAGTTTTCTCATCAGAATCAGTAGAAACAAACTTCAAATTACTTATTCGAGAAAGGAGACAGAGATCACTTTTTCTCCTTTCTAGATGATGTTTAACAGGAATTTCCAATTCCTCGATCTCTTCTAATTCTTCTCCTTCTTGATTATTCCATTTCCTCTTCTCTATTGTACTTTTAGGTCTCAATACGATTTTACTGGAACGTTGATTCGCACCTAAAGGTTGATCCTCACTACAAGAAATATTAAGAGGTTCAGGTGTGAAAGGATATTTTGAATCAATGCAACCTTCACTGGAAGTACATGCTGATCTATCAGGGTAAACAATCCTATCATTATTTGAACCTAATCTCGAAGCAGGTCTCGAATCATCAGTCTCAGGTTCAGATTCAGGTCCAGAATCGGTAGAATACTCAACAGCGAGATCTGACAATCTGAACGGTCTTTCATCCCTTTCTTTATCAATCTCAAGACCCAATTCTTCCAAACCACTTTCGTCATCAATATTTGGATTATAAGCCTCATCATCCTGTTCATCATCATCTTCAATCGCAAATCCAGAATTTTCAGGAGTTCTTTCTTCTCTAAGATTCTCATCTGTAATTTCTGCGTATTCATCAGGTTGAGCGACGAGCAGGAAAACTTTCCTTTTAGAAAATCTATCAATCATTGTGTACCTCCCATCTTTATCCATTACAATTTCAGAATAGGTTTCACAGAGTTCATCAAATGCAGCTCGTAGGTGTCGCAGATATTTTATTAGGTCTGAATACTTCTTGTTTTGGTCCTTGCAATCTTTTCCCATGAGGCTTTTAACTTCTTCAAGATCAACTCCAGTTCGTTCAACTTCTTGAAGAGATAATTCGAAGAGCGTCATAATCTTGATCATCCATGAGGCTCCGGCTTGGCGATAGAGGTTAGCAGGCTTCTCAAGTTTTGCAACCTTTTCGACTAGAAACTTGAGACTTGGTCGCGCATCAAACTTTAGGGCTGCTGAGTAGGAAAGGTCTAAGGCAGCAAGGAATGTGTCTATGTGATGGGGCTTCAGTTGTGATAGGTTTCCTGATGCTGGTAGCTTTGATGATGAGGTCGTCGGACTCAGGATCACGTGAGAAATACTGAAAAGAATGAAGAATAAAAGAAAGTGCTTTTCTGAAACATATATGATCTAACAAAATTACAATTTCGATATTTGATGTTCCAAAATTGACATTTGATTAATTTGTTGCTTATAGTAATTTCACAAAAGTCCAATTCTTACACACAAAATAGAGTCATTACCATAAATCAATTGAGATCGATTAAGGACTTAAATTTCAGATGATATTTCAATTTCATTTTAATTGGAAGTATTTAAAACTGAATTGAAAAGCGAACCATTTAAAGTGGAAGAATAAAATTATAAATTGAAAAGCATTTAAAATAAAAATATTAAAATTTGATCAATTTTAAACAAAATCACTTTGAAATTAGAAGCATTATAATTCGAAAATTTTGAATATGAGGGCCTCGAAAATTCGACAGTATTCTCAAATAAAATATTTAAAATTGATTAATTCACAAGTGAAATTTCTTCGAAATTAAACTTTTGTCATGAAAACGCTGAAAATGATGTTCTAAATATTTTGTAGGTTCAAAAATGTGCATGCAATAATTAGAAATAGAAATCCTTAGAAATTAAAAAATATTTCACTTAAAATTGTTAAAAATGTACTTATATTAGACCGAAAATTTTCAATTACCAGAGTTTAAGATTCGAATTGTCTACAATTGCAGAAATTTCCGTAAGACTAACCCCATTTTCAGCTTATTCAGGGCTAACGTTACGGAAAATTTCGTAATTCTAGTCAGTGCCTCTAAAATTGAACAATTTTGTATTCTCTGAACGTGAATACTTCTGGATTGTACCATTCTTTCATTTGAAATTGAAAGCCATAATAGATAAATATTTAGACATTGAAAACTTTCTCAAAACGAATACTTTGAAATGCAAATATTAAACATTGTAGGAGAATTTTATCTTGGATCCACTTAAAATGACAAAATTGCATATATTTAAATTCTCAATAAACAGTTATACAACTTGCAAAGTTTCATGATTTTCAATTTAAGCTGTTTATTATTTTAGATATCAAATTGAAAGCTTCGATGACAATTACGCATTTTTTGGTTTGAAGCAGAAAACAGTTTTAAAAACTAAATCGAAGATTCGCTGGCAGGAATATAAACGTTTGCAAAATTAATTTATATAATTACAGCATGAAAATTTGATCTACTGGTAGAAGAAGCATTATTCAATCAAGTGATTATAAAAATTAAACTTAATCCAAGTCCACAATAGATTACACGTAGAAACTAGCTGAGGGTTCACTATGGATAAAATATAAATATAATATAAATATAATATAAATTATTATAATAATTATTATTATACTAACTTATATTTCATGAATGGTAATTAAATAATAATCTTTCATGTCAGCTCCGGAGAGCATCTTATTTGATTTGCTGAAGATTTTCTCCGATCCTAGTTATCAACCTTTCCAACTTTGTCGAGTTTACGAAGAATTACGTAGCAATTGGTGGCAGCGGTGGGATGTGCTGTGCCGTGAACTTAGAATTCATACGAGGTGGTACAAATTATTTAAATGAATGGTATTCAAGCCTGGAAAAGGCTCATCAAAAGTGAAGGATGTCCTCGGATATATTTTCAGCCACCTACTAAAAGGAAAAATGTTCCTCAAGGGATGGAAAAATTGGATGCCTTCCTGAAACAAAGAGAACAAAAAAAAAATTTAAAAAAATTTATTAATAGAAAACAGGAAAGTCAAAGGATGTCTCTTATAACTGAGTCAGGAAATATAGATCTGATTTTTCACAGTAGTGAAATAATTGAATACCTTTGTGCAGAAATTATTTATAAGGATCGTTGGAAAATTTACATACCTACTTCCGTTGGAATTGTGAAATTTATTAAATACGTAAATGACAGTTCAGAAAGTTATGTTGAGGACTCATTTTCTGGTTACGGAAACGAGGGACCGGCCCGGGAAGGGTTGTGGCAATGTGGGACCGGCCCACAAGAGGGTTACGGAAACGAGGGATCAGGATCTTGGACTCGTCAGGACTCTGCAAACAGGACAAATTGCCTTATCAATACTTTATTGGAATTTCAAGGACAGAATACAGAGCAGGTTCCAGGAGTGGTGACAATGTGCTTAACAAAGAATTCTCTCAGTTTTCCTAAAAATAATAGAAGCGTGAGAGAGAATTAAGTGAGTGAATATTTTTATACTACTTGTTGAAAGGTCAACAAACTGTAAGTAGAAAACAGATCACTATAATATTATTTTACCGAGTTTTGAATATCAAAATTGAAATTTTGAGTTAATGTGGAATTTTGAATTTATATTATTGAGTGTCTTGAAATAAATTTAGATATTTAGTAATCTCATAATTACATTCAATTCGAAGCAAACTAGTGACATATACGCTTGTTTGAATAGTTGAGAATTTAGTAACTGAAAACAAAGGGCCAGTTGTAAACATCGATGAAACAAATGTGTATAACTTGAGCTCAGGAGATACGCCTGACGGAATGCCAGATAGTCGAGAAGTTCCTTCCACCTCCGGCAGTTTTTCAGACCCAGAAAATTTACCATCTGAAATTCAAAGTTCAAATGTAGATACGGAAATACAAAATAATTCCCTCTAGCTCTATTCTCGCCCTCCTAGTACAGCTTTTTCTAGTATGACGGGCCCAATTAAAATTTCCAAAATAGTACAAGATATTATCCCTTCATTTGATGGAAGGAATATGTTTATAACAATGTGTGTAGAGCATTATCGAGTTTCAGCTGCAATGATGAGTCCTCAGGAAACTCCGTATTCAACTATGTTAATTAAGACAAAAATAACGGGAAAGGCTCGTGTTCATGTTTAGGATCGCGTGGGACTAACCTTGGAAGAAATTTTAAAAACACTGAAACAGATTTATTCGCCTCAAGAGGATGCGAGTCAGTTGTTGCAGGATTTAACGAATGTTAAAAGAATGCCCAAGGAGTCCATGCCTGAATATGGGGTGCGAGTCGACTAAATTTTAGATAAATTAACTAATCATGTTATGGAAAGTAAACCAAATGATAAGGCTTTAGCGATTTGCGAGGCTTATCGGATAACAAGTGTAGGGAACTTCTTGCGCAGACTGGACAAAGATATCTATTCTTAAATTCGAGGAAAGGAAATAAGTACCTTGGAAAAAACGATAGCACTGCCAAATCAGGCGGATCTCCAATGGAAAAGTTGGAAAAGGATTCATGATCCAGTTCAGGAAAAATGCGAAATCTTCCTCTAAAGAGGAAAGTTGCGCACATCCAAGATAAAAGAATTTGGAAAACCAGAAATTATTGCGAGCGTGAATGTTTACAATGTTATAATTGTAAGGGATATGGGCACGTTAAGCGATTTTGCCCACAATTCGCAAATAATTTTAAAGATGAAGAGCAAAAGAGGAGTGCCTATTGTTATTTGGATAATCGCAATTTGGAAGACTGTAGGCCCAGAGAAAAACACGATAAAGAAAGAGAGTCATTTGAGAGGAGACGCGAAAATAATTCAAACTGGAAGCGGGATCGCCCAGGCGAAGGTTCGGCAATCCAGAAACAGAATTAGGTTCAAACCGGGTCGTCCTTCAACCTAAATCAAACGAAGATGTAAGTTTGATGCATATGATTGTTTCGGAAAATATATTTTTTTGAATAAAGCAACCTTGTTAGTAGACACGGGGTCTAGTGTAAATTCAATTAAAGAAAGGGTTTTTGATCCGCGAGTAGAGATACACAGAAGGCGAGTATATAACTTAATATGTATGGGTCTAGAAATGATTAATACCCTGTAAGAGGTAAAAGTAAAAATTAAGGGGATAGAAACGCCTTTTCAAGCTGTCTCACAAATTTAGTAAGAAACAAAATTAGTAGCAAATAGCTCAAGAATTGCAAAAATATTTATGATTAATAGCAATAATGAAAATGTTCATTTAAGAATACCGGCTACCGAACTGGATGAATATGGACCGCCCGAGGTACATTGTCGTTCAGTTTCACACAAAAGGGATAAAAAATGTAAAAGAAGGAAGCAAGCCAAAAGTTATCAGAAATTCGAAAGGTTATAAAGGCGGATGATTTAAATGAAGAAGGGAAAGCAAGTTTATTTTCGATATTTTTAAAATTTTCTTAGCAATTTAAATTACCTGGGGATAAATTAGGTGCTACCAATGTTTTGAGGCATAAAATTTTAACAACAGACGATGAATCGGTTTATGTGAAACAATATCGCTATCCTCATGTTCATAAGGATGAGATCAGGAGACAGACGGATGAATTACTCCCTTCTAGAATAGTTGGGCCGTCTGTTTCATCTTCCAATTGAAAATTGTGGATTGTACCCAAAAGGGCTGATGCTCAAGGAAATAAAAAATGGATGATGGTGATTGATTATCCTTCCTTAAATGCGAAAACAATTTCGGATGCTTACCCACTTTCCAATATCAGTGATATTTTGGATCAGCTTGGAGGAAGTAAATATTTTTCTGTAATGGACCTTGCTTCTTGGTTTCATCAGATTCCTATGGATCCGGGATCTCAAGAGAAAACTGCTTCTTCCACTTCTTATGGTCAGTTGGAATTCGCTCGTATGCTTTTTAAATTGAAAAATGCTTTGGCAACTTTTCAAAGAGTCATAGATCAAGTTCTCACTGGTCTTCAGGCAATTGAACACTTTCTTTATATGGACGACATTGTTGTCTATGCGTCTGATTTGAAATATCACTCGAGAAGGAGTGAAACTGGATCCCAGGAAGATAGAAGTGGTAAAATTCTTTCCGGTACCTAAAACAAGTAAAAATATTGAACAATTTTCAGGGTTAGTCGGATATTATAGGCCAACGTCACAGTACCCTTCATTATAACAACTGATACATCATATTATGTCTTAGGAACAGTTTTGAGTCAGGGAAAAATAGGACGAGATCTTCCAATATCTTTTGCGTCACGAGTCTTGTTACATGCTGAGTTGAATTACCCAACAGTCGAGACGGAATTATTAGGAATAGTCTTTGGTGTTAGAAAGTTTCGACCTCATATTTATGGACGCAAATTTACCTTAATCACTGATCATTGACCTTTGGTATGGCTCTATAAATTGAAAGATTCAAACTCAAGACTTTCAAGATGGCGTGTCGTGCTTTTCAAGTATGAGTACGAAAACATTGATAAACCCGGAAAAAAATAAGGAGAAGTAATCAAGGTAAATTTATGCATTAATTAATTTTCGCAAATAGAAACAAAAAGTCCAAAAAATAATTTTTTTGTAATTGCACAAATTTATTAGAGGATGAACATTCCTTAGTCCCCTTTTTCAATTTTACAAACTTTCAGCTTGATATCCTCATTTCGTGTTGAATGGGAATGATGAAAAAATATCGGTGAAGTAGGAATCGGATAAGTATCGAATGCCCTTAATGCAGATATTATATTATAAGTATGTTTATAAAAACTTAATGTTACTATGAAAAGAACTTCGTGATGTAAATATTCTTGATTTAACGATTGGGAAATAACAATTTGGAATTTGCAAGGAAAAACCTTATTTCCATGACTTCTTTCAGGCCATTTATTCAGAATTTTGTGCAAAAAAATGACGTTTCGGAATCAGACCGATTCCCTAATCACATTGTCGTGGAATCCTCCTGAATATAAGGGAGAGGCTTCGTCGAGTGTTTCTGAGTGGAGTGAACCCCGAAAATAGAGTCGGGGTCAATGATGATTTTGCCCGGATGAATGCAAGCAATGGTGATTTTGCTTGAACAAGTAATGACGATTTTACTTGGGGACACAATGACGATTTTGTCTCGGAAAAGGAGATGATGGATTTGCCATCCCGCCACAGGTCACTCAGGAACAAGATCCATGACAGGACTGCATTGTTCCTTGGTCATCCGCTGGGTCAGACAATTAGGGACCCCGAATGTAAGGAGGGAAGCAGTAACCAATCTAGCTGCCGAATGTGAGGATTGGGATCCTTTGGCCTTCAATGCATTAAGAAGATGTTAAGGAAATTTGCAGGATTGGAGGGTGCGATGTCGGGTGCCGTTAAGTCGGTTTCCGAGCCTCTTCATACCAATTCTGGTCTAGTCAACGAGCATGTGCCCGAAAAACTACCGAAGAGCCTTATCTCGGAGAATGTGCGGGACGTAGGGCCAAGGATTCGTCTAGATAAATTGCATGATAGTGAAGGGTGATCTCAAACTCAGAAATTTTTTTTGAAAAAATGGGTAAGTTAACCCATGTTGAATTCGATCCAGTAGTAAAAAATCAAAATTGAATTTTTTATACGAAGGATAAAGTAATAATGGGCAAGGGTCCAATTGCTTATTTTGTTTCTTCTGACGGCTTGTTAGAATCAGAAAATAATGATGAGTTAATTAGAAATCAGTTATTTGATGTAAATAAATTTAAAGATGAATATTAAAAATTGGGTGATGTCGTGGTATATTTGAGAAAAGATCGATACATTTTCAGTTTGGTTGTTGAGGATGAAAAGGATGATAAGATCTTCCTAAACCATTGTGTAGCGCTATTTTGGCACTAAAGGATGCCATGAAAAATTTGAACACTAAGGTGATCAAAATTTCTGATAAGGGCCACAATTTGAATTTTATAACTTGACTCTCAATTGAGCAAATATTTAAGCAGCATTTTGGAAATTCTGGTGTTCACGTGGATAATATTAGGTACTTAGGAAAGGTATGCGAATTCCAATGGTAATAATCGATATACCAAAGGAATCATTTAGGAAAAATTAAATTGATCTCGTCAGGCCGCTTCCAGTAAGGCTCTGAGGAAATCAGTACATTTGAAAGATTTAATGTGTGTTCTTTAAATACTCTGATGCAATTCCTTCAAAAATGACTGATTTTGTGACTATGGTCAAAGCATTAGCTGAGAATTTTATCTCGAGGTACGGCTGTCCTTGAATAATTCAGTCTGATCAGGGAACAAATTTAACAAGCCAGGTAATTTAAAATTTTTGTAAAATATTTAAAATGAAGGAAATCCAATCAGTAGTTTACCATCCGCAGAGTCTAGGATCTTGAAAGCGTAGTCATCACATTCTGATCGAATATCTGCGCCATTTCGAAGGTCCTCATAACTGGAATGAATGGCTCCGATTTGCCGTCTTCTCTTATAACACCGCTGTCCATGATAGTACGGGTTTTACTCCGTATACTTTGATATTTTGTAGGGAAGCCGTATTTTTCACAAGTTTTGATAGATGGCCTCCTAAAGGAAAGTATGTTGATCATCTGCGCGAACTTTATCTGAAACTAGATAATAATATTTATTAATAATATTCAATCTAGGGCAAATGAGAGACTTCAAAATGCCAAGGAAAGATCAAAAAGACATTATGATTTAAAAGCGAATCCTAAACATTTTAAGGTGGAAGCTCTTGTCTATTTAAAAAAAGTAAATAGACGTGATAAAAAATTAAATCCATTATTTGATGGTCCATTCGTGATAGAAAATTTATTGGGAACCCGGAATGCTCAAATTAGAATAGGACCCAATAAGTAAAAAATTGTCCACTGGGATGAATTGAAATTAGCGGTACACCCTGTAGATAAGTAATTTAAGAGGTTTTGGAATAAGAGAAAGATTTAATTTTCTTCATTCTAAAAGGGGGAAGTGAATGGAATGAGGTGATGGAGGGATTGCAGGAAACGATTATGGGGGTTTTGTGGGTTTCCTGTAGGTTCGTACGGCATAAGCCGGGATTGTAAAACAGCGTGAGGTCCACGCACCAAAAGAAAGATAAAATGTGCCTTTCGCAAACGTCAAGCCAAGTGTGAAAAAATTGATTATCTGGTAAAAGCCTAAAGTTGTGTGAAGTAATTTTAGTTATTGAACTCTTATAAGTCAGGAAAGTTATGAGATTTAACTATTCTCTATATACAAATTTTCGTGAATTTGTTAAAATATTAAGATAAATGATTGATTAATTTGGGAAATTATTAAATAAATATACCTTAATTGCCTAAATTGTAGGGGCAATATTCGGATCTTATCGCCTAATATGTGTTTGGATTTTCACCTTGTTACTATAAATTAAGTCAATAATAATTAATTAATCAGTTTTACCTTGTCTCTATTGTAATAATGTGAAAGGATATACTGGCTTAACGAATACGATTGGAAGAAAGCTCTTTTGTTATTGTTTGAAATTAAGATTTTGTGAATAAAATATATATAAATTGATTAACATAACTACTTTACTTTGCAGTCATTTCGCAGCATATTTATGGAGAGTTATTATTAATTGTTATGCCAAATTAAATTTAAAATTGACTATAATAATTCTACTTTGTGAAGTAACTTTGCAACAATGTCATAGATTGATGTTGCATCGGATTTTGATTGATTCAGTAAGTAAATATTATGAATAGAAGACTCACCCAAAAGTTAATTTTGTCAATGATTTCCTTGGCTTAAGGTCTTGCGTTCGGTGTAATTAGTAGCGCTAATCCCATTGAAACTCCATCACTGTCATTTAGTTGTTTAATCTATTTGAATTATTTCAAATTTAAGAGAGATCATCGCAATTTTATATCAATTTTGCGCTGGAGCCTTGGCAATTATTGGTGGGAATGAAATCTTTGTTGAATAATCTTTCTTTTTCCTTCAGATTATTTTATTACCGGTTTTGAAAATCTTCAACTGATCAGAAAAATGAATGAATAATTTCACACAAAGTTATAAGCTCTTGAGAAATCGAGATTGCGAATTAAATTTAATAATGATACTTATCCTGCATGTAAGGAAGTGACAGGTAGATGTTAGGTTGTCACTTGCGGCTCCAAATTCTGCTTCTGAGATGAGCAAATTAACCTCGGAAATGGGAGGAAGTAGGAAGATAATTGAGTGAGAGGAATTCCTTTATTGATTAAGGTATTGAAAAGGGAGAAGAAAATTTCAATGAACTTTTAATCACCGTAGTTGAAGTGAATAGGAAGCGAGGTTATGGAAACATAAACACTGAGGGAAATCGCCTCGAAGGGTAATATTCTCGATGCGGAAATAACTAGAGAAATATTACGTATCTATATATTACTCATTTGATAATTAAATGTACTTTTATGTATGTAATTAAGGAATCTAAGTTAGTTTTGTTTTACCAAAGTATAATAAAAGTAAGAATTAAAAAAAAGAAAAATGTATTTGGCTCATAAATCATATTTAATGTATTCATTAGGATCTACAGAAAAAGGGGAAAATCAAACTTCGCGGCAAGTCAGGAACCCGCGCGCTACTTAGAATTTGAATTTTCAATAGAAATGTATAAATTTTTAACGCAAATAAAACGGAACGGCAAATTATAATAAATAATACTTTTTTAAACAAACAATCTTCGTAATAAATGAAATAATATTTGCTCTTGAATATAGTTGTTGCTGTGAATGACTTGAAATTGATTCCTTAAATATAAAAAGGGAAACGGAAAGTTATTGGGCCGAATAACCCTAATCTAAACATGAGAATTTAGAGCAAAGAAATTTGGGTGGTATCCACTTGATCTTTCGGGTCTTTTTTGAGATGATTGCTGGAGGCCCTAGGGGAAGGACGCAAATTTGAATAGAATCTTTTTAAAATCGAAAGTGAAAAATGCAGAGAACAGATTTTAGGAAGACTGTGCTGGTTATACAAGCCAAATTAAGAAAACAGAGGGAGGCTTTTATATTAGAAGCGGTAAGTCCGAAATATTTCAACAATAAATAAAAGTTAAAATTTCAATATCGCATGTATGAATGAGTTATTCATTAAACCAATTCATGGCAGAATACAATTTTTTGTATTTTGTTCCAATTATAAATAATTCTTAAAACATTTTCTTTTCAATAAATATATATAATATTTAAAGAAGTCATTTCATAATGCTGAGATGTAGATAATTTTTTTTCTTCACCTTGAATAAAATAACATTTACTTTTAGTGATAATAAATAACAATGATAGATTAAATCGTGATTGAAATTAAATAATTTAGACACATTTTTTGTTCTTCTTCTTCTTCTTAAATTAAATTAACAAGTTATTATTTTTTAATTATGAAATCGGTAAATCGGTCATTTTTGTTTATAAAACCCCGGGAGTAAGTTAAGAGATATTTTGTTTTATTTTATGAGAGGAAAACCCTGCTGCCTTGGAGAGGAGGCACGCGTATGCGCAATTGCAATTGAGCGGTCCCATCGATGCAGTCAATTGGCGCTGGACCTGCGGAGCGTGCACGGGGGTCGGCGACCGTGCACAGGAGGGCGAAACGGCTGCCATGAAGTTTACTGCTCAGCTGCTGATGAGGACAGCGCTGTGTGAACCCAGGCCCTGCCCGGCCTGCAGGAGTCTACCTTTGTGATCACGGAGGTCGAGTATTGTCAGGCTTGCAGAATCGCACTTGGTGATCGCGGGTCCCATATTCAAGCCGGAAATCTGGACCCCTTCCGGAAAGCGTATTGGCTATCTGACAGGGAATACGTCCCGAACAGAACATATGTAGAGTGACGTGAATGTGAGCTGGATGATAACCCATCGATTAAGGGGCTTTTCCCCGTGATGAATGTGAATGAGGGTGGGCGCGTAATTTGTGTGCCATTACCGCCGGGAGCAGTTGCGGAATAATATACCCGCAATTTAGATCACCTGTAAAGAGAGTAAGTGACACAATCAATTATAACTCCGTAAAAAAATATAAATACTCAGATAATCATTATGTAAATTATTGTAACAAGGGATCAGGGGGTAAAATGAATAAATGAATTTTATTCCTTTTATAACAAAAAATTTGTTGAATATTATTCAACCTTCCGTGCAGAAGTGCCCTAGTTAGTAGTTAGTGATACTCGAGGTCAGATGATTCTTCGAATCATAATGCGTAAGGAACTTCAAAGTTGTCAATAATACATTTTTGTTTTGTTTTGACCTCTCGGGTTTCACGGTCATAAATCAGGCACTTTACGACGTCGACAAGTGCCTTCAAGTAAACACCGAAGTGCAAATCCGTTCCGTGTGACGGAAAAAAGGAAACATTGAGAGCTACGCTTACGCCCTAATTGGAGTAGTGAATGCGGGAGGGGGGGAGTATTTGCAAACTCTCAATGCGTCACAGGAAATTTCGTTAAATTCTCAAAACCTTCCGGAAATTTCCTGAAATTTTCAAACTTCCTGGAAAATTAACATCTCCTTCTCAAATAATAATATAAATCATATAAAAATAGATTGAATGAAATAATAATAATAGTAAAAAGTTGATAAAAGGACAACTTTTTAAAATAAGGGGGAAGGTGTAACTTCGTGTGAATTCTCGTAAGTCCAGCGATGCCATCTTAGAGTGGAAACAATTAGAAATTCAAATTCATAAATATAATGAAAATTACATATAATGAATAGAATGGGTTGTTGTATGTATGCTAAGGATGGCTATTTGCTAAGGATTTGATTGATATTGATCAATAATATAAATTCGATTAGCTAGTTATTGAGTCCAGTAGTGCGATTGAGTGATGGTTAAGGAAATAGAGTTACGCTAAGTGTTAAGAAATGGTGCAATCATGATGCGTGTTTTTTTTCTTGCTCTCTCTTGTAGGTGAATGCGTAGTAAAATTAGTCATAGCAATTGAGAATATCCGGTCTAGATTAGATCCTAACAGAAGGGCGCCTAAATATGTGGTAAACAAGACGAAAGGGTCTAATGACATTGCGCAAATCCATGAATCAGCGAGGATTGATCTGGATCATTCAGGATCAGAGTTTTGACTTGTTTTGTGGCGTTTAGGATGAAATCACCCACTAGCTGATTGGTGGATGATGCCGACATCGGAGCGAAACGAATTTTTTTATTGGTTAATAGTGACGCCGAGCTGCGCGCGAACCTTCCTATGTCATTAGATTTAAGTTATAAATATAGGCGCATGCGTTCAAAACGTCAGAAGAAAGCTTTCCAGACCTTAAATCGCTATCGGAATTTTTAATTTGGTTTGCTGGAGGTTTTCTCTGGTCCTAGCGATCAACCTTTCCAACTTTGTCGTGTTTACGAAGAATTACACTTTGTTGTGATAATCATTTATTCACCTACAGATACGATTCAATTTACCATCCCTCGCGATCAAGTAGAATCAAACTCTGATTCAGGAATGGAATCAACTCAAACTTGAAATGAGTCAACTTTCATTAGCAAGTGAATTTTAACATTAGAATAAAAACAATTAAAATCTGACGTGTACGCGCGCGTTCAGTAATAAAACTGTATTAGAACTTTTGTGAACCATCGGATTTGAGTGCCTGTGAGCGACGTGTACATTTGTGAACAACATTTGTGAAGGAATTGGGAACCTTTAACACCAAAACAAAAACTGTGTTACGATACAATAAGAAGATTCTTTCAGAATTTCAGTGACTTTTATTTATTCATTAAAATAAAGTATATTTCCCGGACCCAATATTCGCGGTTTTGGCTTTCAAGACATTCAAAGGCAGCAACGGACTCCACGTTTCTTCTCGTCCAATCATCGTTGGGACCAGCGTAATTTCATCGACACCAGGGAACTCCGGACCTAACATAGTCCAGCGCACGGACAAGCCTCGCGGGAATTAATCGTATTAACTATTTCCTGGAGTATTACCAATTACATATGTTTTTGTTGAACTAATAATTAGGTTTCAGGTGTAATAATAATAGCGATAATAACCTAATGAAAGCCGCGCTTTGGCGCGACTATTCTTCAAGGAGGAAAGTGTTAAGATCGGTGATTGCTCTTTAGCGTTTACTTTGCCCGTTAGACAGCACCTCTTGGACGATGAAAATAACGCGAATTGTTTGTTTGTAAAATTCTGAATGGTTTTATGACCATGAAGATTCAAAGATGAAATCATTAAATGAATCGAATTTGGGTTTCAGAAATGTCTGAGAATTGGAGAGACTTGGTATTATAGAAAGCGAACTAACTATGTAGCTTAAGAAATTTCGAAACTCGTATATTGACTTGATTCAATATTTTGTACGTGTTTTAAGGAAAATTATCTATTTCAGGTTCGTTTTAAGTTAAATTGAGAGTGAGATGTAAATGAGTGAACGTGGTTTATTGGCAATTTCAAAGGGCAGTGATTAAAAGGGGTTGGTTATGGTGATGAAATATAACTTCAAGATTTCATTTGGAATTACTAAATGAATGAAAGGAATATTGTTCAATAACTAGTTTGAGCCAGAATTCTATGATAAATTCTGTACAAAGGAAACGCAAAATAACCAACGAATTTATGTTAGCATAATTTATTTGACAAATTGTAAGTGAAACGTGAAATGGGATTTCAACGAATGTTACGAAAACGTGCCTAACCATGTGTACTCGGCAAGCAAATTGGGTAAAGCTTGCATCACCGATCAATGTGAGAATTAGGTCATTTTTGGATAATATAAGGGTACAAATTCAGGTTATGATTCGCTGAATGCATGTAAGTGATTGGGATTAGGATTGTGCGAGAGGGGTATGGATCGCTGCCCGATCTTGGAGCTCGCGAACACCATCGATTAAGAGATCAGATTTTGACTGACTCGCGACGGGTTATCTTTGTCCGAATAATCTCTAATAACTAGGGACTTGTACATTTTTTTCTGATTGAGGAAAAACTAATAAAGTACAAGAAAAAGTAAGTCGTTTCTTCAATTATTCACCCCGATTTCTAAAATTAATTTGGTGGAAATAGTTTATTTTTTATCAAAATTCACTATCATTTTTAAATTTATAAGAATAAAACAGAACCTGAGTTCTAATTAAAATAGATTTGATTTTTGCGCCAAAATATTCCCGGGACGTCACAGTAAAATTTTCTGGTGTCAGAAGTGGAATTCCACAAACACGTCGCGGTGGAATCCAAAAAAAAAAACGGATACCGTGATTTCGTGCGAAGTGCTGGTGAAAATTCCTGTTGTATTTTCCCGAAAAACTCTTGTGAGAACATTTCAAAAATATTGTTTCAACGGACTAGATGAAAGGAAAAGCATCGTGATAATTGAAAAAAAATTAAATTATTTTTGGCCTCAGTTGAGTGAACGCAGTTGCTAGAACTGTTTATTTAGAGATTTATTTCGATTTTAAAAATTATTTGAGTGAATAATATAATTTTAAATGAATTGAAAGTATCCAATTAAAATTAAAATTTATTTTATCAAAATGAAGTTAAAAAATTATTATTATTATTATATATAATAATAATATTTTTACTAAATATATATATATATATATCTATAAGCATAAGTATACACCCATGAGAGTCTTTGAAAAATTACAAATTGATTTGGTAGGCCCTTTGCCTAAATCCAATATTGGAAACGAATACATGATGACTTAGCAAGATTGTCTTTTTAAATATTTAGGCGCCATCCCTTTAACCAATTTTGACGCTCCTACAATAGCAGCATTATTTGCCATACATTTTATTTGTGGGTTTGGGTGTCCCGAATCGATTCAAACTGATCAAGGACCTTAATTTATGGGTGAAATAATGACTGGGTTCGCCGAATCATTTAAAATAAAACAATATAAATCATCAGCTTACCATCCACAATCCTTAGGAGCGCTAGATCGATGTCATCATATCTTTGTAGAATATCTTCGCGATTATTGCGAGGAATCATATTGGGACCTGTGGTTGCCTTATGCAATGTTCTCACTTAACACATCAGTCCATGAATCCACAGGGGTGACTCCTCATGAAGTCGTATTCGGCAGGAAAGCAGTATTTCCTTCCGAACTCGCCGAGAAAAAAGTTACATTGACCTTTGTAAAATTGGTGGATGATATTTTAAATCAACTATTTGTTACTGAGTTAATGGTCCATTTTCGATTAAAAGCTGCAGAAAGAATATGTAGAAAATATTATGATCAAAAATCCATGAAATGAATTTTAAAGTAGGACAATATGTTTACTCACTGATCGAGAAAAGAATTATTAAGTTAGGAGACCATTATGAAGGTCCCTACAAAATTACCAGAATGATGAGTGATTTCAATGTTGAAATCTTGAAGGGTGACAGGACAACATCTGTTGTCCATATGAATCGCGTAAAACACACGTTTTTGCGATATGATCCATGACAAATATCGATAGTCATAAAAAATGAAAAGCAAACTATTGAAAAATATATTAAGTATGTATGCATGTAGAAAGCAAAAATGGGAACCTCTATTGTTGTAAAGCGCTTGAAAATGCAAGGAAAATCTTTAATCTCTCCAAAATAGAGATTTAAAAGGGTGGAAGGATAATGACGTATAAAGGATAATAACGTATATAGAATGATACCTGATAATGCAAATTGAAGGCCTATATAGGAATTTTTATTTTTATTTTTGAGAATTTTGTTTAAAATTAAAATAATATTCTCGATGCGGAAATAACTAGGGAAATGTAACTTATTTGATAATTAAATGTACTTTTATGTATGTAATTAAGGAATCTAAGTTAGTTTTGTTTTACCAAAGTATAATAAAAATAACAATTTTGTGAGGCTCTTCACTTGGGGTGATCGCTAGAGAGATTGATCAGCAACCTGGGTCGGAGCAGTGTTGTGGAAAAAACGTGTCATTTAAATAAATAACACGAGACTTCTAGATCAATCTAAAAAATCTATACACCCTACCTCACATTACTTCCTTCCTCACCGAGAAAGTCACGCCTACCCCGAAAGGAAAATGGCTTAATGATATAATAATAATAATAATAATAATAACGTTTTTCATTTTTTTATTCTATACCCTTTGTTTTTGCGTTTGAATGGGAGATATTTCGAAACAAATTTCCCTGGGTCATCTAGACCCATAGTGCTGGTTAAAGGGATTTATTAGCGTTATAAAACGGGATTACAGTTTCCGGCCGCACGGTTGAATATTTTTGTCTGATATTTGGCATACCTTCTCTAAATATATGTCTGTTTTTCCGGCTAGATTCACATTTTTGAAAACATGTTTATATTTGATGTTATAAACAAAAGAAAAGAACGATAGAAAAAAAATGCAGTGACGCTCAGTGTTAGCTAAGTGTATATTTTCGTGGCCTGGGTATCCACCCTCGTCAAAGTTACGAGGAAGATGCCCCGGAGCGCGTTAAATTACCCGAAGTGAATAGCCCTTTCATTTTTATGAGATGAAGGCCGGCTTAAAAAACTTAAATTATGAAAGCATCGCATGATTTAATTTTTTTTATCGGAAAAATTTTATTCATATAATTTCAAAAAAGTGAAAAAAAGATTCATGAAAATCGGTTAATAATTGCAGTAATAATAGAAATGTTGAAGTGCACACGATAGTATGCCCAGATACACGGCAGCGTGTCGAATCATGCGGAAAGAAGGAAACTTTCATTTTTACGATATTTTAATTTCTTTATTTATGATATGTTTACTCAAAGTCTGAGAAAATATAGATGTTGCAATGAATCATTATGTACTCTTTAACAACGGTTTGCATATAATAAAAATCGTGTTACATCAGCGCAAGACTACAAATAGATAGAATACAAATAATTTGACTATTGTATGTTTTAATTATTATTAATAAATTACATTAACAAGTAGCCAAACATTGTATTTTTTTAATGTGTTCTCAGATGAAAATGCTTTTAATTATAGTGAGAGTGACTGTTAGTCACAATTTTTATTAAACATCAACAATTGCAATTGCTGTAAACCATTTTTTGCAACAATTTGGAATTTTTGGTTCTTTCTATTTCAGTTCTTCCTTTATTATCTGAATTTATGTAGATATTCGGAAAAGTGATATGTTTCATTATTTTAGTTTGTCGGTGGAATTACGATTTTTGATCTACTAGTCATCATTAAAATGTCTATTAAAAAACAAGCTTTCTTTCAACGACGTTGAGCCTTATCAGAAATACATTGTTTGGAAAAATACATCGTTGTTATATATATATAAAAAAAAGAATTTTACAGAGAGATAGATTTTTTAAACAGGAGGAGATATTAGGGGTTTATAATTTTTTGTTAGTCTACTTACGAGTAGTTGAAACATTTGGTTTTTGTTATAAAAAGTTATTGGATTTTCAGTTTAAAAAAAGATCCAAAGTGTAAGATTGAGAAGATGTTAAACTTAACATTTTTTATATATAGTAATTTGTGTAGAATTGAGTAAGTTTCATAAAATGTAAAAACACACCCTCCTGGACATGCAGTGCATTTTTTGTGTTGAATAAATAAACGTCTATGGGCAGCACTTCTTATCACCATGGCTGCATGTCCAGGAGTAAGGTCATGTTTATCGTCACATCATAATTTTGAAAATATTCGAACGTTAGAGCCATCTATCTTGTGTTGGTAAAATTAGTTAAAGTGGAGGGTTAAATTTGTAATCTTATACAGGGTGTCCCATACTCAAGTGTCCGTACTTATATAGCTGTATAGAAAATAAAAAGAATAAATTGAAAATTCCTTTTCCAAAAATCATTTGAAGTTTTAGTTTTTGAGTTATAAAATATTTAAGCTGGGCCAATCAGGAGCGCTGTATAAAAAATCGTGTATGCGTGAGCGGGAATCCAACGTAGTGTTCTCCCGTTGCTAACCCCACCTCTGCGCTCGCTTCGATAACACTGCGTTAGACCTTCACTCACGCACACGCGACTGTTTATATGGCGCTCCTGATTGGTCCAGCTTAAATATTTCATTACTCAAAAACTAAAACTTCAACTGATTTTTGGAAAAGGAATTTTCAATTTATTTATTTTTTTGTTCTCAATTTTTATACACCTACATAAGTCCGGACACTTGAGTCTGGGACACCCTGTATAATGAGAAAACTTAAAGATTATTAGTAATTAATATTAAACTATGGTATATATCACTAAGGAAATTGATGCCAGAACGTTTGTTTGCAGAATTACTATGTTTTATAATTTGGAACATTTCTTTGAAATTACGCTTTTTGTATTTATTTTCTGTACCTAATATTTTAGCATTAGAAAAGTCAAATTTGTGATCTAGAGTGTGTGAGTGAGACACTAAGGAAGTACCTCTAGAATCAAAAAGATATTCTTATTTTGAAGATATTTTTATTAAAAAAAGTTTGTTCTTGTCTGGAAATACTTTAAATTATTGCGCGAGTGATCGTCAGTAACAACTTATATGAAACATTAACATTAATTTGTTGCTTTTTAATTTCGTATTTTACTTTATTATCTGAATTGATGCAGATATTCTTGAAAATAACATAGGTTTCATTGTATTTGTTAAAATACAACAAGAGTTAATCTTGTAAACAAGTGGAAGAATTTAATTCCAAGCTTTGGCACTTTGGCCTGGAAAGATTTTTTTCACTCAAACTGCTTCAAGTTTGTATGATAAAGATTTTCCATAACAATTTTCATAACAAATAAACAATTTACAATTGTCATTCTATTTGTTCATCTTATAAGCAATGAAAATGAAAAAATGCAAAATTCTGGCAAAATTCTGGAATAGAATTAGTGACAGCAAATCTGTCTCACAAAAATTGTAAGCAATTTTAGTGCAAAAGAAAGTATGTTGCAGGCCAAAAAGCCAAAGTTTCATATTTACTTATTTTATTTCTTTACAAAATTAACAATTGTTGTATTTTAACAAACATAATGAAACATATACCATTTTTCCGAATATCAACATCAATTCCGTTCATAAAGGAATAACAAAAATAAAAGAAACCACTAATTCGAAATTTTTGCAAAATATTGTTCATAACAAATACAATTGTTAAGCAATTGAAGCATATTCATCCTAAAACAATTTTTTTTTCAGCAAAAATTACACTATTTGGCTATTTGTTAGTGCCATTTGTTTATAACAATTCAAACAGATAATAATCAAATTACTTGTATTCTTAGAGTACTTTTACGTCGATTTAAGATGACTTTCATTATATGCAAACCGTTGTTAAAGAGTAAACAATGATTTTTAGAACAATCTCGTTTTTCTCATACTTCGAGTAAACATATAATAAATAAACAAATAAAAATGCAACAATCGCTGACGAAGGTGCTCTTGGAAATTTAGCAAACTTCAATTTCAAACAAAAATAATTGCAGATCGGGGCAAAATTGAAGGCTGTAGACTTTTTTGAACGAAAAAAATGCTTTCCTTCCAGAGTGAGGTGTATCTGAGCATACTATCGTGTGAACTTCAACATTTCTATTATTACTTTAAAGATTAACCGATTTTCATTAATATCTTTTTCAGCTTCTTTAAACTATATGAATAAACTTTTTCTGCTAATTAAAATTGCTAATTAAAATCACGCTATGCATTCATAATTTCCATTTTTTGAACCGGCCTGCATCTTATAACCATGAAAGGGTGATTCGTTCCGGGTAATTCGACGCGCTCCGGGGCGTCTGCCCTGTAACTTTGACGAAGGTCGATGCCCAGGCCGCGAAAATACACACTCAGCTAACACTGAGCGTCCCTGCATTTTTTTCTATTGTTCTTTTCTTTTTGTTTATAACATCAAATATAAAAAATTTCTAATATACCGAATCTAGCCAGCAAAACAGACTAATATTTAGATGAAGTATGCAAAATATCAGACAAAAATATTCAACCGTGCGGCTGGAAACTGGAATCCCGTTTTATAACGCTGATAAATCCCCTTAAGGGTTAAAAATTCGTTTTTTGCTGTTACACATTAATTCATTATAAGATTTCAATGCAATTTTGTCAGACAATGTAGTATTCTTGCCGAAATGTCACACTAAACAAAATAGCATTTTTGTCAGTTTCCCAGCTAATTTAACCCTCAAACGGCACACTTCCACCCAGCAGACGTAAACGGCACACCAGTGCGAATTGTTTTTTTTTGTAATGTTAATATTTAATATTTAAAATATTGAACATATGATGAACATCTAGCATATATAACGCATATTTAACATATATTTTCCAGTGCGAATTCGCATCAGTGTGCCGTTTGAGGGTTAAGATTATTATCGACTGTAACTCATTACCTACTGTAAGGTGGTTTCTCCTACTAATGGATGCAGATGGCTCAAGGTTTTGGACGTAGTTCGTTCTCATAAATTTCGTAAAAAATGAATGCTTCATAGTCACGTAAAAACAATGTACGAAGGAAAGATCAGGGATCCTAAGATTTCAATTCCAGAGAAAGATTGTAATACTTATTTTATCAATTAATTTTCAATTCTCAATAACCTATTTTAATAAAAAATATAGAATGCTTTGCATTATTGATAAAGACTGTTTACACTGTATTATTTATTTGTTTCATAATTGAGTTATCCCGATTTCACAACGGTAGATACTTACTAGGTCTATTATAAGTTTGTTGCCAAGGTCTTTCCTGAGGAACGATAGATTCGGATAGAGAAACTTCAGTTATAAAGGGTTTAGCTGGGAAGTCTGGCGGCATCTGATTTGGCCATGGAGGACTGGGTGTTGGTGGAGTTTCAAAGGGATAAGGATGATCTAGCCGATCTGGCAGAGGCGGCGGATTCATGCCTAAATTATCGAAATCTGGGGGCAATGGCGCCATGTCTGAAATTCTTGGTGGCCCTCTGTTATTTATTCTGAAACAAAGACATAAATAACTAATAACAAAATATCTTTCAGCCTTAAATTCTTAAACTTCTAATTGCACGTAAAAATACTTATTTAAATTAATTTTAGCGAATATATTTTCAACAGCAACAAACAACGTTAAAGTACAGTAAAAAATACAACAAAATTTATTTCAAATTCAAATAAAGCCCAAATGTTAAGTAGGTACACAGATTAAAATATGTACGTGGAAATACATGTGAAATTGGGGAAAACTTAGAACTTTATTTTCAAATGCAATAAGTGACAGCCATGTGTTTATCAAATGGAGTGTACAATTTCCGAAGTAGTTTTTCGTGCTAAATACAAATCAGACTTCCATTTTTGCATACACGTAAGATTTCTTTACTCTCCCTAGGGATCACGTGACCTTGTAGCTGGTGGGAGGGCTTAAGGGTCTTATCGGACTATAAACTTGGAATAGGTGAACTAGAGGGACTGCGTCGCGAGGTGTAGCTGCTCTGGGAGTCTGGCGGACTCTTCTCTGTGGAACCTAAACTAAAGAGCGATCCTTCCAGGGGTAACAGCAAAACCTCCTGGAATATCGAGGGAACGAATTCTCATGCTCCCAAGCCATGATGTGATCGCCGTGTCAAGGGCTGAAAGAACCAAGGTTAACAAATCCTTGAACACTCGGTGTTCCCCCCTCAGTCGAGGCGGACACGTCGGAGTCACAAAGAAGGTGTCTTAAAGGAGAGTTTGGGATACGAAGTCGAATCCCATAGTATGTAGACTAGGGTGGTCCAAAAAAGGCCTTTTCGAGCTACAGGGCAAGTCACCCCCCCCCCTAAAGTTTCCATTTCCGGAGAAAGGAAATCCATGATTTTTTTTATATATTCAAATATTAACACGTTCTACCGGGCACATTAAAATCCCATTTAATTACATGGGGAAATTTTCGATTTTCGAAAAATAGAACTCATACTTAATGGATTGATCGAAACCTGCCAAGTTTTTTAAGGATTTAAGAGGAGATGAGGGCTCTGATCAGGGGCCCGACTCTAACCGGCCGCAGAAATCTGAAGATCAAGGGGACGGGGTGCGTCCAAAGGTACCACAGAACGACCATACTGATTTCAGGCACCCCGGGGATCCGTCGGCCGTTCTAGGGCGCCTGGGCTTCCAGAAACCCACAATATGAACCGCTTCTTGGGTGGGTAACCAGGCGTATGTCAGTGGCGCAGGCAGGGCTTGCCCTAATTCAAGAACCCTGATTATACAGGGAAAGGGTTAGTCGCTTAGGAGGGTGTAACTCCACAAATGAGGGGCCATGCGAAAAAGCACCTAGGGCATGCATAGCCGTTAAGGGTATGGATGCGATTTTGGTTCATAAGCTCTGCTCCCGGGACCTCACCATTATTTAGGTGAGACTCCGAGGGGCCAACGCAGAGAAAGACTAGAGGTGTATATCGCCTCGGCTTATTTCCCGGGCGATGCTGAGAGGCCCCCACCTTCTAGAGAGGTAGAAGCTCTAATTCAGCACTGCCAGGAAAACAGGATTCCTCTGCTGTTGGCCTGTGACGCACACTCCCACCATACAATGTGGAGGAGCACAAAAATCAACAGCAGAGGAAGAGATTTAATTGAATACCTATGAAGATTCTAAGTCATGGTGATACTCCCACATTCCAGATTCAAAACAGGAGTGAGATTCCTGTAAGCCATAGGAAAACCGGCGGTTTCAAAGATCAGAGGCCTTAGAAGTATGAACGCAGGTCAATCGATAATTATAAATAAGAAATATTAAATAAGGCGAGTAAAAATTTAAGAAAGTATATATATATATATACTTTCTTCTTGTTTTCTTTATTGAAATAAAATGCAATGATTATTATAAATGTTCTAATTTACAAGCTCACAAAATCTAAATTGATAAATATTTGAAATATTATAATATCTTAATATAATCATGAAGTTTAATTTGGATATAATCCAAATAACCTAAAACGTGTTTTTGCAATCCATAATCGATAATTGGTTCATAAATGAAAATGTCGATGTCACCATTTGTCAAGTAAAGTTCTAAAGAAATGGAGGTTTGACAAAAGTTATATCCTCAATTATCCTATGTTTATTTAGGTACATACTAAATGCACTTTTTTCAAATAATTTACTTATATGAAAAAAACGTTTGAGTCTTCCCAAAAATTGTAGTAACTAACATTCAAATATAAAGAACAAATAAAAAAGTATCGGAATTTGTGATTTAAAAATTTAGATCTAACCAATGTAATATATATTAGGAAAATGTTGACTTTCCGTTAATTTCATGAGGGAGTCTATTGCAGATATTAAATTTGGGATGAATTCCTCTTCTAAAAATATGGAGCTGTTCAGAGTTTGTAGTTTAGAGTATCGACGTTATTAAAATATTTGTTTTATTCTAATTTTGAATATAATTCACTACTTATCATCCAAATTTCTGGCTATCTTCGACAACTGATGGTTCATCGGTGCCTTTAACCTATGTGAAAACAAAGAAAATTTTTTTTCTGCGTCAGAGGCGGGAAACCAACATGGTCTTAATACAAATTTTACCTGATAAATTTAAACACAGCTTTTTTTCCTGATAAAATCACGTAAATGGAGTAAGAAATTTGTCGAGTCTGTTCAATATATGAAATGTCTGTATTCTCCGATAATATGCCAAAATGTTGAAAAGCTTCCATTCTGGAATCTAAGAGTTTATGAAATTATGAGAAACACAACTGAATAAAGATCAAAAATAAAATTTATTTTTACCTACATGATGAAACATTAGGCCAAAATTATAGAATTTTGTTGCCATTATTTACCATGTTTGAAGGACGTGAAAACATAAAAAATGTGTGTTTATCGGAGCGCAAAATACCTACATGAAAGAGAAAATATTCAAGAAAAATCAAGAGAATTTAATAGAATGTAATCAGATGTCCTAGAAGAAGACATAATTCACAAATGGATTTCAGATTCACATTCATTACGAGAAACTACTTTGGAAATTACACATTCCATTTAATTTCATTTTTCAGGAAGGGAGGAGGGCTAAAATGTTTCTAGAAGGTTTGAGAATGACTTCCTGAAAGTATGAGCGAAGACACAAAATTCTGTAGTATTTTTCGTATCGCGGGCGATGACGTAAATAACAAAAAATGGCTTTTTTCTCGTTATTTTGAAGCCAATATATTTTGTTTAATCCGGGTAAAGATTAGAAATGATATCCTATGATAATATAAGTGGCTATCTGATACTTTTAGGAACTATAACTTGACTGTGCTACCCTAAAGGAAATTTTTGGCGGCACTTATATTACCATAGGTGATAGAATACAACCAAATTTTGCGTATTATTTTGCATATTATTGGATGAATTCATGTAAGTAAATTTTAAGGTGTATTTCATCATGTATTTCTACGCGAGATAGATTGGTACCAAGGTTTCTTGACGAAACTGATATTGTTTGTTTTAGTTAAATGATGTTCATCGGCGAAGACAATATTATATTTTAGTTTGACTGACTTACTGTTTAATATGTGAAGCGAGAATTGAAAGGAAAAGTTTTATTGTAACTTAAGTTATATTTAATGCATGCTTAGAAATGAAATTGATACCTAGTAGGTCGTACGGGTTTGACTGTGTTAACGGCGACATTCACGTTTCCATTGAGAAGCTTGACTATGCCAGTTATGATGTCCTGAATATCGGGATTCGCTTGCCTATGTCCTGACACAGCAGTCAGAAGTACAGGCGGAGGAGCATGATCACTATAAATCCTCTGCATCTCTAGACGAGCCTGTCTGTCTATTGCCTGCAAATGCTGTACTCGTTGGTACCCGGTTCCAGCCAGCATTTTGGGCTCCGACAAAAGATTTTCTTTCTGCGAAGCCCTCAATCCATCCCCCGACATGATATCGCTTTCAGTTGGAACTGGAATCCTGTAAATTAATATAAACATTGTGTTTAGGATCCGTAAATGTGATTAGAAAGTACTCCTTATAATTTAGAGAAAACTTTCTTCACTATTTCACACGAAGGTTTCGAAATCAATTTCTCGCGTCTGCTTTTCAAAGGTGCCTAGACGTATACCTTTTAGGAAGTTACAAATTAAACTTTCAGAAATAGCATTTAATGTAGTTGTTACATAACTACATTTCACATTACTTGATTGGTAATAATTAAATTGCCAAATTCAAGAAACCGGGTGAATACTAAAATTTGCAACCATTTTTTCCTGGGTGTCAGCATTAATAAATTCAATCATTTGAAGCTGAAAATATTTTTAATTATTATTCAAAGTATTAAAGACTACTAAATGGCGCCATGTCTGAAATTCTTGGTGGCCCTCTGTTATTTATTCTGAAACAGAGACATTAATATTAACATGGTGATTGTACCCAATTAAAACTTAATTACCCTATTAAATTATTAATTATTATTGAAATTATTAATTAACTGCCATAATTAAAATAAGAATAAATTGTAATAATCGTAAGGCTTCTGATCTTTGAAACCGCCGGTTTTTCTACGGCTTACCGGAACCTCACTCATGTTTTCAATCTCGAATAACAATCAATCAATCAGTCGAAACAATAAACTAACAAATGAAGCCATTTAATTTAAAACTCTTCTGAAGTCGAAGCATTTAAATTTCAGCAATAAATTTGAATTTCAAGCCTTAAAAGAAGGGGTGTCAGTAAGATCGGTTTTTGGGCTCTAACAGGTTCTATTCTCCTACAATATTTTGTTCAAAATGAAAGAAAAAATGGTTTATTTTGTTAAAATCAGTAGTTTTCGAAAAACATTCAAACTGAAAGAAATGTTTAAGCATTCGAAACTGAGGATTTGAACATTTGTAATGTTTCAAATCACACATTTACAAATTGAAAGCATTAAGAATTGTGTAATTTTTGTATTTGAAATGGGCTTAGAATTGTATATTAAATCAGAGGTGATCAATATTGTGCAATTTACACAGAAAAAATTGGGAATTCGGTAATATAACCTTAAAAACTGTCACATATCATGTGCACTACTTTCCTTTCAAGAATGACTACTCTCTACAATATTATATTCTTTATTACATTTTTCCCAGCGCAATACTATTTAATCAGTATTATGAAATAAAATGTTCATCATTAACTTGTCAAATCTTCGAAGTGAGTGGAGACAGAAAATGAGTTCTATTAGAACCCATACTTTGAGTTCCGTTAAAATAATTTATCATTTTGGGTTCCTCTTTAGCAAGACAGGCTTCGTTTTGTTTGGAACCAAAAATCAGTTCTAATAGAAACGCAGTTTTTTCCGTGTGAAATTGGAATTCTGCAAAATTAAACAATTTTAAAGGACCCCGCTTACTCCGCATGAAAATGCGGCTCCCGTAAAATTGGGTCAAAATATAGGATAATACAGTTTTGAACGTCCTGAAAACATCTCAATGGACACAAAGGCTCACAAAATTGTCCGGGCCGCATTTCAATATGGACAAGGTGGTGTCCTTTACTCCCGCAAAAATTTAACATTTCCAGAATTAGGCATTATAAGCTATACACTGTTTAATTTGTCACCTTCCGGATTCAATAATTAAAAACAAGATATGACGATTTAAAAATTAAAGCTTTTAAAAATAAGCAATTTTATACGTGAAACCTTAAGAACTAAACGTTTTTTGAATTAGAATTCGAAAATTTCCAATTGGAATTGTACAAATTAGACAAATTACACAGTATGGTGCCTATATGTATTTCGGGGCGCTGAATACGAATCTGACATTAATTTTCCCCCAGCAGGTCAGGGTTTCCCCCTAGATGTGAAAAATATCCTAGAAAATCAGCTTTTTCGGGTACGAAATTACCCTGGGTATTGAAATCGTCTGGAAACAGACCAGAGCATGATATTCTTATGTATTTCAGTGCGCTGCATACGAATCTGATACTAGCACCCCCCCCCCCTCAGAACGTCAGGGTTTTCCCCTAGACGCGGAAAATTCCCTACAGAATCAGCTTTTCTGGGTATAAATTACCCTTGGTATTGAAATCGTCTGGAAACAGGCAAGAGCATGATATCCTTATGTATTTCAACGCGCTGCATACGAATCTGATATAATATATTTAACATGCAAACTTATTTTACGGGCATTCAAACTTGTGAATTCTTAAAATAAAATAATATAAAAATATTCACTTATTATATGTGGCCGTCCGCGAAGAAAGGGACCTTATGCGTCAAAGCTGAATTTTACAGGACGGACGATCGTAGCAGAGCCCGCAAGCCAGCACTTGAGTAGTGGGGATGCGTCTACGAAAAGCACCCCCTTCACTTGCCACACACTTTTAGCCACGAGCCAATGGAACTCACGGACACGTCACGTACAGTTGTGTGGTGAGTGGTGGGGCTGACTTTCGTAGGCCTCTCTTTCGGTCTCCGCGTGCGCTTGTCATGCCTATGTTTGTAGCTTAATAACAAGAAAAGTAATTACCTTAAGCAATTTCTGATTATTGGAAATGAAAGAGTAACTCAGAAACTATCGATTGGCGTAAGAAAATGAAAATCGATTTTTTCCGCATTAGGTCCCTTTCTTCGCGGACGGTCACATATAATATATAATAAATTTATCAACTTTTCCAAAATATTAAATTATAATTCAAAGAGTATCATGGTAATAGCGGCCATTTTTAAATTTTGTATGCAGGCGATATTTTTTTCTAAATACTATTCCCTTGAGAAGGTTGGTTCTAAATGTCCAAATCGAGGGACATAATTTTGAAGCCTATGTATAACTTTTCAATAAATAAATGCGCCATTTTAATTTATGTACTTTTAACTATTTGATAAGGCTGCTAGTTTAGATAGTATTAGCGCTGAGATGCTTAAAGACGGTGGTGACTATATATACCTCACAGGTTGTGCGAATTGATATATTTATGTATCGAGATGGGAGAAGTTCCAGATGACTGGACTGGAAAAAGGCCATTATCTTCCCAATATTTCTTCGAGTACACACTGGGACAATTTGACCCACAAACAATTTTCGATCAAGAAAGAGCTTCCATACAAATTTTTAGCTTAGAATATTAATAATTAAGAAAGTTATAATTTTTTTCGTAAAATTTCATTTTTCCACAACAACCAAATTTTTCGTGATTTTTTTTTTTTTAAGTGTATTAAAGACTTTAAAGACACTCATAACACTCATAAATTACTTGAACATACTTGAAAGTATACCTCTAAATTTTGGTAAGTAAAAAGGTTCAGTATTTGTGAAGTTATAGACGATCAAACAGTGAACAGGGTCAGATTGACCCAGAGTGTAGATGTTCGAAAAAATAGGTGTTTACTCGAAGCGGTATACAAAAGGTTGATAAAAGCAACCGCAATAATTAAATAGGTATCAGCTTACTAAGTACCATAAGTAAAATATATATTTTTTAAACTTATCCATAGGGTATTGAAAATAAAAGAAAAAATATATGGGAAGTCCAAAGTGGATTTATGCCAGAAAGATCGTGTACGGATCAAATAATTAGCTTGAGACAGATAACAGAAAAAACTTTGATAGTAAATAAGGTGGATAGAAGAAAACTTTGGGAAGTCCTGAAAGAGTACGGATTCAATGGATGGCTCCTACAAGTAACAAAAACAATATTTGTAGGTAGTAAATTTGCGAATGTAAATGGCAGACTAATTGACTGGTTCGATATTATCCAAGGTGTTATTATAAGCAAGGATGCGTTACGTCCGCACGACTATTTATTATATTCATTGACAAGTGTCGAAGAATGGCCCTCTTCGACGAAGATGGTGTGGATCTCGGGACAGTATGGGTGAAGGGGTTAGCGTTCGCAGATGATAAGGTTGTTATGGCAGAGCCGATCGAAGACTTGCAAAGAATGTTGAGCAAACTGAATACAAGCATGAAGAACATGGGTCTCAAAATTAACGTAAATAAAACAAAATTTATGGTGTTTGATTGCAAACGTAAGAAAATAATGTGCAACATTGTCATACATGACGAGAGAGTAGAACAAGTTAATAAGTACATATAACTTGTTAGACTATTCACTAGTGACGGAAATATAGATGAGGAGTTAGATAGGCGTATAAACGAGGGAAAGAAGGTTATCGGTAGAACAGGGCACATTATTAGAATTAAAAATATATCAAATAAAGCTAAAAGGGCAATACATAGTTCTATATTTATACCGACTGTAATGTACGGTAGCGAGACGTGGACCCATCATGAAAAGGATAAGAATCAAATTAACGTGATTAACATGAGATTCCTGCGCAAGATTTGCGGCAAAACACTGATGGACAAAGTAAGTAATAAGATCCTCAAAGAATGTGGTGTGGAGGAGGTACTAGTTGACATATGTGAAAAGAATTTGCTAAGATGGTTTGGGCATGTTGAGAGAATAAAGTATGCACGACTAACAAAACAAGTGTATCAAGGTAAAGTAAGTGGCAGTGTGCCCAGAGGCAGACCGCGGAAAGAATGGTTAGAATGTGTGATTGTGAACCTAATTAGAAGAGACATAAGATGACATAGAAACACAAGAGCGTGCATGAGAGAATGCATGCATATAAGAAATGCATTAAGCATTAAAGTGTCAGTGGAGTGAATGACGCCTGAAACAAATACCTTGGATACTAATGGGACCGAGTGGGGAGCTTCACATGATGACTTTGTTAGGCTTTTCACTTGGGGTAGCTAGAGAGATTGATCAGCAACCTGGGTTGGAGCAGTGTTGCGGAACGAACGTGTCATTTAAATAAATAACACCTGAATTCTAGATCAATCTAAAAAATCAATACCTCCTTCTTCACATTACTCCCTTCCGCACCGAGTGAGTCACGCCTACCCCGAAAGAAAAATGAATTGATGGTATAATAACAATAATAATAATAATATTAGGGATGTGCGTAGGGATGTGGCGACCCGATCGCCCGAGAGCTACGGCTCTTGCAGACAGCCACGTTGCATTGGGCTAACTCCCCAACGCAATTAACTATGCGGTTACGTCACCAGTATCACGCAGTGCCACCCACAATAGGCCTCTCTCGGATGGAGGCCATGGTTCAGTCCCCCATTCTCTTCACTACGCACTGTGATCTACCCCCCCCCCCAACAGACTAAATAGCTGGGGTAGAGAACAATCTATATAAGAGGAAAGCAAAAGCTTTGCAAATTATCTCAAACCATTAAAATCCATCAAGAATTCCCTCGAATTCAAAGGAATAATAAATTCAAATCACTCTAAATTAATTAAAAAAATATTATACTATAATTATCAAATTCAGTGAAAACCATTAAATTAATCTCTGAAACCTGCCAAGAAGTTCTCAAAATGCCATGATTTTTATAAGAGGAAAAAGAATGTCGAAACTACTTTCAAACCCTTAGAAGCAATCGAGACTTCGCTCGAAAAAAAAAACAATTTCAAATTCAAAACACTATCAATTAATTAGAAAAAGATTCGGACATTATTATGAAATTCGGTGATAACTATTAAATTAATCCCTGGAACCGGCCAAAAATTCTAAAAATTCCATGATTTTGTAAGAGGAAAAAAAGCTTTGAAACTTCTTTCAAACCATTAAAATCAATCGAGAATTCCCTCGAATTCGAAAAGAAAAACAATTTCAAATTCGCATCGCTATAAATTAATTAGAAAAATATTAGAGTATTATTATAAAATTCAGTGGAAACCATTAAATTAATCCCTGGAACCTTTCAAAAATTCCTAAAAATGATATGAATTTTATGAGAGGAAAGAAAGTTTTGAAACTACTTTCAAAACATAAAAATCAATCGAGCATTCCCTCAAATTCAAAACGAATGACAATTTCAAATTCAAAACACTATAAAATAATTAGAAAAATATTCGAACATTATTATAAAATTCAGTGAAGACCATTAAATTAGTCCCTAGAACCAGTCGAAAAGTCCCAAAACTTCTATGATCTTTATAATAGGAAGTCAAAA
This sequence comes from Andricus grossulariae, assembly GCA_011634705.1. Taxonomy (NCBI): domain Eukaryota; kingdom Metazoa; phylum Arthropoda; class Insecta; order Hymenoptera; family Cynipidae; genus Andricus; species Andricus grossulariae. Next base: position 202,730,042 of record JAABKJ010007545.1, read on the forward strand.
GCTTTGAAAATTATCTGAAACCATCAAAATGCATCGAGAATTCCCTCGAATACAAAAGGAGTAACAAATTCGAATTACTATAAATTAATTAGAAAAATATTAGACTATTATTATAAAATTCAGTGAAAACCATTAAACTAATCCCTGAAACCTGCCAAGAAGTTCTCAAAATGCCATGATTTTTATAATAAGAAAAAAATCTTTGAAACTTCTTTCAAAACATTAAAATCAACCTAGAATTCCTTCGAAATCAATAAGAAAAACAATTTCAAATTCGAATCACTATAAATTAATTAGAAAAAAATTCGCACATCATCATAAAATTCAGTGAAAACCATTAAGTTAATCCTTGGAACCTGTCAAAAATGCCTAAAAATGCCATGATTTTTATAAGAGGAAAGTAAAAGCTATGAAACTTCTTTCAAACCATTCAAATCAATCGAGAATTCCCTAGACTTAAAAAAAAACAGTTTCAAATCCAAATCACTATAAATTAATTAGAAAAATATTCGAACATTATTATAAAATTCAGTGAAAACCGTTAAATTAGTCCCTAGAACCTGGCAAAATGTCCCAAAAATTCTATGATCTATATAAGAGGAGAACAAAAGCTTTGAAAATTATATCGAACCATTAAAATCCATCGAGAATTCCCTCGAATTCAAAAGGAATAACAAATTCAAATCACTATAAATTAATTAACAAAATATTAGACTATTATTATAAAATTCAGTGAAAACCATTAAATTAATCCCTGAAACCTGCCAAGAAGTTCTCAAAATGCCATGATTTTTATAAGAGGAAAAAAAGCTTTGAAACTTCTTTCAAGCCATTGAAATCAACCGAGAATTCCATAGAATTCAATATGAAAAACAATTTCAAATTCGATTCACTATAAACTAATTACCAAAATATTAGAACCTTATTATAAAATTCAGTGAAAACCATTAAATGAATCCCTGTAACCTGTCAAAAAGTCCTAAAAATGCCATGATTTTTATAAGAGAAAAAAAAGCTTTGAAACTTCTTTCAAACCATTGAAATCAATCGAGGATTCCCTCGAATACAAAAAAATAACAATTTCAAATTCAATCACTATGAATTATTAGAAAAATATTCCAACATTATTATAAAATTCAGTGAAAACTGGTACATTATTCCCTGGAACCTGTCAAGAATTCCTAAAAATGCTATGATCTTTATACGAAAAAAAAAAGTTTTGAAACTACTTTCAAACCATTAAAATCAATCGAGAATTCCCTCGAGGTCAGAAAGAATAACAATTTCAAATTCAAATCGCTATAAGTTAATAAGAAAAATATTAGAATATTATTATAAAATTCAGTGAAAACCATTGAACCTGTCAAAAAGTCCTAAAAATGCTATGATTTTTACAAGAGGAAAAAAATAATTGAAACTTCTTTCATACCATTAAAATCAATCGAGAATTCCCTCGAATTAAAAAAAATAACAATTTCAAATTCAAATCACTGTGAATTAATTACAAGAATATTCGAACATTATTATAAAATTCAGTAAAAACTAGTAAATTATTCCCTGGAACCTTTCAAGAAGTCCTAAAAATGCTATGATCTTTATAAGAAGAAAAAAAAGTTTTCAAACTCCTTTCAAGTCATTAAAATCAATCGAGCATTTCCTCGAATTCAAAATAATAAGAATTTCAAATATAAATCACAATAAATTAATAAGAAAAATATTAGAATATGATTATAAAATTCAGTGAACACTATTGAATTAATCCCCGGAACCTGCCGAAAGGTCCTAAAAATCCCATGATTTTTATAAGAGGAAATAAAAGCTTTGAAACTTCTTTCAAACCATTCAAATCTTTCGAGAATTCCCTCGAACTCAAAAAGAATAACAATTTCAAATTCAAATCACTATAAATTAATTAGGAAAATATTCGAAAATTATTATAAAATTCAGTCAAAACCATTAAATTAATCCCTAGTACCTGTCAAAAAGTCCCAAAAATGCTATGATATTTATAAGAGGAAAAAAAAGCTTTGAAACTTCTTACAAACCATTAAAATCAATCAAGAATTCCCTCAAATTAAAAAAGAATAACAATTTCAATTTCAAATCGCTATAAATTAATAAGAAAAATTTTCGATCCTTATCACAAAATTCAGTAAAAACCATTAAATTAATCCTTGAACCTTTCAAATATTCCTAAAAATGATATGATTTTTATAAGAGGAAAAAAAGTTTTGAAACTACATTCAAACCATTAAAATCATCCAAGGATTCCCTCGAATTCAAAAAGAAAAACAATTTCAAATTCAAATCACTATAAATTAATCAGAGAAATAATAGACTATTACTATAAAATTCAGTGAAACCCATTAAATCATTCCCTGGAACATGTCTGAAGGTCCTAAAAAATGTATGATATTTATAAAAGGAAAAAAAAGATTTGAAACTTCTTTCAAACCATTAAAATCAATCAAGAATTCCCTCGATTTCAAAAAGAAAAACAATTTCAACTTCAAATCGCTATAAATTAATAAGAAACATTTTTGATCCTCATGATAAAATTCAGTGAAAAAAATTAAATTAATCCCCGGAACCTGCCGAAAGGTCCTAAAAATTCAATGATTTTTATAAGAGGAAATAAAAGCTTAGAAATTTCTTTCAAACCATTAAAATCTTTCGAGAATTCCCTCGAACTCAAAAAGAATAACAACTTCAAATTCAAATCACCAAAAATGTATTAGGAAAATTTCAGAATATTATGATATAATTCCGTAAAAACCATTAAATTAATTCCTGGAACCTGTCAAAGAGTCCTAAAAATGCTATGATCTTTATAAGAGAAAAAAGAAGTTTTGAAACTTCTTTCAAACCTTTAAAATCAATCAAGAATTCCCTCAAATTCAAAAAGAATAACAATTTTAAATTCAAGTCACTATAAATGAGTTAGAAAAATATTAGAATATTATTATAAAATTCAGTGAAAACTATTGAAATAATCCTTGGAACCTGTCAAAAAGTCCTAAAATACCATGATTTTTATAAGAGGAAAGAAAAAGATTTGAAACTTCTTTCAAACCATTAAAATCAATCGAGTATTCCCTAGAATTCAAGAAAATAACAATTTCAAATTCAACTCACTATGAATTAATTAGAAAATTATTCGAACGTTCTTATAAAATTCAGCGAAATCTAGTAAATTATTCCCTGGGACCTATCAAGAAGTCCTAAAAATGCTATGATCTTTATGAGAAGAAAAAAAAGTCTTGAAGCTCCTTTCAAATCATTAAAATCAATCGAGACTTCCCTCGAATTCAAAAAGAAAAACAATTTCACATTCGACTCACTATAAATTAATTAGAAAAATATACGAACATTATTATAAAATTCGGTGAAAACCATTAAATTAATCCCTAGAACCTGTCAAGAATTCCTAAAAATGATGTGATTTTTATAGGAAGAAAATAGTTTTGAAACTACTTTCAAGCCATTAAAATCAATCGAGCATTCCCTCGAATTCAAAAAGAAAAACAATTTCAAATGCGAAACACTGTACATAATTAGAAAAATATTCGAAAATTATCATAAAATTCAGTGAAAACCATTAAATTAATCCCCGGAACCTGCCGAAAGGTCCTTAAAAACCCATGATTTTTATAAGAGGAATTAAAAGCTTTGAAACTTCTTTCAAACCATTGAAATCTTTCGAGAATTCCCTCGAACTCAAAAAGAATAACAACTTCAAATTCAAATCACTATAAATTAATTAGGAAAATATTCGAAAATTATTAGAAAATTCAGTCAAAACCATTAAATTAGTCCTTGAACCTTTCAAAAGTTCCTAAAAATGATATGATTTTTATAAGAGGAAAAAAAGTTTTGAAATTATTTTCAAACCATTAAAATCAATCATGCATTCCCTCGAATTCAAAAAGAAAAACAATTTCAGATGCGAAACACTGTAAATTAATTAGAAAAATATTCGAAAATTAGTATAAAATTCAGTGAAAACCATTGAATCATTTCCTGGAACATGTCTAAAGGTCCTAAAACTGGTATGATCTTTATAAAAGAAAAAAAAAGTTTTAAAACTCCTTTGAAACCCTTAAGATCAATCGAGAATTCCCTTGAATTCAAAAAGAATAACAATTTCAAATTCAAATCACTATAAATTGATTAGGAAAATATTCGAAAATTATGATAAAATTCAGTCAAAACCATTAAATTAATCCCTAGTACCAGTCAAAAAGTCCCAAAAATGCTATGATATTTATAAGAGGAAAAAAAAGCTTTGAAATTTCTTACAAACCATTAAAGTCAATCAAGAATTCCCTCGAATTCAAAAAGAAAAACAATTTCATCTTCAAATCGCTATAAATTAATAAGAAACATTTTCGATCCTCATTATAAAATTAAGTGAAAACCACTAAATTAATCCCCGGAACCTGCCGAAAGGTCCTAAAAATTCCATGACTTTTATAAGAGGAAATAAAAGCTTAGAAATTTCTTTCAAACCATTAAAATCTTTCGAGAATTCCCTCGAACTCAAAAAGAATAACAACTTCAAATTCGAATCACCAAAAATGTATTAGGAAAATTTTAGAATATTATGATATAATTCCGTAAAAAGCATTAAATTAATTCCTGGAACCTGTCAAAGAGTCCTAAAAATGCCATGATTTTTATAAGGTGAAAGAAAAAGCTTTGAAACTTCTTTCAAACCATCAAAATCAATCGAGAATTCCCTCGAATTCAAAAAGAAAAACAATTTCAAATTCAAATCACTATAAATTAATCAGAAAAATAATAGACTATTACTACAAAATACAGTGAAAACCATTAAATCATTCCCTGGAACATGTCTAAAGTTCCTAAAAATGGTATGATCTTTATAAGAGGAAAAAAAAGTTTTGAAACTCCTTTGAAACCATAAAGATCAATCGAGAATTCCCTCGAATGCAAAAAGAATAACAATTTCAAATTCAAATCGCTGTGAATTAATTAGGAAAATATTCGAAAATTATTATAAAATTCAGTGAAAACTAGTAAATTATTCCCTGGAACCTGTCAGGAAGTCCTAAAAATGCTATGATCTTTATAAGATGAAAAAAAAGTTTTGAAACTCCTTTCAAATCATTAAAATCAATCGAGAATTCCCTCGAATTAAAAAAAATAGCAATTTCAAATTCAAATCCCTGTGAATTAATTAGAAAAATATTCGAACATTATAATACAATTCAGTGAAAACTATTGAATTATTCCCTGGAACCTGTCAAGGAGTCCTAAAAATGCTATGATCTCTATACGAAGAAAAAAAAGTTATGAAACTCCTTCCAAATCATTAAAATCAATCGAGCACTTCCTCGAATTCAAAAAGAATAAGAATTTCAAATATAAATCACTATAAATTATTAAGAAAAATATTAGAATATGATTATAACATTCAGTGAAAAATATTGAATTAATCCTTGGAACCTGTCAAAGATTCCCAAAAATGCTATGATCTTTATAAGAGAAAATCAAAAGCTTTTAAACTTCTTTCAAACCATTAAAATCAATCAAGAATTCCCTCGAATTCAAAATAAATAACAATTTCAACTTCAAACCGCTATAAATTAATAAGAAAAATTTTCGATCCTCATGATAAAATTCAGTGAAAACCATTAAATTAATCCCTGGAATCTCTAAAAAATTCCTAAAAATGATGTGATCTTTATAGGAGGAAAGTAGTTTTGAAACTACTTTCAAACCATTAAAATCAATCGAGCATTCCCTCGAATTCGAAAAGAAAAACAATTTCAAATGCGAAAGACTGTAAATTAATTAGAAAAATATTCGAAAATTATTATAAAATTCAATTAAAACCATTAAATTAATCCCCGGAACCTGCCAAAAGTTCCAAAAAATCCCATGATTTTTATAAGAGGAAATAAAAGCTTTGAAACTTCTTTCAACCCATTAAAATCTTTCGAGAATTCCCTCGAACTCAAAAAGAATAACAACTTCAACTTTAAATCACTAAAAATGTATTAGGAAAATTTCAGAATATCATTATAAAATTCCGTAAAAACCATTAAATTAATTCCTGGAACCTGTCATAGTGTCCTAAAAATGCTACGATCTTTATAAGAGGAAAATAAAAATTTCAAACTTCTTTGAAACCATTAAGATCAATCGAGAATTCCCTCGAATTCAAAAAGAATAACAATTTCAAATTCAAATCACTATAAGTTAGTTAGAAAAATATTAGAATATTATTATAAAATTCAGTGAAAACCATTGAACCTGTCAAAAAGTCCTGAAAATGCCATGATTTTTACAAGAGGAAAAAAAGCTTTAAAACTTCTTTCAAACCACTAAAATCTATCAAGAATTCCCTCGAATT